>CM026399.1:41756621-41807043 GCA_014843695.1 Archivesica marissinica | reverse complement strand
ATATATATAAACCTAGATATAGATATATACATATATAAACCTAGATATAGATATATATACATATATAAACATAGATATAGACATATATAAACCTAGATATAGATATATACATATATAAACCTAGATATATATATATATATAAACATAGATATATATATATCGACATATATAAACATAGATATAGATATATACATATATAAACATAGATATAGACATATATAAACCTAGATATAGATATATACATATATAAACATAGATATAGACATATATAAACCTAGATATAGATATATATAAACCTAGATATAGATATAGACATATATAACCTAGATATAGATATCGACATATACAAACCTAGATATAGATATATATAAACCTAGATATAGATATCGACATATATAAACCTAGATATAGATATAGACATATATAAACATAGATATAGATATAGACATATATAACCTAGATATAGACATATATAAACCTAGATATAGATATAGACATATATAAACCTAGATATAGATACATATATAAACCTAGATATAGATATCGACATATACAAACCTAGATATAGATATATATAACCTAGATATAGATATCGACATATATAAACCTAGATATAGATATCGACATATACAAACCTAGATATAAATATAGACATATATAAACCAGATATAGATATATACATATATAAACCTAGATATAGACATATATAAACCTAGATATAGACATATATAAACCTATATATAGACATATATAAACCTAGATATAGATATATACATATATAAACCTAGATATAGATATAGACATATATAAACCATATATAGATATATACATATATAAACCTAGATATAGACATATATAAACCTAGATATAGATATAGACATATATAAACCTAGATATCGACATATACAAACCTAGATATAGATATATACATATATATAGATATAGACATATATAAGACATAGATATAGACATATATATATAGATATAGACATATATATAGATATAGATATAGACTATATAGATATAGACATAACATATATATAGATATATATATACATAGATATATACATAGATATAGACATAGATAAGACATATATATAGATATAGACATATAATAGATATATAGATATATATAGACATAGATAAACATATATATAGATATAGACATATATATAGATATAGATATAGACATAGATATAAACATATATATAGATATAGACATATATATATAGATATAGATATATAACATATATATAGATATAGACATATATAAACATAGATATAGATATAGACATATATAAACTAGATATAATATCGACATATATAACCTAATATAGATATATATAAACCTAGATATATATATCGACAAATAAACCTAGATATTATATATAAGACATATATAACCTAGATAGAGACATATAACCTAGATATAGATATATACATTATAACCTAGATATAGATATCGACATATATAAACCTAGATATATATATACGCATATATATAGATAATACATATATAAACATAGATAGATATCGACATATATAAACCTATATAGATATGACATATATAAACCTAGATATAGATATCGACATATATAACCTAGATATAGACATATATAAAACATAGATATAGATATATATAAACCTAGATATAGATATAGACATATATAAACCTAGATATATACATATATAAACATAGATATAGACATATATAACCTAGATATAGACATATATAAACCTAGATATAGATATATCATATATAAACCTAGATATAGATATCGACATATATAAACCTAGATATAGACATATATAAACCTAGATATAGACATATATAAACCTAGATATAGATATATACATATATAAACCTAGATATAGATATATATAAACCTAGATATAGATATAGACATATATAAACCTAATATAATATAGATATATAAACCTAGATATAGATATATACATATATAACCTAGATATAGTATATTAAACCTAGATATAGACATATATAAACATAGATATAGATATAGACATATATAACCTAGATATAGATATAGACATATATAAACCTAGATATAGACATATATAAACCTAGATATAGATATCGACATATATAAACCTAGATATAGATATATACATATATAAACATAGATATAGATATAGACATATATAAACCTAGATATAGATATCGACATATATAAACCTAGATATAGATATCGACATATATAAACCTAGATATAGATATATATAAACATAGATATAGATATCGACATATATAAACCTAGATATAGATATCGACATATATAAACCTAGATATAGACATATATAAACATAGATATAGATATCGACATATATAAACCTAGATATAGATATATATAAACCTAGATATAGATATATATAAACCTAGATATAGATATCGACATATATAAACCTAGATATAGATATATATAAACATAGATATAGATATCGACATATATAAACCTAGATATAGATATATATAAACCTAGATATAGATATATATAAACATAGATATAACAATATAACCTAGATATAGATATATATAAACCTAGATATAGACATATATAAACCTAGATATAGATATATACACCTATATATAGACATATATAAACCTAGATATAGATATATACATATATAAACCTAGATATAGATATATATATAAACCTAGATATAGATATATATAAACCTAGATATAGATATAGACATATATAAACCTAGATATAGATATATACATATATAAACCTAGATATAGACATATATAAACCTAGATATAGATATCGACATATATAAACCTAGATATAGATATATACATATATAAACCTAGATATAGATATAGACATATATAAACCTAGATATAGACATATATAAACCTAGATATAGATATAGACATATATAAACCTAGATATAGACATATATAAACCTAGATATAGACATATATAAACCTAGATATAGATATATACATATATAAACCTAGATATAGACATATATAAACCTAGATATAGATATATATATAAACCTAGATATAGACATATATAAACCTAGATATAGATATATATAAACCTAGATATAGATATATATAAACCTAGATATAGACATATATAAACCTAGATATAGATATATATAAACCTAGATATAGACATATATAAACCTAGATATAGATATATATAAACCTAGATATAGACATATATAAACCTAGATATAGATATAGACATATATAAACCTAGATATAGATATATATATAAACCTAGATATAGATATATATAAACCTAGATATAGATATAGACATATATAAACCTAGATATAGATATATATATAAACCTAGATATAGACATATATAAACCTAGATATAGACATATATAAACCTAGATATATATAAACCTAGATATAGACATATATAAACCTAGATATAGATATCGACATATATAAACCTAGATATAGATATATATAAACCTATATATAGACATATATAAACCTAGATATAGACATATATAAACCTAGATATAGATATCGACATATATAAACCTAGATATAGATATATACATATATAAACCTAGATATAGATATAGACATATATAAACCTAGATATAGACATATATAAACCTAGATATAGATATATACATATATAAACCTAGATATAGATATATATAAACCTAGATATATACATATATAAACCTAGATATAGATATATACATATATAAACCTAGATATAGATATGTACATATATAAACCTAGATATAGACATATATAAACCTAGATATATACATATATAAACCTAGATATAGATATATACATATATAAACCTAGATATAGATATCGACATATATAAACCTAGATATAGATATAGACATATATAAACCTAGATATAAACATATATAAACCTAGATATAGATATATACATATATAAACCTAGATAGATATATATAAACCTAGATATAGACATATATAAACCTAGATATAGACATATATAAACCTAGATATAGACATATATAAACCTAGATATAGATATAGACATATATAAACCTAAATCCTGATTAATACATGCGACCTACATCCGCGGTGTAAACCCTGATTAATACACGAGACCTGCATCCGCGGTGTAAAACCTGATTAATACACGAGACCTACATCCGCGGTGTAAACCCTGATTAATACATGCGACCTGCATCCGCGGTGTAAACCCTGATTAATACATGCGACCTGCATCCGCGGTGTAAACCCTGATTAATACACGAGACCTACATCCGCAGTGTAAACCCTGATTAATACATGCGACCTGCACCCGGGGTGTAAACCCTGATTAATACATGCGACCTGCATCCGCGGTGTAAAACCTGATTAATACATGCGACTTGCACCCGCGATGTAAACCCTGATTAATACATGCGACCTGCATCCGCGATGTAAACCCTGATTAATACATGCGACCTGCATCCGCGGTGTAAACCCTGATTAATACACGAGACCTGCATTCGCGGTGTAAACCCTGATTAATACACGAGACCTGCATCCGCGGTGTAAACCCTGATTAATACACGAGACCTGCATCCGCGGTGTAAACCCTGATTAATACACGAGACCTGCATCCGCGGTGTAAACCCTGATTAATACACGAGACCTGCATCCGCCGTGTAAACCCTGAGTAATACATGAGACCTGCATCCGCGGTGTAAAACCCTGATTAATACATGAGACCTGCATCCGCGGTGTAAAAACTGATTAATACACGAGACCTGCATCCGCGGTGTAAACCCTGATTAATACACGAGACCTGCATCCGCGGTATATAATCTGATTAATACACGAGACCTGCATCCGCGGTGTAAACCCTGATTAATACACGAGACCTGCATCCGCGGTGTAGAACCCTGATTAATACATGAGACCTGCATCCGCGGTGTAAAACCCTGATTAATACATGCGACCTGCATCCGCGGTGTAAAACCCTGATTAATACATGCGACCTGCATCCGCGGTGTAAAACACTGATTAATACATGAGACCTGCATCCGCGGTGTAAACCCTGATTAATACACGAGACCTGCATCCGCGGTATAAACCCTGATTAATACCATCACTGATGGTCACGAGTTCGAGCTACGCTCAGACCGTGTCTCTTTATGAACAAGGTGGAGGTTTCTTACGAAGGTTTGTGCAACAAGTACTTGTTCACCGCTGGAGCCTGCCCAGGAAAGATGTCGTTTGGTAAATTGACGTCGCTCAAATGGGCAACCGTTAGCGACGTTAAATAAACGTAAATAAAACCAAACAAAAGATCTACTTCCACAGTATAAAACCTGATTAAGGCATGGAGGATAATGCATCTGACGTATAATGACGGATCTGTAGTCCAGTGGTAACACGCTGGACTGGTAATCCAGGGATCGCAGGTTAGACCCGCCTTCTGACCATAATAAAATTAACAGTCTTTCAGATGGGATGTTAAACGGAGCTCTCATGTCACCGTGCACGTAAAAGAACCAGAGGAGATTCTGGAATGGGCCTCTGTCTGTACCATTGCACTTTCCGCCAAATATCTAAAATGACTAATCTATTCAGGAGGCGTTTCTCATATGGGCAACCAGTAGCGACGATAAATAAACGTAAAACCACCACGAGGATAATGCAATGATACAGACAATAAAACACGCGAGAGTCTCATCTGGTTCTTCTACGTGCACTGTGTAAAAATCCAACACGAGCTATTGTTTAAATATCCCATACCAAAGAGTGTGATAATAATCATTTTAGCATAGTAACGCTAGGGGTCGGAGCTGCGACATCTGGGTTACTAGTCCCGCATGTTAAATACTCGAACACCGATCCATCAGATGCCAGACCAGTGTTAATTGTTATTTGTTCGAGTTTATATAGATCTGCCCGTCCGGTGGTCCGTTAGTAGTTGTAGAGACGTTACCTCACAGTGTATCTCGCACGACTTAATAGAATATTTTAGGCAAAAATGGTTTACCACTCAACATAGAAAGATCTCGCCAAACAGTGATTTGAATCTAAAAGCCGACTGTTGTACTACTCGTGTGACCCCACTGGGGAATTGGTTCCGGGTCGTTGTAGCCTAGAAAGTAGTTTTTACAATCAAGCAGACCATAATTTGATGATGTTTTACTGTAGAACCAGAGGCTGTTTGCATTTCTTACTGTGACTGTGGTGCATCTGTGGCATTTGTGCTCATTTGAAGAAGACTTTGTGTGAATCTATTCCAGTACTACTTGCTCCAGCGCATTGATGAGTAAACATCCCTATATGACAGGATATATAATACGACAGCTAGGATCCCTACGCGTTCCATTTTGAACCGGTGTCTGTATACATCTAGACATGGTGAAAAACATGCATCGTGCTACCACTGTGCTATCATTGCGCTATCACCGCGCTACCACTGTCCTATCACCGCGCTACCACAGTCATATCACCTCGCTACCACTGCCCTATCACCGCGCTATCACTACCATATCACCGCGCTACTATTGCCATATCACCGCGCTACCACAGTCCTAGCACCGCTCTACCACTGCCATATCACCGCGCTACAACAGTCCTAGCACCGCGCTACCACTGACCTATCTCCGCTACCTTTGTCCTATCACAGCACTACCACGGCCCTATCACCGCTCTACTACTGCCCTATCACCGCGCTACCACTGCCCTATCACCGCGCTATCACTGCCCTATCACCACACTACCTTTGTCCTATCACCGGCGCTACCACTGCCCTATCACCACACTACCTTTGTCCACTGCCGCGCTACCACTGCTATCACTGCCCTATCACCGCGCTACCACTGACCTATCTCCGCTACCACTGCCCTATCACCACACTACCACAGTCCTATCACCACGCTACCACTGCCCTATCACCGCGCTACCACTGCCCTATCACCGCGCTACCACTGACCTATCTCCGCTATCACTGCCCTATCACCACGCTACCACAGTCCTATCACCACGCTACCACTGACCTATCTCCGCTACCACTGACCTATCTCCGCTACCACTGCCCTATCACCGCGCTACCACAGTCCTATCACCGCGCTACCACAGTCCTATCATCGCGCTACCACCGCCCTATCACCGCGCTACCACTGCCCTATCACCGCGCTACCACAGTCCTATCACCGCGCTACCACCGCCCTATCACCGCGCTACCACTGACCTATCTCCGCTACCACTGCCCTATCACCACGCTACCACAGTCCTATCACCACGCTACCAATGCCCTATCACCGCGCTATCACTGCCCTATCAACACGCTACCTTTGTCCTATCACCGCGATACCACTGCCCTATCACCGCGCTACCATTGTCCTATCACCGCGCTACCACTGCCCTATCACCGCGCTACCACTGCCCTATCACCGCGCTACCACTGCCCTATCACCGCGCTACCACTGCCCTATCACCGCGCTACCACTGACCTATCACCGCGCAACCACTGCCCTATCACCGCGCTACCACTGCCCTATCACCGCGCTACCTTTGCCCTGTCACCGCGCTACCACTGCCCTATCACCGCTCAACCACTGCCCTATCACCGCGCTATCACTGCCCTATCATCGCTCTACCACTGCCCTATCACCACGCTACCACAGTCCTATCACCACACTACCTTTGTCCTATCACCGCGCTACCACTGCCCTATCACCACACTACCTTTGTCCTATCACCGCGCTACCACTGCCCTATCACCACACTACCTGTGTCCTATCACCGCGCTACCACTGCCCTATCACCACACTACCTTTGTCCTATCACCGCGCTACCACTGCCCTATCACCGCGCTACCACTGACCTATCGCCGCTTCCACTGCCCTATCACCACGCTACCACAGTCCTATCACCACGCTACCACTGCCCTATCACCGCGCTACCACTGCCCTATCACCGCTACCACAGTCCTATCACCACGCTACCACTGCCCTATCACCGCGCTACCACTGCCCTATCACCGCGCTACCACTGACCTATCTCCGCTATCACTGCCCTATCACCACGCTACCACAGTCCTATCACCACGCTACCACTGACCTATCTCCGCTACCACTGACCTATCACCGCGCTACCACAGTCCTATCACCGCGCTACCACAGTCCTATCACCGCGCTACCACTGCCCTATCACCGCTCTACCACTGCCCTATCACCGCGCTACCACAGTCCTATTACCGCGCTACCACTGCCCTATCACCGCGCTACCACTGACCTATCTCCGCTACCACTGCCCTATCACCACGCTACCACAGCCTATCACCACGCTACCACTGCCCTATCACCGCGCTACCACTGCCCTATCACCGCGCTATCACTGCCCTATCACCGCGCTACCACTGACCTATCTCCGCTACCACTGCCCTATCACCACGCTACCACAGTCCTATCACCACGCTACCACTGCCCTATCACCGCGCTACCACTGCCCTATCACCGCGCTACCACTGCCCTATCACCGCGCTACCACTGCCCTATCACCGCGCTACCACTGCCCTATCACCGCGCTATCACTGCCCTATCACCGCGCTACCTTTGTCCTATCACCGCGCTACCACTGCCCTATCACCGCGCTACCACTGCCCTATCACCGCTCTACCACTGCCCTATCACCGCGCTACCATTGTCCTATCACCGCGTTATCACTGCTCTATCACCGCGCTACCACTGCCCTGTCACCGCTCTACCACTGCCCTATCACCGCGCTACCACTGCCCTATCACCGCGCTACCACTGCCCTATCACCGCGCTACCACTGTCCTATCACCGCGCTACCACTGCCCTATCACCGCGCTACCACTGCCCATTCTCCGGGTACTTCGGTTTCGTCACAAACGATTGACCGCATAAATTATACGATTTCATCCGCGCCAACGAGAGTGATTAATACAAGTTGTTAACACTTCTTTCACAATCGTTGTAGATGATTGAGCTTATTTACCCTCGCCGCCGGCGAACCATATGGGCGAGCTACGATCGTTGTAAAATAAGTTAGAGTTTATTATAGTTTTTGAAGGTCACGGGTAAGTGGGCTTATTTGAAACAAGCTTATATCATTTTTTGAAGCGTTCATTTACGTCACACCCGCACAGTTATAATAATGTATTGCACGATGCCTCGCTTAATAGAGTGTGGTAATATTCTATAAATACAGTAGAACAGGGCGGTTGCATCCAACGCCCAACATCTGGATCGTTGAACAGCGGCAATACGCTGGCATGCGGGTATTAGGGGTGGACAGGGGTTGGAAATATCTAATGTTGCATAACAGTTGGGTGGCTGAACAGCGGGAACACGCGGGTATTAGGGGTGGACAGGGGTTGACAATATCTAATGTTGTATAACAGTTGGGTGGCTGAACAGCGGGAACACGCTGACACGCGGGTATTAGGAGTGGACAGGGGTTGACAATATCTAATGTTGCATAACAGTTGGGTGGCTGAACAGCGGGAACACGCTGACACGCGGGCATTAGGGGTGGACAGGGGTTGACAATATCTAATGGTGCAATGTGCCCAACCCTTTTGCTTTATGACATACATATTCTTGCCTTATTGTTGTAATGTTGAGTTTGTGTACATATATACTGAGTCAAATAAGAAACGATACATGGTATAAACACATATGTATTTTAATTACTAAATAAACAATTCATCTGAAATGTCGTGTACCGAGATTGAAACATATGAGACACTGTTACAAGTTTAAAATTCGATCATACCATCATTATCTGTTACGTTGTGGCGTCATTTGTGACTAAGGGGTCAAGTGGAATATTCACACAATAGTCAATACCGTGTATGACCTCCATTGGCATCTCTCACTGCAATGTAGCGCCGTCGCATGGAACGAATAAGTGTCAGAATCTCATATTGGCCAATGTTGTTCCACTCCTGACGCAGAATATCACTCAGTTGGTGTAACGTCGCCGGCTGACGGAGTCTTACACGACGGTCTAAGGTATCCCATAAATGTTCTATCGGAGACAAGTCTGGTGACAATGCTGGCCACGGTAACGTTCAATGCTCCCCTGCTCCAATAATTGAGTGGTAATGTGTGCAGTATCGCATATGGCGTTGTCCTGTTGGAACAGTGTGACGCGTCGATTGACGTTAAAGAACAACAACGCAAAACAACGGGCGTAATAATTTCGTCACAGTACCGCTATGCGGTTAAGTTTCCGTCAACAATAATCAGTTGTGTGCGGCCGTCGAATGTGATACCGCCCCATACCATAACGCTACCGCCTCCAAACCGATCCACCTCACGTACACACGCATCGACGTAACGTTCTCTCTGTCGACGGTAATCTCGAGCCCTGCCATCCGCACGCCGTAAACGGAAACGCGATTCGTCACTAAACATAACGGAATTCCGCTGTAAGCGAGTCCAACGTGCATGTTCACCCGTCCACTCACGACGTGCGTTCCTGTGACGTCGCGTCAACATGGACCCGGTGTACGGTCCGTAAGGACGGATTCCACGTTCAGCGAGCCTGTTCCGAACTGTGTGAGCACTGATTATATTGTTGATCCTCCCAGGAGTAACGATGGCGGTATGAGTAGCGGGCAGGAAGCGGTCACGTAAATGTGACGTCCGAATATGACGGTCCTGTTCTGGCGTCGTCACGCGTGGTCGACCAGTACGTGGGTGGTCGTCAGTTGATCCACGTGTTCGGTACCGTCCAAGTAGACGTGTGGTCGTGATCCGGGACACACCGAAACTATTAGCGACGTCGTTATGACGTAAACCAGCTTCAATCATCCCAATTGCTCGCTTTCTCGAAATTTGGTCGAGTCTGGGCATTTCTTTTGAGGAAAATGCAGATCGTTTTGGTGTTTTTGCTCGAAGTAATTACAATATGAGTACAACAAACTAGTTTGTGGATATATCCATGTATAGCAAATCGTGTTCCTCGAGGATCACGTGCAGAATGGAAAATCATCGTTAGGAAAATATGGATGCATTATTTACCTGTGTATATGGATGAATATCGTAGTCATACGTCACTCCGAACTGAAAAGTGGTAGCTTATTACAGGCATTTATATGTTTGCATCGTTTTCGTCAAATTGGTTTGGTATCGTTTCTTTTTTGACTCAGTATATATATTTATGGCATATTAATGTAACCGTGTGGATTTTAACACTTTTTGTAAATTGGGGTAAATTGTATTATAATGACATTAGAGTTGTGTCCCTTGTTTTCACGAGATATTCGGAGTGAACACAATATCGTTTGACAGGTTTAATGGCGGGACAGATAACTTACTAGTTTTTAGCAACATCAAGATGTACTTGTAACCGCAGCATAACGTCACAGTGAGAGGGTGTAGTGTGTGTGGCCAGTGGAAATAAACTCATCTCCACAAGATGGGTTCGGGTCCATGACAGTTTGAATGAACATAGTACACTACAGTAAACGATATGCACAGTCAACTTAGTTGTTCCATTTATTTGCCCAGTGAGTCCAGGACATGAAACCGAACCTCGACACCCTAGACCCAGTATAGGCATTAAGCCGAAAGGGCAAGAGGGTACATTAACTCACTCCACCAACTGTATGCTAATCTGTTTCCCAGAAACGTTATCCACATTTGCACTCTTATTGTTAGCTCAGTTTGATTTGCTGAACTAATTAAACAACACAAGATGTATTTGAATTTGAAATAGGCCATTTATTTTACAAATGACGGAATATCAAATACATATGTTTTATATGTATTAACCCTTTCAACCCCACAAGCCTCTAAATAGGCTTATGAAAAGTGTAGATCCAGATGAGCCGGCTCGTAACGAGCCGTCTCATCAGGATCTGCACTTTTTTGCCAGTAATAATTATTACTATTTTTAGATAAAATTACCCATTTTGATAAATGAACTGATCCAAATGTAATTTTCTTATTAATTTATTGGTCTAAAAATATCATGGACCAGTCCATGTCAGTTACTTGGGGTTGAAAGGGTTAAAAAAAATATGTATTAGGCAAGTAATACTTTTAAACATATGTACATAATCAAAGGTGGGGGATCTATTATCACGCCCATAACCTACTTATAAATTGAAAGTACATATTTAATAAAGGGGAGGGAGGGTGGGTTGATAAAGTTTTCCTTTGTTCCGACACTTTCTAAATATAGAAAGATAAAGGTGACTATGTAAATTACCCAGTTGTGCAATTGGCAAAACCGTCACCGTACCTTCTCGACATGTTCGTTCAATGACATAAAGTACTTTATTAAAATTACATTATAATAAATTTGATTTTATGGCATATTAACTCACTCCACCAACTTTATGCTAATCTGTTTCCCAGAAACGTTATCCTATATATATGCCGAAACGTTATCCTATATATATGCCGAAAAGCAATATTTACGTCGCTATTGCATTTCCTTCGATGAACGTATATGCTCTGATTGTATCAATTTTCGTGTGAATTTCCTGACGGGCATGCGCAATCGCAGTGTTGGGCACCTTTCGTCGCGTGCAAATGCGTGCCTTATTGTTTACGCTGTTTCAACAGACGGATATGTAGTCCAGTGGTAACACGCTGGACTGGTAATCCAGGGATCGCAGGTTCGATCCCCCGTCTGACCCTAATAAAATTAACAGTCTTTCAGATGGGACGTTAAACCGAGGTCTCATGTCGGTGCTTTACACCGTGCACGTAAAAGAACCAGAGGAGATTCTGGAATGGGTCTCTGTCTGTATCATGCACTATCCTCCAAAATCTAAAATAACTAATCTCTTCAGGAGGCGTCGCTCATATGGGTAACCGGTAGCGACGATAAATAAACGTAAACACACATGTTTCATTGATGATCTATTTACCAGATAACGGCACGCGGTAAGTCACACATCTGACCCTAAATACATTTTAAGTGCATTTACTTTGAAAAGAATAATTCATGTAAATATAAGTAATGAATCGCGAGTTAATAATTTCCATCGGGGTATGGACTCTTCATTGGGCGTGTTTAAAGTTAGCGTGGATGCCTTCACACACATTAGCCACGCCCAATGTAGTTCATACCCCGATGACAAATATTGAACAACGATTACGAAACAAGCTTTAATAACTTATATCAATCATTCTCGTTGACGCGGATGAAAGCGTGTATAACGTGTTGACGCGGATGAACCGTGGTCAGTCATGGATATCGGGTATCGATAAGCTACGGATATGGATGAAAATTGTTCTGCATGCGTGTTTCGTATGGGAGGAAACCGGATACCCGAAACAATTCCATACTCGAAACAATGTATGCAAAACAGGCGATAAAACAGGTTTATGTGTACCACGTTTCATATTACGAAACGTTATATACAACCGAAGGAGACGTTAATCTGACAAGCATTTACGAATGCAATCAATCATGTCTGTCATGTCAAAGTAGGTGATGATTAATTAAAACGAAATATGACTTGCTTACGTGCTCAAGAGTTACAGCCCATTGTTCACCAAGTGGGGGTCGGGATGGGGTGGGGTACGGGCTTAAGCATAATAGCTAAATCTATATTACTTACTATCAAGAATTAACAGATGACATACATTTAGCTACTATACAAAACTTGCATGTACGTGGGCAAAACATTGACGTTAAGGGAGTACATGTTACATATGAACCCAGTCTAAAGTTTAAACTTTATTTATTTCACAACGATTGCGAAGCAAGTTCTACCAACTTATATTAATCACTCTCGTCGGTGCGGATGAAAGCGTATAATTATGTGGTCATTCGTGTGGAAGGAAACCGGAGTACCCGGAGAAAACCCACCTGTCCGATCTGGCGACGACCGTACCATCTCACATACTTCCAGGTCCGAGCAGAACCACTGCGCTAATCGGAAAACCCTATCTGAACCCAGTCTGACTAGAACACTATTAAGAGTATTTCAGATGGGACTCAAACTAATGTATCACGTATCGGTGCTATACACAGGGCATGTAGAAGAACCAAGGGGGGCATCTGATGTGGTACATCTGTTGAGTGGGGGACACCAGTTCCACTATGTGCCCCATAGCTACGCCACTGTTCCACATGTACCCGAAGTGTTTTGTTGTGGCATTATACTGTCCGTGCATTTCTATATACGGAAGTAACCGTTGTACTTTAGTTTATATAAATTAATTTTAGCTCGATTGCGAAACAAGTTCTTAAAACTTATATTAATTACTCGAGACCTCATTCCAGATGGAATCCATCGCCACGAGGGAGAGAGAAGACGCAACGTGGAATTTAAATGCCTTACCTAAGGACACAATCGTAACGGCTCCAGTGGGGCTCGAACTCCGGGCCTTTATCACCTGAAGCGAACGCGCTACCACGGCGCTATCACGACTTACACAAGCTTGATATGGAGATTGCCTCGTTACTATTTATGATCCGATACCTTCGATTGATTGAGTAAACAGCAACATTGTGTCTGTATAAACAGTCCAATAAATGTCAACCGCCCAACATCTAGATATCATTTAGCCATTTAAGGATTTGACGGGCACATTTTATTTTTTGCAAGGAACTAGAAATTATATGTTTCAAAGCTATTGACAAATTTAATGTAAAACAATGCCCTGTTGTATTTGACATCCAAACTCGTTTTAGCACACTAACTGAACTAATAACTATAATAAAAAAACTGACCTTTATTAAAGAACTTATTGTTATACTAGCCATTTTATTTTAGACTTTATTTATTTTACAAGGATTGCGAAGCAAGTTCTAATAACTTATATTAATCACTCTTGTTGGCGCGGATGAACGCGTAAATGTAGTCATTCGTGTGGAAGGAAACCAGTGTACCCGGAGAAAACCCACTTGTCCGATCTGGCGACCACCGTACCATCTCACATATGTCCCGGTCCGAGGATCGAACCAGGGTTGCATTGGTGAGAAGCGAGAGCGCTAACTATTGTGCTAATCGGACAGACTAGCGTCTGTTGCACAACATATCCATTTTGATATACAGTCAAACTTGTTTTACATTGGCTGCTTAATAGAGGTCAAATGTTATTGGGAATCTGGAAACTGGCTGCTTATTACAGGTTGGCTGCTTAATAGAGGTGACCACTAACACAGGTTTGGCTGTAGACGTGTCAGTGATCCAGTGGTTAACACGTTGGACTGCGAATCCAGGGATTTCAGGTTCGATCCCTCGACTGACACTTATGATATTAATAATATTTTCAGATGGGATTATAAACCGAGGACTCAAGTACACCGCGCATGTAAATGGTCAGGGATGATTGGAGAATCTTCTGTATCCTGCACTATCGTCATAAACATAGCATGACAAAATGTGCTTCTGGAGGCGTCGCCAAGATTAACCATGCGGCTCGACAATTAGAGGTTATTACGTGGTTAGATAACGTCTTTATTACTTGGTGTTTTACGTTTATTTATCGTATTATGCTATGAATAGATTAGTCATTTTAGATTTTTGGAGGATAGTGCAATGAAACAGACAGAGACCCATTCCAGAGTCTCCTCTGGTTCTTTTACGTGCACGGTGTACAGCACCGACACGAGACCTCGGTTTAAAGTCCCACTCTAGATGCCCAGATTTGTCCGTACTTCATTCACGCATTCCAACAAACAATGACAAAAACATAGTGTGTAGAACGTTTCTCAACGGAGAGGCAGGGATGTACTTGTAACATACATCAGTATAGTTAGTGCAACCAGGTAGTTTGTGCAAATAGACCTGTCTATTTTTAGATTTTTGGAGGATAGTGCAATGATACAGACATAGACCCATTCCAGAGTCTCCTCTGGTTCCTTTACGTGCACGGTGTACAGTACCGTCACGAGACCTCGGTTTAAAGTCCTAACTGAAAGACTGTTAATTTTATTTTAGGGTCAGACGGGGGATCGAACTGCACTGGATTTATTACGTTGATATGAATTTGAATATTTAATAGTAAACTAGCCACTCTTGCGGTAGGCTAACATTCCTATGTAATAAATAAACGTATTAATCGTATCGTGAAATCAATCCATAATGAAGTCCACATCCAGTCAAATATGTCTAAATACATTTAGCTTATAGAGAAATACATTCACGTACATACATGTAAATATATTTTATTTACCGCCATTAAACGAGAGCTATTATTATAAACATCAAAAGAAGTAAGGGACTTAATTCATAGTCCTTCATTAGCTATGTTAAATCACAGTTGTCGTCCACATATTAATATTTTAGATTAGAAAGACTTACTTTATCTCTTTCATCTTTCAGAGAAATATTCCATCGCTAAAATAAAAATTAATTAAAAACTATGGGCCATGTACCTGGAAGTGAAATGTTTGTGTTTACTTCCGGGTACTGTCTAAAATAATACCAGAATTACAACAAAGTGCATGCTGGAATACAATATCTCTAAATCAATTTCAATTTTCTTTATGTGCACGTTCCTTATGAATATGTTATACCACAATGTCACCAATAGAACATAAAATGAAATTAAAACGCTAAGTGAGCCACAGAAAAAGCACAACTTGTCATTCTGGGCATTAGTTAATGTTTGGTGTATGAATAATCTGAATTGTGTAAATCGTTTCAATTCGTACCAAAGATACAAACTGGCTAACGATAGTAATCTATCAATTATAGAGTATATAAGGAAGACGCCATCCTTGAATCATAGTTATATTTATTCGCTTTCGACGAATTTACGTTTCTCTCTGTTCCATTTTAGGACTGGACTTCACAGAATGCCGGTGGAAACTGGACGTTGGTCAAAGTCTTTCATACCCCTTGAAAACCGGAAATGTATGTTATGCCCCCTTAATGACATAGGCGACGAATTTCACTATATATCGAAATATCCGTTCTTTTCTTCATTAAGAAACATTGACACCCCTAGGCTTTATTAGTGTCACCCTAATACTTTGAAATATAAGGATTTGCTATGTACAAAATCAGTTAAAACTTTTACACGACTCGCTATAGTGTTAGCTTAGTCTTAGCTACACCACATACAAAACTCAAACTCTGTTTGGAATGGGCAATACTTGAGATCGTTTATTCATGACGAGGTTAATTATAGGTACAAAACAAATGTTTTCAAATCTCTTTGACTGTACTACGTACATATATAGTCGAATACATGAAACATAGCCTCGGCGCAGACCAGGGTAAAAACCAGAGGTAAAAAATCATTAATGATAATGTAAAACAAAATCTGGAAAACTGTATCCAATGTACCTCTGGGAAATCTCATATATTTTACTAACAATATATCTTTGATTGTAGATTCAAATAATATTTTCCAAACGATAGCACATTCGTACTCTGTTTTACGATATACTATATGGTACGCATAACGATAACGAATCTGAATTCAATTCGATTTTAACATTTAAATCAATATGGAAACCCGTTCATAGATCTCATTCCCGAAACAATTCGAATTTGAATAGCGAAATTGCTTGCGATACGATCGAAGTCAAGCATAGAACTGACGATCAATCGAACCATATCACATGACCAAGCACGCACTCATACTCATGTGATCATCTTTATATGCACACATAATTCGCACACATACTTTTGTGCCAAGTATTGTTAAGACATACGTTCTGAGCTATACTAACGTAACGCACAGAACTTGAAATTATAGTGTCAACCCTATTTTAAAGGGCCAACCATTTCTGACTTATGAGACACCTCTTTTTATGAACATCAGTACTCCCCGAATCGTATGCTTGTATGCCAGACGCCAGGCTGGTAGGCAATCGGTAACCATTATTTAACTAGCTGGCGGCTCACCAACCGACCATATCAGAACGAACCCCTGACGAGATTCGAACCTTCGACCTACCGCTCCGTAGGTGGACGCCTTAACCACTAGGCCACGCTATATTTGCGAACATCATAACTCACTTAAAACGTGAATAGCTACTATCGGTTGCCCATATGAGCGACGCCTCCTGAAGAGATTAGTCATTTTAAATGTTGGAGGATAGTGCAATGATACAGAAAGAGACCCATTCCAGAGTCTCCTCTGCTTCTTTTACGTGCACGGTGCAAAGCACCGACACGAGACCTCGGTTTAACGTCCCATCTGAAAGACTGTTAATTTTATTAGGGTCAGACGGGGGATCGAACCTGCGATCCCTGGATTACCAGTCCAGTGTGTTACCACTGGGCTACAGATCCGTCTGTATTTATTCCAGCAGTACATACGTTAAGTATATAACGAAAATAACTTACATCACAGCGCTTGCATTAATCCAATATCTTCAATTTATGTATGAACCGGTATAGACAGCAAGTGCTAATTTGCATAATTGTCATTCACAAACGCGCGGTTAATTCTTTGCAGTTCCTAGCAATGAATGCCAGTATGTTTTAAGTACATATATAAAATCACGTTCAACAACTACAGAATGGTCTGATCCATATCAACTATAGCGTGAATCCCGTGCGCAATGAATATTATCTGATAATGTTCTCACGGTAGTTTGCTAATTTTTAAAAGCAGTCTTATTACCGTACGCAATAGCATATTAGAAACTAATTGATTTTTGTCAATGCTTCGGTTTCTTTTCCCAGGCACAGATTTATACTGAACCAAAAAAGAAAAACGGATAAAACCATAGAAAGGTTTAATATATTATTACGTATCAGTACCGGGTATCTTATTGCAACGTCAGCCAACCATAAACACAGGTAAATAAACACCCGATAATCCTGGAACGCCGAATTTCCGATTTGCACGTGCTCCTCAACAAAGACAACTTCCTACACATGTACAAATCGGAAAACCGGTTTATTGTACTGGTATTGCATTATCATCGAGGAAAAACACCTTACATACCCATTGTTACCTCTAACAAAATGCCTAGGCTAAACCGCAATCAGAGAATGCGTGCCATTGGCATGATTGACGGCGGTTTACGTCAGCGTGACGTCGCAAATCGACTCGGGGTTACGCGGATCACGATAACACGTCTACTTCGACGTTATCGAACACATGGATCGGTGGACGACCGTCCAAGATCTGGTCGACCACGTGTGACGACGCGTGAACAGGACCGTCACATTCGGACGTCACATTTACGTGACCGGTTCCTACCTGCTACGCACACAGCTGCCGTTACTCCTGGGATGACCAACAATCGCATCAGTGCACAAACAGTCAGGAACCGGCTCGGTGAACGTGGCATTCGTGCCTATCGGCCATACGTTGGACCCATCCTGACACGACGTCACCGTGACGTACGGCGGGAATGGACGACGGAACGTGCTCGCTGGACTCGGTTACAGTGGAATTCGGTGATGTTTAGCGATGAATCGCGGTTCTGTTTGCGTCGAGCGGATGGCAGAGAGCGGGTATATCGCAGACGCGGTGAACGTTACGCCGACGCATGTGTACGTCAGGTCGATCTGTTCGGGGGCGGAAGCGTTATGGCGTGGGGCGGTATCACCTTCGGCAGTCGCACTGAACTGTTAGTGGTGGACGGGAACCTAAACGCCCAGCGGTACTGTGATGAGATCCTTGCGCCAGTTGTTGTGCCGTTCTTTAACGCCAACAGAAACGTCACACTGTTCCAACAGGACAACGCCAGGTGTCATACTGCTCGGATTTCCACCACATTATTGGAGCAGAACAATATTGAAACCCTGCCGTGGCCTGCTTTGTCACCAGACTTGTCACCCATAGAACATTTGTGGGATACGTTAGACCGCCGCGTCAGACGACGTCAGCCGGTAACGTTAAACCAACTGAGGGATGTTTTGCGTCAGGAGTGGACAAATATTGACCAGCAAGAGATTCAGACACTCTTCCGTTCGATGCGACGGCGGTGCATTGCAGTGAGAGACGCAAATGGTGCCCATACTCGGTATTGACGTCTGTGTGAAAACTCCATTAGACCCCTGTCCGACGAATTACGTCATCACGCAGCAGACAGTTTCGGAGGCTCATTATGCTTTATGTGCTCCTCTTTCAAACATGTTGGACTATCATCTTATGAATTTTCAAAGAATTTTCTTAATAAATGTTGAAATTATAGACACATAAACACCAGGTATCGTTTCTTTTTTGACTCAGTATATATGAGAAAACATATGTATTAAGTAAAAATGAACATTATATATTTAGACGATCCATACAATAACTTGCAAGTATATATTGCTGATTGTTTCCGTAAATTGTATTATAATTTTGTTATTGTCTATTAGATAAATAATACAATTGCTGTCCCCCAAGCATGCATACCCAATGTTTATATTTTGCATAGCATATCTATGTCATGTTGTTACATAACCTGTAACCTGACGTAAATCAAAAGTTGATGTTGTTGTCTAATTAATTTGTACTCGCCCATATTCATTTATGCGGTGGCGAGTAAATATAACCCTATTGGATTGGATTTAATTACGGTATGGAAGTGCACAAGTGTTATGTATTCATGCATGTGTAGTGTTGTTTCATACCATTAAATATGTGTGTTTTACGTTTATTTATCGTCGCTACCGGTTGCCCATATGAGCGACGCCTCCTGAAGAGATTAGTCATTTTAGATTTTGAAGGATATTGCAATGATACAGAGAGAGGCCCATTCCGGAGTCTTCTCTGGTTCTTTTACGTGCATGGTGTAAAGCATCGACACGAGAGCTCGGTTTAACGTCCCATCTGAAAGACTGTTAATTTTATTAGGGTCAGACGGGGGATCGAACCTGCGATCCCTGGATTACCAGTCCAGCGTGCTACTACTGGACAATAGATCCGTCTGTTAAATCATAATAATTATTATGTTATATATATGCATCGAGATATCACTACGCTTATATATATTATCATGTTTGACCACTTGACGAAACACAGTTTAAAAAATACTAACTAATTTGAATGTGTTCACTTTCCTTGTCATCAATATTGTAAGTAGCTAGGTCAACCAATATACCACAAGACTGTGAAAATAATAATTTGAAGTAAAATTTAAATATGCGTCATACCTTTGTATTTGTAGTCCATTATTATTATGTTCAATCCTACGCGTAAATGTACGAAATTAACAATTTTAATTAGTAGGATCTTGTTATATAAGTGTGTGTTTTAAGAAAGATATAAGCCTCAAATGGATCCAATATGTAAAGTACTGTCGTCGGGGCTACGCGCCTTACACAGTCCAATAGTTTACATATTGGATCGTTTTCGGCTTATATCCTACGTAAAGGATGTTCGTTGACCAGAGTGCCTTTCTCAGATGTTCGATTTCCGGATAGAAATATATTATATCCACATTACATACTACATAACACTTATTTGCTCAGTTTCCGATTAGCTCAGTAGTTAGCACGCTAGCTTCGCACCAAATACAACCCGGGTTCGAAGCCCGTACAGGCGAAGTGTATGAGATGGTGCGCTGGTCACCAGATCGGACAAGTTGGCTTTCTCCGGGCACTATGGATGACCACAGTTACGCTTTCATCCGCGCCAACGAGAGTGATTAATATAATATAAGTTGTTAGAACTTGCTTCGCAATCGTTGTAAAATACATAAAGTTTAAACATTACGTGAGTGATTAATATAAGTTGTTAAAACTTGTATCGCAATCGTTGTAAAATAAATAATGCTTGATGTTTACTATAAGAGAATAGTTTGCTAGTTACTGAGACAACATTCTTTATTTCTAAGGTTGAATTACCTAGTAATAAAGGCTGACTGGGTGTATTTAAACTGAATGTGTGCGCAACATGAATAGCAGTGTAGTGTACTGTTATCCTACACATTCTTCGAAGGTACTACGTATCCACTGAAACGTAGACGGAAAGTATGCATCGTCCATATAAGTCGTTAGATAGCATATCGAACAAAAGATTTTTCAATATCCTGCAAAAGTCGGAATTGCAACAGTACAACTGTATTTCGTCATTATGATAATGATGCAATTGCTATGCTTGCGTCTGTTCCACGTATCCATGAACCTCATTTCGAAGTAAATATAGCAGGCCCGTAGCTAGTAGGGGGGGGGGGTGTCGGATCCCAATATAGTTCCCCTGTCCATTTTTGCATGCACTATATCAGAATGTTTACGCAGTTACTATAATAATATTGATGCAAGCAACAGCTGGGAATAGTTTATAAGAGGCTTTCTCTGAGCGTTCTCTATATTATGCTGTCGCTTTTTAACTATGTACACATTTAAACGGCATTGCCCAGAATGAATGAAATGGCGTTTCATACCATCTATATTTCAAAATGTTCCAGGGGCCATACCCCCGGACTCCCTAGCAGCCTCGGTTTTTCGGGACCTCGAAACGACCCCCCCCCCTCCAATAAAAAAGCTAGATACGGGCATAATCAGTCTAGTCTAAATACACTTCGTTTTGTATACCGAAATAGATTGTATACATGTAATTAAGAGGATGCGTGTTTGATGTCGCTAATATGGTCATAATAACTCAAGTATGGCAATTTATTTTGAGTTATAAAAAGGTGAATTTTCGTGACATGTATTAGAGACTTGTATGATTGTATTTTTTTATAAATTATTTAGTCGTCCTCTACCTGATTTCGATCTATTATAGGTTTCTGACTGTCTTTGGAATGGCGGATAATCCTCAAATGAAGCATACATTATAATTATATATATTCACGAACGCGAGATCGCTTCAAAAATGTCTCACAACACTTCGTTTGTACTCAGTTGTAGATTGTATGCATTTAATGTGTGTCCGAGGTCACCTCGAATATGGACTTAATAACTGAAATAGTCCAATTTTCTTTTTTGGTAATAAAAGGTACATTTTCGTGACATACTGTTGTGTATTTTGATAACTTATGTAGCATAGCTCCGGTAAAATGATCAAGAAATCTATTTGATTTCGACCAATTTTAGGTTTATGAAGTTCGATGGAATGTCATTCTATCCACAAACAAACGAAGCAACTAATATCAAACCTAGATCCTTTGCATATGCAATGGTGTGCAGTATTTGGAAATTTAATCTGTTGGTCATAGCATCACAGCAATGCAAGCTTATATAATTATTGTATTACCTATATAATATCCGTGCTGCAAAAATATATATCAAAATAATGTTCCTGCATTTGCAGCTTGCGTGCATGTAATTTGGAGTGTGTGCATTAGGTTTTTCGTTTTCAAATTGGTCATAATATGTATAAAATGTGCATTTCCGTGACAGACTTGAGAGTAATTGGATATATAATAGTTTATGTGGTCGTTTGGGCAAAATACCGTGAACTCTACGTGATTTCGATCCATTTTAGGCTTCTGTAGTTCGATGAAATGACGTAACTATACTCCTCCTCAAAGGAAGCATGTCATATACATGTTTGATCCTTTGACTATGCAATAGTGGTGTACAACAGTTGGCGTTTGCTGCTACTGGATGGTCAAAAGCAAGGAGTGTGGCCATACAATGAGTTGTTCGTCAGCTAAAGCACTCTAATACAGAGCATACCCTCATTGGCATAGAGTAACTCATAGGCAGGCGATGGCATATATAAGCTACATATGCACCTCTAACATATATACATGCACGCGGTCAACCCGTACCCCAGTCAACTAGACCCTCGGCCTCGTCTTACGCCGCAGTACTTCTGGCTGTTGTAAGCTGCGATTTTCGATTTTAATGAACGCCCCGCCCCGCACGTCACTGTGTTCAAATATCAACACACTTTACAATAAAAGCATTGTTCTAAAAATGATAAAAACATCGATTGTACTATATAAATAGTAGGGATGACAACAAATAGCGTTTACACTATTCGAATATTCGGTTGGGATGATATTCGAATATTCGGTTGGGAAGATATTCGAATATTCGGTTGGGAATATATCCGAATATTCGGTTGGGAAGATATTCGAATATTCGGTTGGGAAGATATTCGAATATTCGGTTGGGAAGATATTTTAATATTTGGTTCGGAATATATTCGAATATTCGATTGGGAAGATATTCGAATATTCGGTTGGGAATATATTCGAATATTCGGTTGGGAAGATATGCGAATATTCGGTTGGGAAGATATTCGAATATTCGGTTGGGAAGATATTCGAACATTCGATAGAATTCTATCAAAAATTCAAAATCACTCAAATGTTATAAAATGGCCAAACTAACCTAATTTCTGTTTTACGCGTAAATGTCATCTTCTTCAAATGATTATTGATTGATATTGTACCCGGATATGGTAAATCCAATTTGCATAGATTACACCATGCAGTTTTCTTATTCTCAGAGCGAGTCAAGCATTTCCAAACGTGTAACTGAGCGTGTGGCATTTTTGAGGACAATATAATATTTGGACGTTTCGTTGAATATTTGAATATTCGTTGCCCTCCCTAATAATTACACATCACGACGATTAGCTACCCTATTTTCATTAACAAACTAGCGACGAAGGACATGCTGTTGCAGATATGTTATATGATCTCAGATGTCGGTGCGACTTTCAATCAAAATAAAAAACAAACAACCATGTGGCCTGGAGGTTATAAAACTTTTCTCCAATCTCAAACTCAGTCTCGAGCTTCTGGTTGGTTCAGCCAAGAGCAAATAACCAATCAAATTTCTTGAGATCGAGTTTGAGATCTGAGAAATTTTTTATAACCTCGGGCCCACAGTAGATGTGGAAGACCCGAGTGATCCTCCGAGCATTGTTTCAGACACGAATTGGCACCCGTGTAGAACCACGTACTTGTCTGGGTAATACGACAAGTTGGCTATGCCGTTTTACTTACGTTTATAAGCTATGGTTGCTTTAACAATATAAGCTCAACCAGGGTCAGGATAGAAACAAGTCCGCCTCCGTGGTCGAGTGGTTAAGGTCGCTGACTTGTATACCACTGTAACCTATCATTACTGATGGTCACGGGTTCGAGCCCCGCTCACGCCGTGTCTCATTTATATGAAAAAGTTGGCGGTTTCTTACGGAGGTTGGTGCACCCAAGTACTGGTTAACCGCTGTAGCATGCCCAGGAAAGGTGTTGTTAAGTAAACTGCCCGCCGGCGATATAGCCCGAAATGGTGCTGATGCAGGCGTAAAACCCGAAATATAAATAAACAGGCATGAGCACTGCCGTGCCATAATTAAATAGAACATAATATGTAGAATCAAAACAAACCATTTATTACTCAAGACTCAAAACATATAAATGTTACAGGAGTTTACAGAAATACTACCAACAGAATATACACGACATGCTTTACAAACGACATATGTGATTGCTAAATTTGTTTGTGCACCCCCGTGTGTGTTTTACGTTTATTTATCGTCGCTACCGGTTGCCCATATGAGCGACGCCTCCTGAAGAGTTTAGTCATTTTGGAGGAAAGTGCACGATACATATTGTAACTCATTATATGTGATACTATGGAATCACAAGAGCTGACTTTGACACATTTAATTGTCTGATATAACCCATTAATTTTGATTTCTTGAATAGTACTAGTATTTCCATAGATGAAGTATTGACAACGACGTTAATAGATAGTGTGCAGGAACGTATACTTGGCGGCATTAAAAACGCAACATTTTAGAAATTTATTTTCTATGTACATATTCTCTATTTTGCAAATATTTTTTCTAGTGATACACATTAATTACAGGAAACTGAGACATTGTTTATTTTATATGATTGTCTAGTGCATAGACTGGCTTAATGAAATTAATAACTATATCCGTTGAAATTCAATGTTGATTATTAAATATTCTTATGTATATGGTTGCGTTTCTATTGCGTTTATGTATATTATACCAACCCGTGTTACAATACGACCTAATGACAAAGCCTTGGTACGACCAAATGAAAAACAAACCCTGGCACGACTCTGAAATTCGTCGAACTTCGAGACAGAGAGATATACATACAAAGAAACATGAACACGTACTAACTCATTAGAATAAGAATAAGCATGTGTCATAAAACTAACAATCTGAAAAAGCACGCGAACGAGTTATTATTTAGCAATCTTGAAACTAATTTAAGTGATGCTAAATGCAGAAATCCTAAATTTTATTGGAACAATCGGTTTAAATTAGTACTTACAAAGGAAAATGAAAACAAGTGCGATATAAATGCCCCAATCAAAAATACCAATAATGGTATTAATTCAATTGTGACATCCGACATCGAAAAGGCAAATGGACTGAATGCTTATTTCTTATCAATTTGTAATGCTGATGCGACTGATACACTCGTACGCGTAACACTGACGTAACTATTCAAGAAGTAACCATTGCGGAACCGGACGTAACTGGTCAACTCTGACAATACACACAGTGTCTGGATCATATGAAACAAGCCACCCACAGCTTACAGACACTAAACCTACTATATGCAAGCCTCTATCTCTCGTACTTAATTGATTAACAAGCTGTAACTTTCCGAGTCAATCTTTAAAAACTACATACTGATTACACTAATAAAATGTGTTGGTAAAATAATGGAACGAATGATAAAGTTCAAACATATTTACAATCGCCTCCATTCTATAACAGCTTCATCTACCCAAAACAATCTAGGATTTCTCCCAGGGCAGTAAACTGTCTATCAACTATTAGATATATATTAGCTATCACACAATGTATTGATAATAAAGAGCCAATATGTATGGTGTTCTGAGACATAATCAATGCATTTGATCGTTATTGGCATACATGATTTATGTTTTTCTGAGTCAAAATCAAGACATTTCAATGCGTTTGGCATATTGATTTATGCTTAGAGTGAAACAAGACGTGTTCGGCGGTATCTAATCGTAATGCAAATGTTGTTTGTAGGATCTTCCTCTTCTGATTGAAAACCATAAGCTGCTAGTATTCCGCAGGGTTCGGTATTGGGGCCATTACTATTCTTCATTTATATCACTGATATAGCATATATATAACGATTATTTATTAATGGTACTGAGTTCTGTAGCATTGTCATCCACTCCACATACATGACGTAGATCGAAAGCACATTTAACCATGACTTTAATAATACAGTCAAACCTGTCTTAAGCAGCCATCCAAGTGAATCACAGAAAGTGGCTGATTAGCACACGTGGCTGCTTAATAGAGGGAATATATATAATAAAATAACACATTGGGAATATGGAAACTGACTGCTTAATGCAGGTTGGCTGCTTAATGGGGGTGACCACTAACGTAGGTTTGAATGTATAACTGATTGGTCCCATCAATGGCATATAACTTTCAATCCCACTAAAACAGCATTTGGTTTTCCCCTCAGATCCGACCGAACGAAAACGGGGCCGATTTATGCATGATAAACGCGCATATTTTGAACAGAACAGTACATATGATTATTTCTACGCATACATATCATGTACATAGTCAGAAAACACTATAAACGTATATATTATCAAACAATCAACTGAACAGCAAGATATACAGAAATATATACATGTGCTACACAGTCCTGCCATGTAACACAGAGGATACATTATATATCATATTATATATGAACAGCTCATTTCATTGAGAATATTATTTCTGCTTTAATATATATTGCTAAACTATACAAAACTTTCCGATTTTTACATCGATGTACGTTCTGAAAATAGTTAAAATGTTATTAGCCGCTATATATTTAATATAGCAAAATCCCGTTGAAATGTCGATAGCACACTTAAACAGTGTAAGTAAATGGAATACGTAAATGGAATACGTAAACGAAACCATTAACTCTTTCAGCGCCGAATAAATTCAGAGCATGTGCAAACAACATAGATCCAGATCAGCCGCAACGTAACGCCACGTCTGATCAGGATCTATGTTGTTTGCTATTCGGACAGGTGCTTCAGCTCGACTGTCTGAAGAGCAATCAGCATATAGCCTGATCAGACGGCATGTTCTGTTCTGTGCGATCGGGTTCTCTACTGTTTTACAAAGTCGCTTTTATGCGACATTGGCGGTGAACGAGTTAAACTGAAGACGTAAACGAAATACGTAAACGGTAATACCGAATTCCATATGCGTTTCTGGATTACGTATTCCGTTCACGTATTCCTCATGGCAAAAAATGCATTTTCATGACAGGCAGTGTATAGGTTTTGTGTATTATGAGAACGTATGTGACTTGAGAATACTTCAGACTAGTTGATGTGGAGAAAAGATGTGATATAAGATATCAGGCAATGCAAACTGAAGGTGGGGTATACTGTGATATTTGGCGGAGGAATACAGTGTGTAAATACAATGACGTCTTTCATAAGTGACCCGGTGTCAATTCTCATCATTGCATTTGTGATATGTTTGCTGTTTTTCAGTTTGATTTGTATACCTCACAGTGGATGTGGTATCAGAAATAATGAAATATTGGATATATAAATGAACAGACCGTATGTTTACTTTTTACTATGTATTTAATATGCAATTTAGTTGTTGTTTTACAACCTTTAATATCGTTGTTTCCGTTGCACAACATGCTATCAATTTCATCCGTTTTTCATCTGTTAATTATTAGGTTATTCACTCTCGGCAGATATGCTAGAGCATATCCAATGGATATGTTACTGTAGAAATTTCCTATAAATTGAATAACACGATTTTGATAAAACAACATTTATCATACCGCAACATTTGGTTACGGAACAACAGTAAAAACAAATGATTCCAAATAACAATGACCAATATACATTTCGGGATAAATCGGACTTTAACAGAAAAACCAGCGATCTCGGTCATTGACTTTTTACTAACTTAACTCTTTCAACCCCAAGTAACTGACATGGATTGGTGCATGCTATTATTAGACCAATAAATTAATAAGAAAATTACCTTTGGACCAGTTCATTTATCAAAATGGGTAATTTTATCTAAAAATAGTAATAATTATTACTGGCAAAAAAGTGCAGATCCTGATGAGACGGCTCGTTACGAGCCGGCTCATCTGGATCTACACTTTTCATAAGCCTATTTAGAGACCTGTGGGGTTGAAAGGGTTAAAGTATTATTATGTAATAGATCCGGATTATGTAAGTCAACTAAACCGAAAATCACCACGGTTATTGAAACACAAAAGATAAAACAATTAAGTACAAAAGATAAAAACAATTTAAGTTAGATTACAAACAAAAGTTAAACAGAAAGAAATAACACTTACATTATTTTCCTCATGTAGATTATGTCTATGCATGCGCCATAGTGTTATTGGCGAAAAACAAAGTAATTACACTCTAAAACAAATTGAAAACAGATAACAGAGAATATTTAAACACCGGGAGATCACATTTGATATGTTACTGTAAATTACCAAGTGTGTTAATTGGTATGCGTTGCTTTGAAAAATCGATATATTCATATCCCCAGCTCTGCACGATAAAATGTATGGATTTTTAGTTAACTAGAGGGCACTAACTCTAGTGTTACCCGGCTGATCCATTCGAAAAATAAAATGCACGTGCATGACCACACTATCGTGATATTAAGCTCCACCCATTTGGGTACTAAGAACATGCTACGAGTGGTCAAATTTGTGGATTTTTAGTTAGTTAATGGGCAATAACTCTTGTGTTACCGGGCTGATTCATTCGAAAAGTGCACGTGCACGACCGCACTATTGTGATATTAAGCTCTATAAAACACAACCCATTGGGTACTAAGAACAGGCTACGAGTGAACACATTTGTGGAGATTTAGTTAATGAACGGGCAATAACTCTCGTGTTACTGGGATTATCCATACGAAAAGTGCATTAGCACACTAAATTTCATAAACTTCTAGCCATTGGTTACTGAGAATGTGACGGAAGGACCTTCGACGCCAAAATAATAAATATCGCCGAAATTGCGTCGGGATAATACATTGTACCCTATGAATAGTGTTAGATTACTAAGCAGATATATATATATATATATATATATATATATATATATATATATATGTCAAGCTAACTGCAGCCACGTGGCATGTATATACCCTTACTCTTTGGCGAATAAATATAATAATAAATATAATAATAATGAATAATATAAATAATAAACTATGCTTTTATGTACATGACTTACTCTTAGACTAGTGTATAAGCACGCGCATGCGCAATTCTACACAATTAATAATACAAACGTATGTTAAATTTAATAAATTAACGACATGGCGTAGCATGACACGTGGTCTCTTTCGTTTTTGTGTAACCTCCGTGTTGTCATGGATACGGTGGCCGACTTGTAACCGAGAGGTTGTGAGTTCGAGTCCGGTCAGAACCACGGTGGTGGTGGCCTTAACTCGCGAATCCACACTGTCTCTTCTCTCTCCCTCATGGTGATATATTCCGCCATGAACGAGGTCCTGAGAGCGAGTAATCTAATGTTGTAAAAGCATGATTCGCACTCGAGCTAAACTAAATGTGTATAAACGCGTACTACTCGGCATTTGTTTAGCACATTTGAAGTGTAGCGGATCAGTTTTCAAGTGGTTAACACGCTGGACTTATAATCCGGGGACCGCAGATTCGATCCCCCGCTATCCCATACTAAAATGACTACTGGCATGAGACTTTCAACCGAGATCTCGTGTCGGTGCTATACACCGTGCACATACAGGAACCAGAGGCGATTCTAAATTAGGTCTCTTTCTGTATCATTGCACTATCCTCCAAAATCTAAAATGACTAATCTCTTCAGGAGGTGTCGCTCATACAGGCAACCGGTAGCGACGATAAATAAACGTAAACACACAGAAGGTATTGGGGTTTGGACAAATGGTTTCGGGTTCAAAACCAAAAAACTATTTTTTTTAAGAACATTATATTACACTATGCAAGCAGCATACACATTTTTTAGGCCATATTGAAGCAAGCTTAAAAAAGGTACACCCCGTCATTATCAAAACCATATACAGAAAGAGCACAATGTCGGAAATGTAAACAAACAGTGTGCTACACAATTCAACTGCCGTATTATGCCAGTATCTAAACATATATACTTGCCCATATGAGCGACGCCTCCTGAAGATATTAGTTATTTTGGAGGATAGTGCATGATACAGACAGAGACCCATTCTGGGCCAGAATCTCCTCTGGTTCTTTTACGTGCACGGTGTAAAGCACCGACACGAGACATCGGTTTAACGTCCCATCTGAAAGACTGTTCATTTTATTAGGGTCAGACGGGGGATCGAACCTGCGATCCCTGGATTACCAGTCCAGCGTGTTTCCACTGGACTACATATCCGTCTGTATTTTTAAACTTGCTTCGATATGGCCTAATATAAACAGATGTATGTATAGCGTCAAGCCTAAAAGTAGTGTATCATAATTGTCATAAATTGTTTTGGCGGGTTTTGAACCCAAAACCATTTATCCAGACGCCAAGCGTCTGTGCGTAAATAAGGTGGTCCAGACCCCAAGCGTATGTGCGTAAATAAGGTGGTCCAGACCCCAAGCGTATGTGCGTAAATATGGTGGTCCAGACCCCAAGCGTCTGTGCGTAAATAAGGTGGTCCAGACCCCAAGCGTCTGTGCGTAAATAAGGTGGTCCAGACCCCAAGCGTATGTGCGTAAATAAGGTGGTCCAGACCCCAAGCGTATGTGCGTAAATATGGTGGTCCAGACCCCAAGCGTCTGTGCGTAAATATGGTGGTCCAGAACCCAAGCGTATGTGCGTAAATAAGGTGGTCCAGACCCCAAGCGTCTGTGCGTAAATAAGGTGGTCCAGACCCCAGGCGTCTGTGCGTAAATAGGTGGTCCAGACCCAAGCGTCTGTGCGTAAATAAGGTGGTCCAGACCCCAAGCGTCTGTGCGTAAATAAGGTGTCCAGACCCCAAGCGTCTGTGCGTAAATAAGGTGGTCCAGACCCCAAGCGTCTGTGCGTAAATATGGTGGTCCAGACCCCAAGCGTCTGTGCGTAAATAAGGTGGTCCAGACCCCAAGCGTCTGTGCGTAAATATGATGGTCCAGACCCCAAGCGTCTGTGCGTAAATATGATGGTCCAGACCCCAAGCGTCTGTGCGTAAATAAGGTGGTCCAGACCCCAAGCGTATGTGCGTAAATACGATGGTATTTAAGCATCACTTGGCGAGTCCACAATCATCGTCTCCGTACACGATATATTTCGTCCATTAGATTGTACAATACTGTAATCCGACAGCATTCCTCGATTACTGACGTTCTTCGATTTCCTTTCCTTGTTTAGTCCAAACAGATTTCTAAACTCTCTTCTGAAATACACACCTGTGGCGTAGTATATAATGAAATATGTAGCATAGTTTGACAAACATATTTCTTCAACGAGTTTTCTGATCGTCAAATACGTGAAATAGTTTCCCCACACTTGGTCTTCAGACCACGAGTGCACGGGTAAACTGGGATCGCCTTGTGGAACAGATGTCTGAACAGCATACACAATTGTCGCTGGTAATAATGTGAAAATGAAGTAAAACGAAACGCACAATAATGTTGTTGTAGACGCTGCATTAGAAGAAGAGCCTTGCCCATGCGCTACACTCTGAGCTGACAGACGCCTGATTTCGAAAATAACAAGAATGTTTATCACCAAGCAAGCCCCCGGGATGAAGAAGAATATTAGCACTTCTGTTGTCCATGTCCAATATTGATTGAATGTATCAATGTTTGGGCGAAACACACATCCTATGTTGTCATCCCAAGACCAGATGTATACCTGCATGGCACCAATCACTACTGACGTCACGGCCATGCAGATTATGACGACTTTTGCCCGCGAAACTGTGCAATATTTCTCTTTGACGAATGGATGACACACGGCGATATAGCGCTCTGTGGTGAAGCCTAGTACGAGCATTGGAACCTGAAATGAAGCAAGATACTCACAATGTACATTAAACATATATCAGCACTGATAAGGTACTATGCATTAACTAGATACAGACACTACGCATTGGCTATATACCCGCACTGTCCATTAACTAGATACTCGTCCAAATTTGAATAACATGAAAACAGGGCATGTGATTTATCCTAAAGTTTCAGTTTTTCTAGAGAAATATGCTCCTTATATGAAGCCAATCTGGTGACCACATGAGGAATATTGTTATGTAAGGTACTGTGCCACCCACAAGTCCTCGCATAGCGTTCGTATCATGACAGGCAATAGTGAATAAATCGTGATGAAAACGCTGAATACGGCGTGATGACTCTTTGATATTAATAGGTACATACACTAATGCCCTTGACGGCCAAGCACCCACGGGCTGATCAGAACGTAATGCGGACTTGTGAGCTCAGTACGAACGCTACTCGAACGACCTTGGCGTAACGACAACTCTGGGGCTGACGGGAGAAACTTAGTAACAACTACAAGAACGTACATACATGAGGACACCGCTTCTCATCTGCGTCTCATACGTCTGAGCCGTTCTCACCCAGTATATATGCGGACTCAAGTGTCGCCCTACGTAAAACGTGTCATTTGCCGTGACTGAAACTCATAGAAACGTGATAAGGACGGGATATACTGCCCATGAACGAGTAAAGGACGGGATATATTGCTCGTGAACGGATAACGGACGGGATAGACTGCCCGTGAAGGGATACAGGACGGGATAGACTGCCCGTGAACGGATAAAGGACGGGATAGACTGCCGGTGAACGGATAAAGGACGGGATAGACTGCCGGTGAATGGATACAGGACTGGTTAGACTGCCCGTGAATGGATAAAGGACGAGATAGGCTTCCCGTGAACGGATAAAGGACGTGATAAACTGCCCGTGAACGGATAAAGGACGTGATAGACTACCTGTGAACGGATAAAGGACGTGATAGACTACCCGTGAACGGATAAAGGACGGGTTACACTACCCGTGAACGGATAAAGGACGGGTTAGACTGCTCGTGAACGAATAAAGGACGTGATAGACTACCCGTGAAGGGATAAAGGACGGGTTAGACTGCTCGTGAAGGGATACTCGACGGGATATAACTTCGCATAGATTATTTGCGATATCTGATGCATGGCGGGTAAGCCAATGGCGACATTAAAACGTATGCGTCCTTACCACGTTTCATTCAAGTTTTAAGAACGTCAACAACGTCATAGGAACGCCATGCGAAGGCATATAGTGTGGGGGCCTTAGTACTCCATCTGTCATCTGGCAATGGTTATCTACTAGTAGGAGGAAGGGACGTAATTGATAGTCATCCTATGTTAAATCAACAATTGTTGTCATCCACAGTCTGACCTGATTTAAATAAAAAATATTTTCAACTCCAAAAAGAAAAAAGGTATTTCAAAAACACGTCTGTGTTTATATCCTGGTATTGTCTCATGTCAAATAAAAATAACAACAGAATGCGTGTTTGTTGTACTCTCAAAGTAAAGTAATAAAACGGTGTGTGTGTCTTACGTTTATTTAACGTCGCTACCGGTTGCCCATATGAGCGACGCCTCCTGAAGAGATTAGTCATTTTATAGTTTGGAGGATAGTGCAATGATACAGACAGAGACCCATTACAGAGTCCCCCCTGGTTCTTTTACGTGCACAATGTAAAGCACCGACACGAGACCTCGGTTTAACGTCCCACCTGAAAGACTGTTGGTGTATGAATATTTGATGGAGAATTCAAACCACATTATCATGATTCGCGGACTTTTCGTATGATGTAAGAAGTTACCAGATACTGCGGTGTGATGTAGATGAAATTGAAGAGTTCGCACGTGATTTGACGATGGTAGGTATTCACGCCCCAAGCGTTTTCCAGTTCAAACAACATGTGCAGAAGAAGGTAAACAGTCTCCACAATAGCCAGGGAGCCGAAATACACAGCAGACGAATTTGTCTTGCAAATCTTCCTGTAATAATGAATATAGTCTATTAAGGTTAATCTATCAAACCAAGTGGTCGAAATACCCAGCAGACGACTTTATTTTGCAAATCGTCATGCAAAAATGAAAGAAGCCTGTAAGGTTAATGTATCCGATCAGGGAGACAAACTACACAGCAGACGAGTTGGTATTGCAAATCGTCATTTAAACATGACAGTCTTGTGTAAGGTTAACATACCAGACAAGGGCGCCGAAATACACAGCAGACGTATTTGTCTTGCAAATCTTCCTTTAAGAATGAAGTATTGGGTTAATATATCAGACACTCTTCCTGTAATAATGGAAGTAACTCGGGTTTATGCATCAAACTAAGTGGTTGAAATACTCAGCAGACGTATTTGTATTACAGATATTCCGGTATAAATGTGTAGTAGCCGGAAAGGATAACACATCAGATCTGGAAGCTGAAATACACAGCAGATGAGTTTGGCTTGCAAATAATCCTTTAAAAGGTAAAGTAGCGTATTAGGTAAATGTACCAGACCAGGGAAACAATTTATGTTATGCTATCCAATGAAATGTTTAGAGGTTATTAAACCGCGGAGGTGGGCCATTTGTGGATATTGGCGCACCCTATGGAGATATTGGCCCGGGCCATTTGTGGATATTGGCGCACCCTATGGAGATATTGGCCCGGGCCATTTGTGGATATTGGCGCACCCTATGGAGATATTGGCCCGTGGGCCATTTGTGGATATTGGCGCACCCTATGGAGATATTGGCCCGAGGGCCAATATCGGATAGGTGCGCCAATATCCACAAATGGCCCACCGCAGCCGTTTAATAACTTCTTTATTGCATACCGTAACGGCCCCAAGAGACAACAATCTGCCAGACAACGACTTTAGTGTTGCTTCGGCGGCCATGTTTACACAATGTAGTTACTATGTTGTTGCTACCTGTGACACGTGCTCGTGATTCGTTCTCGGCGCGTGCCGGGCTAATATCGAATATAGAGCCGAAAATCGAAATATATTGCCCGCGTCGACCAGATATTTTGCTTTTCTACCATGTGTTACTATTTATAGTAATGTATGCAATAAAGAACATTATCAGTGAAGTGTATTATTACTTAAATATATATGAATTGGTCGATTGTCGTCCGATTGGCGCAGTGGTTAGAGCGCTCGCTTCTCACCAATGTAACCCTGGTTCGATCCTCGGACCGGGAAGTATGTGAGATGGTACAGTGATCGCCAGATCGGACAAGCGAGTTTACTCCAGGGGCTTCTTTCCACACAAATGATCACAGTTACGCTTTCATTCGCGCCAACAAGAGTGATTAAAATACAGTTTAAACAAAATAAAGTGTATTACTACTTATATAGAGATGAATTTTAGCCCAATGTTGGCCGTTATTTGCCTACCACAATGTTATCTACCACCCAGGTTGATACGTTGTGTTTTCTAGTATATGACATCACGTTTTCTGATTTGATACGGCCACGTGCTCGTAATTAACCAGTTTCCAAGAATGTAACGCATGCGCACTAGGTACTAGTTTGTTTATTTCCGGTAGCGTCTCTGTGTGTCAAATTAGACAGATAACAGATGTGTGTAGTTTCGTGGTAATATTTCAATCGTTTTCGTATATCTAATTCAGTAATTGTGATTTATTCCTGATAAAGTCTCTTCGGTCTCTGGCTGATATCAAATTGCCTCGAATCGATACCTAGGCTGATATGAAACTAGCCACGTAATACCCTCTAATTAGTCCACTGGTTGAAAGCAGTGGAATAAATACCATGTGCTATTTCTAACTACTGTGCACATGTGGTATATATCCGCTGCATGTTGAAATGTTGAAAACGCGAACGAAGGATTTTACTGTAAATGTTGTTAATATTTAAAGACAGTGGAGTCCGGCCGGGTCGTCTTTCATTAAAATCGAAAATTACCACGTACAATGACAAGGGGTACTGGGGCATATGCTGAGGCGGATGGTCGAATAGGGTACCATTTGACCGCTCACATACGTATACATGTACATGTCAGATTTGAATGGGGCGTATCTACGAGAGAAACGCCTTATAATGTCCAATATATGAGATCATGGAAAATTATCTATAGGTGTGTTGCACCCTGTTCTGTCCATGTCCTCACACAATGGACACTGTTCAGCCTTTCGTCTGTGAAACGTTGGTTAGGATTCGTGTGCGTCCGTGGTACAGTGGTAGAGCGTCGGATTTGGCATCGAACGGTCCCGGGTTCGATAGTCGATTTTATTTTATACAACTTTAATTTAGCTCGATTGCGAAACAAGTTCATACTCTCAGAGTTATCACTCTCGAGACCTCATTCCTGATGGAAACCCCCGAGCGGGGATTGACATTATATTAATGGAACATACATACAAGGATTCAACTGGCAGAGTAATAGACAGTGGATTTTATTGATACAACGTATAATATAGTTATGGACAAATGTTAATATCTGAAACTTAGCGGAGGACATTTACTGTTACTCACCAGTTCGTATTTGCTGTCTCAATAGCTCGGTTTAGGGGAGGACAATATCTAATGTTGCAAGAACTTGTGTCCAACCCAATTGCTTTTTGATATTCCTATCTTTCATTGTCATAATTTTTATTTGTGGAAAAAAATGTCAAAGTGCAACAACATATATGATTAAACTAAATTAGCACGGTGCATGCTCGTTTCTCACCAAAGAAACCCGGACTTGGACGTATTTGAGATGGTGCACTGCTCGCCAGATCGGACAGGTTCTCCGGGTGGTACTCGGGTTTCCTCCAAACACGAAGGACCACATATATACATATTCATCCGCGCGAACGAGAGTGATTAATATAAGTTATTAAAAACTTTGTTTCGCAATCGTTGTCCATTAAATAAAGTTTAAACATTTTGTTTGTATATTGGTTATATATAGTCATGTGAATAATGGCATACCTCCTGGTAATCCAGGGATCGCAGGTTCGATCCCCCGTCTGACCCTAATAAAATTAACAGTCTTTCAGATTGGACATTAAACCGAGGTCTCGTGTCGGTGCTTTACACCGTGCATGTAAAAGAACCAGAGGAGACTCTGGGATGGGTGTCCCTCTGTATCATTGCACTATCCTCCAACAATCTAAAATGACTAATCTCCTCAGGAGGCGTCGCTCATCATATGGGCAACCGGTAGCGACGATAAATAAACGTAAAAACACACATGACCCCTATAAGACATAAAAAGACAGGTCTATTTGCACAAACTACCTAGTTGCACTAACTATACTGAAATGTATTCATTTTACTTTTGTATGTTACATGTTACAAGTACATCCCCTGCGTCTCCGCAGAGAAACTTTCTACACGCTATGTTGTTGTTGGCATGCGTGAATGAAGTACGGACAAATCTGGACATCTAGAGTGGAATATAACTATATTCGATGAAGTCCGTTTATGGAAGAGAGGATATATGACAATTGTTCGTGCATCACGTACCAAATCGATACCAATGATATTCCAACATTTAGTAAAAGGTCGTATTCGTTATAGTTTATTTCTCCGCAGACGGCAGAAATCTGCAACATTGCACCCCAATTTCAAACCATTCTTTCTAATAATACCGTTTTTATTATGTCAGCAATGTCATAGACAGCGCTCGTAATTAAATAAGTCGGTACCGGTCTCGTTTGTCACTTGTCGTCGGTTATACTAAAGTAATACCACGTGGCCATATTCGCATTACAATCCAGTCAGAGTATGTCGGCAGTTTGTCTGTATAAACAATATCTGTAACAAAACAAAGTTTAGCGTTGATTGACGTCAAATTTGACGTACTTTTACTAACATATTTGTACGTTTGTGACCTTATTTACGTACACAAGTATTTTGTGCTGTTTAAATATATTGTATTTGCATTATTTATGGTCGAATAAAACATGGTTTGTCGTTCTTGAGTGCCGGAAGGAACTACTTAGGCTTACTGCATACGTGATTAAATTCTACGCGTCAGAACTCGGTCAATGCCTGTGGTCATGGTGGTCAACGTCTGTGGTCATGGCGGTCAACGTCTGTGGTCAGGGTGGTCAACGTCTGTGGTCAGGGTGGTCAACGTCTGTGGTCATGGTGGTCAACGTCTGTGGTCATGGCGGTCAATGTCTGTGGCCAGGGTTGTCAACGTCTGTGGTCAGGACGGTCAATGCCTGTGGTCAGGGCGGTCAGCGCCTGTGGTCAGGGCGGTCAGTGCATGTGATCAGGGCGGTCAGTGCATGTGGTCAAGGCGGTCAACGTCTGTGGTCAGGACGGTCAATGCCTGTGGTCAGGATGGTCAGCGCCTGTGGTCACGACGGTCAACGCATGTGGTCAGGGCGGTCAGCGCCTGTGGTTATAGCGGTCAGTGCCTGTGATCAGGGCGGTCAGTGCATGTGATCAGGGTGGTCAGCGCCTGTGGTCAGGGCGGTCAGTGCATGTGATCAGGGGGGTCAGCGCATGTGGTCAGGGCGGTCAGTGCATGTGGTCAGGGCGGTCAGTGCATGTGGTCAGGGCGGTCAGCGCATGTGATGAGGGCGGTCAGCGCCTGTGGTTATAGCGGTCAGCGCCTGTGGTCAGGGCGGTCAGTGCATGTGGTCAGAGCGGTCAGCGCCTGTGGTCAGGGCGGTCAGCGCATGTGGTCAGGGCGGTCAGTGCATGTGATCAGGGCAGTCAGCGCCTGTGGTCAGGGCGGTCAATGCCTGTGGTCAGGGCGGTCAGTGCATGTGATCAGGGTGGTCAGTGCATGTGGTCAGGGCGGTCAGCGCCTGTGGTCAGGGCGGTCAGTGCATGTGATCAGGGCGGTCAGCGCCAGTGGTCAGGGCGGTCAGTGCATGTGATCAGGGCGGTCAGTGCATGTGATCAGGGCGGTCAGTGCATGTGGCTAGGGCGGTCAGCGCATGTGGTTATAGTGGTCAGCGCCTGTGATCAGGGCGGTCAGCGCCTGTGGTCAGGGCGGTCAGTGCATGTGGTCAGGGCGGTCCATGTGGTCAGGGCGGTCCTGTGGTCAGGGCGGTCAGTGCATGTGATCAGGGTGGTCAGTGCATGTGGTCAGGGCGGTCAGCGCCTGTGGTCAGGGCGGTCAGTGCATGTGGTCAGGGGTCAGTGATGTCAGGGGTCAGTGTGGTCAGGAAATGCCTGTGGTCAGGATGGTCAGCGCCTGTGGTCACGACGGTCAACGCATGTGGTCAGGGCGGTCAGCGCCTGTGGTTATAGCGGTCAGTGAATGTGATCAGGGCGGTCAGTGCATGTGATCAGGGTGGTCAGTGCCTGTGGTCAGGGTGGTCAGTGCATGTGATCAGGGTGGTCAGTGCATGTGGTCAGGGCGGTCAGTGCATGTGGTCAGGGCGGTCAGTGCATGTGGTCAGGGCGGTCCATGTGGTCAGGGCGGTCCATGTGGTATTGTGGTCAGTGCCTGTTGTCAGGGTGGTCAGTGCATGTGGTCAGTGTGGTCAGTGCCTGTGTCAGTGTGGTCAGTGCATGTTGTCAGGGTGGTCAGTGAATGTGCATGAGTCAGTGTGGTCAGTGAAATGCCTGTGGTCAGTGAAATGTCCATGTGTCAGGGTGGTCAGTGTATGTGGTCAGGGCGGTCCATGTGGTCAGGGCTGTCAGTGCATGTGGTCAGGGTGGTCAGCGACAGTGGTCAGGGCGATCAGATCAGGGCGGTCAGTGCATGTGGCTAGGGCGGTCAGCGCATGTGGTTATAGTGGTCAGCACCTGTGATCAGGGCGGTCAGCACCTGTGGTCAGGGAGTGCATGTGATCAGGGCGGTCAGCGCCTGTGGTCAGGGCGGTCAGTGCAAGTGATCAGGGCGGTCAGTGCATGTGGTCAGGGCGGTCAGCGCCTGTGGTCAGGGCGGTCAGTGCATGTGGTCAGGGCGGTCAGTGCATGTGGCTAGGGCGGTCAGCGCCTGTGGTTATAGCGGTCAGCGCCTGTGGTCATGGCGGTCAGCGCATGTGATCAGGGCGGTCAGTGCATGTGGCTAGGGCGGTCAGCGCATGTGGTTATAGCGGTCAGCGCCTGTGGTCAGGGCGGTCAGTGCCTGTGGTTATAGCGGTCAGCGCCTGTGGTCAGGGCGGTCAGCGCCTGTGGTTATAGCGGTCAGCGCCTGTGGTCAGGGCGGTCAGCGCCTGTGGTCAGGGCGGTCAACGCATGTGGTCAGGGCGGTCAGTGCATGTGATCAGGGCGGTCAGTGCATGTGGTCAGGGCGGTCAGTGCATGTGATCAGGGCGGTCAGTGCATGTGGTTTATAGCGGTCAGCGCCTGTGGTCAGGGCGGTCAGCGCCTGTGGTTATAGCGGTCAGCGCCTGTGGTCAGGGCGGTCAGTGCATGTGATCAGGGCGGTCAGCGCATGTGGTTATAGCGGTCAGCGCCTGTGGTCAGGGCGGTCAGCGCCTGTGGTTATAGCGGTCAGCGCCTGTGGTCAGGGCGGTCAGCGCCTGTGGTCAGGGCAGTCAGTGCATGTGATCAGGGCGGTCAGCGCATGTGGTTATAGCGGTCAGCGCCTGTGGTCAGGGCGGTCAGCGCCTGTGGTCATAGCGGTCAGCGCCTGTGGTCAGGGCGGTCAGCGCCTGTGGTCAGGGCGGTCAACGCATGTGGTCAGGGCGGTCAGCGCCTGTGGTCAGGGCGGTCAGTGCCTGTGGTTATAGCGGTCAGCGCCTGTGGTCAGGGCGGTCAACGCATGTGGTCAGGGCGGTCAGCGCCTGTGGTCAGGGCGGTCAGTGCATGTGGTGAGGGCGGTCAACGCATGTGGTCAGGGCGGTCAGCGCCTGTGGTCAGGGTGGTCAGTGCATGTGATCAGGGGGGGTCAGCGCATGTGGTCAGGGCGGTCAGCGCCTGTGGTTATAGCGGTCAGCGCCTGTGGTCAGGGTGGTCAGTGCATGTGATCAGGGCGGTCAGCGCCTGTGGTCAGGATGGTCAGTGCCTGTGGTCAGGGTGGTCAGTGCATGTGGTCAGGGCGGTTAGCGCCTGTGGTCAGGGCGGTCAGCGCCTGTGGTCAGGGCGGTCAGTGCCTGTGGTTATAGCGGTCAGCGCATGTAGTCAGGGCAGTTAACGTCATGTGGTCAAGGAGGTTAGCGCCTGTGGTCAGTGCGATCAACGCTTGTGGTCAGGGCAGTCAACGCTTGTGGTCAGGGCAGTCAATGCTTGTGGTCAGGGCAGTCAACGCTTGTGGTCAGGGCAGTGAACGCTTGTGGTCAGGGCAGTGAACGCTTGTGGTCAGGGCAGTCAACCGCTTGTGGTCAGGGCAGTCAACACCTGTGGTCAGGGCGGTCAACGCATGTAGCCAGGGCGGTCAGTGCATGCGGTCAGAGCAGTCAACGCCAATGGTCAGGGCCGCCATCGTCTGTGATCAGGTAGATCGTATTACGTAATGATAAAGCCTCGTGGATAAAATTACAACTATTTAGTAATTCGCGGTAATTTGTAGATTGAAACAACACAATCAGTTTATGCATACTCTGATGGATTCTATAACATGGTTTGATATACTTTTGCCTTATGGCAGTAAACACAGAACATTTAAACATGTAGTGGTAGGTTAGACATAATTAATGGTAAAACGAACATTTAGTTGTTGTCTTCACAGTATTATATACATGTTCATATTCAAAAGTGGTCTGCCAGGAGGTCTGTGAAGTTGGCTTGTAGACACATCTGAATAACCAACTACCATCTACAAGCCAACTTCACAGACCGTCTGCAGTGTCCTCTTTCAATTACGGCAACGACTACGACATACGTTGCACGATATGCTTTCAGAGCACGGTCAGTGAGTGTACGCACTAACGTATACATGTATTGCAAACCAGGCTTCCAACGTGCAACTTCACGTTCGCTTCTGACACGAAAGGCATGGAGTTTGAGCCATGCTGGAGCCGTTACGATTGTGCCCTTAGGCAAGGTATTTAAATTCCACGTTGCCTCTTCTCTCTCCCTCACAGACGGTTATGTAGTCCAGTGGTAACACGCTGGTCTGGTAATCCAGGGACCGCAGGTTCGATTCCCCGTCTGACCCTAATAAAATTAACAGTCTTTCAGATGGGACGTTAAACCGAGGTCTCGTGTCGGTGATTTACACCGTGCACGTAAAAGAACCAGAGGAAACTCTGGAATGGGTCTCTTTCTGTATCATTGTACTATCCTCCAAAAATCTAAAATGACTAATCTCTTCAGGAGGCGTCGCTCATATGGGCAACCGGTAGCGACGATAAATAAACGTAAAATACACAATTCTCTCTCCCTCGTGGCGATGGATTCCATCAGGAATGAGGTCTCGAGGGTGATTAATATAAGTTGTAAGAACTTGTTTCGCTATCGAGCTAAAATAAAGTTGTATAAAAACAAAGCTTCGGTGACGTCACCTAGCTATAGCAAATATGACCACTACACATAATACCAACCGTGTACACCTGTATTATATGGAAATAAGTAAAAAGTACATTACCTTGAGAGCCAAATCTTAGCTGATATCGGGTTGCCAAACAAGCCCAGAATGTACCATATCGGCGAGATTATGCGGTCAATCAGGACAACCTGTGGCGCCGCAATCTGCAGAATATCCAATGGACTCATTTGTTCGAACTGGTTGGTCATGTTGGACGTATTATATGTTATGTTTTCAACAGGAAGTGATGTTATGTTCTCCATTTCAATCCTGAAAAATAAATACAAGTGAATATACATGTATGTTTCCGTCAATTGTTCACATGTTCTCTATTTTAATTCTGATAAATAAATACTAGTGGTTTCTATTGTTGTCCATGATATTTTGCAATGATTTATCCCAGTCATGATTTCAACCCGAAGTTCTGTTACATTCTCGGATTTCATTTTAAAATATAAAAGTACAGAATCTAAGTGGTGTAATATTTCAGTGGTAACACGCTGGATTGGTAACCCAGGCAGGGATCGCAGGATCGATCCCCCGTCTGACCATAATGAAATCAACAGTCTTTCAGATGGGACTTTAAACCGAGGTATTGTGTCAATGCTTTACACTGTGCACGTAAAAGAACCAGAGGAGACTCTGGAATGGGTCTATATATGTAGCCCACTATGTATACTTTTCAATAGATCAGCCCAAGAAGAGACGTATCCAGCTATTTGGAAGAGTGCAAATGTCATGCCACTTTTCAAAAAGGGTGCACGCGATATTCCATCTAACTATCGACCTATTTCGTTAATTAGGTGTGTAGGGAAGGTAATGGAACGAGTTATGTTCAAATATTTATATAACGTTTTACACGAGAATGAAATAATATACATGTATAAGAATCAATCTAGATTTTTGCATTCTACAGTTGATCAATTGATCGACATATATAGCCAAATTTGCAACACTTTTGGTGAGTGTAAATTAACTTGTATTGTATTCTGTGATATTAGTAAGGCATTTGATCGAGCTTGGCAGAGAGGTCTCCTTTTTAAACTTCGACAGTATGGCGTTTCTGGACACATAATCAACTGGTTATTTAGTTATCTAAACGAGCGGAAACAAAAGGTTTTTGTTGGATCAACTTTCTCAAACGAAATATATCTTAATGCTGGAATTCCACAAGGTTCTGTCTTGGTGCCCTTACTATTTTTAATATACGTCAATGACATTTTTAAGAAGATTATTTGCTGATGATAGTTCATTGGCAATGACTTCCAACGATACAAATGTTATTGAAGATACACTGAATCATGATCTAAGCATATTAACAAAATGGTCTAAACAATGGCTAGTAAAATTTAATCCCGCAAAAACAGAAGTCATGTTTCTTTCACTATGTAATGTTAATCGTCCAGTTTTATTGTTTGAGAACACGCAATTAGGTTTCGTGAATCATCACAAACATCTCGGAGTTGATCTTAGTGAGGACGGTACGTGGCACAATGTTATATGTTATATTTCGGGTTTTACGCCTGCATCAGCACCATTTTGGGCTATATAACCAGTACTTGGGTGCACCAACCTCCGTAAGAAACTGCCAACTTGGTACATGGCACAAACATATATCAAACATTACTTAAATCAGATATACATTTCCTATCTTCGACCCATTTTAGAATATGCCTCTATTGTCTGCGATAGCTGTACATTAAATGAAAAGGCATCCTTAGAGAAAATTCAATACGAAGCTGCCAGAATTGTTACGGGGCTTACAAGATCTGTCTCTATCCACAGACTACTTCACGAAATTGGCTGGGTTACACTTAATGACCGTAGAAAAATGCAAACATTACTTTTCGTTTATAAACAAAAACAGGAAAATATACCTAAGCTATTTAACCGACTTATTTCCAACATCTGTTGGGGAAACAAACCCATAATTATAGTTTAAGAAACAGTGCAGATTTTATTACTTTAGCAAGGCGTACTGAAATGTATTCGAAATCTATTATAGATTCATCAATAAAATTATGGAATGAACTTGAAATCTTCAAGCCGCCAATAGTACCATCATTTGTTTTTAAATCTGGAGACGATAGTGCAGTGGATGCGTGTTCGCTTCAGGTGCGAAAGGTCCAGAGTCCGAGCCCCGCTGGAGCCGTTACGATTGTGTCCTTAGGCAAGGTATTTAAATTCCACGTTGCCTCTTCTCTCTCCCTCGTGGCGATGGATTCCATCAGGAATGAGATCTCGAGAGTGATTAATATAGTTTGTAAGAACTTGTTTCGCGATACTAACATATATCATGCTCGCATTAGAAATGCCTGTAGCAACCTGAATGCCGATCTGATAACAACCATTTACGCGATAACCCAAAATGCCCGTGTCAGCTCAATGAAAATGAGGATCGGAACACTATACATTTTGTTGTCTATTTTATGTAAATCAACGGCACTTACTATTCATTAGCACACATACACATCGCCCTTTAAGCACAGGAAAACTACTGTTTAGTTTCTAAAATTTAACGCACAAGAAACTGAGTTGATTTTCAAACAAGTTCAACCGTATATTCAATCTACAAGGCGCTTTGAGCAAAGACATACCTAACTATATTATAAAGTTATGCTGTTCTCTTGAGACGATATTTGCCTGGGTGAGGCTGTGTGTTTGGCTGGCTGGGGATATTGTACCGCTGCCACTTGGAAGGTGTAGTAGTTGCGAATTGCATTTCCTAATGCTTTTCAATTTTTTGCACTATTTTTAATTGTCTATTAAAATATAATTATTAAAAAAATAACAATTTTAATTGTTGTTAAAAATGCATTCACACATTATTCACTACTGAAACAAACGGCTCAATGCTGGAATACACTGCCAACAGTACAGCACTACACTGCCCACTCATAACTTCACACACATATTTCCCTGCAGAAGCACCTTGGTTAATACTGGACTACACTATACACTGCTCACTGCCAGCAGTACACTGCTCACTCCTATAAACTTCACCTACACATTTCTCTGCTGAATCACCTTGGTTAATGCTGGACTACACTATACATTGCTCACTGCCAGCAGTACAGTATAGTACACTGCTCACTGCTATAAACTTCACCTACATATTTCCCTGCTGAAGCACCTTGGTTAATGCTGGACTACACTATACATTGCTCACTGCCAGCAGTACAGTATAGTACACTGCTCACTGCTATAAACTTCACCTACACATTTCCCTGCTGAAGCACCTTGTCTGCTGAAGCACCTTGGTTAATGCTGGACTACACTATACATTGCTCACTGCCAGCAGTACAGTATAGTACACTGCTCACTGCTATAAACTTCACCTACATATTTCCCTGCTGAAGCACCTTGGTTAATGCTGGACTACACTATACATTGCTCACTGCCAGCAGTACAGTATAGTACACTGCTCACTGCTATAAACTTCACCTACATATTTCCCTGCTGAAGCACCTTGACTACACTATACATTGCTCACTGCCAGCAGTACATTGCTCACTGCTATAAACTTCACCTACATATTTCCCTGCTGCAGCACTTTGGTTAATGCTGGGTAATTATATGATAACAACCGTTCTAGAATTATGGGGAGTCATTTTAACAGGAATGTAACTTTTAATTATGTCGATTTTGTAAAATTAAATGTACTTAAATAGATTCAACAATCCTATAGCAGCACAATTTACATTAATTAGGTTTAATTCTTAAGAAATGGGGTTACCCGAAAGTAAAAACAAAACAAAAACAACAAAACTCTGGTTATGAAAATGTACCGAGTTATCGTTGGTTTACAATGTGAACTGTGAACAAGTTTGAACATGGTTGTGTAGACGGAGATATCGCACACACTTGTGGGCGGAAGTGATGTACGCAATAATGGTGACACTTAATACATGACGTCAGAAGGGAAACAATGTCAGACGTTCTGAAATGACGACAGTGGTATCCCACTAGTTTCCACCCAACTGAAATATATGCTGGACCATTGAGTAATGTAACTTTAAACGTCTTCAATAGTCCCCCCACAACCTGAAATATATGCTGGACCATTGAGTTATGTAACTTTAAACGTTATCAATAGTCCCCCAAACACCTGGCATAAAATTATGTAACTTTAACCGTCATTTTTCGAAATAACGTTATCCTCTCGGTGGGACACTTTTTGATACGTGTCACATTTATGATTTGTGGTAAATAAAAAAAGCGCAATACACTGTCGGCGCGCGGTAAGGTAGTAATATACGAGACAGGTGATCGATACGAAATGCATTTTCATGGAGTGAAATGATTTCAAGATTGTGAATAAGAGACATCTCTAATTATCTATTACCTCCCTTGGCAGATACAGTCTGATTTATCCCGACAGGTCCTTTTAGTTGCACTCCTTGTTTTTGCTGTTGTTCCCTAACCAGATGTTGCGGTATGATAATTTAATGTGATTGTATGACAATCGTGTTAATTAACTGATAACATTGTATTACAAATATAAGTAGCCATTGCATATACTGCAGGACATCTATCGATATAATATAATAATATTACCTGATTTGCTTAAGTTACATTGTACAACATTATACATGTATATTGCATGGCGTATCTGTGTACTTTGGTTATAATTATTGTGTATGTGCATTAATGCTATAGTGTTAAGAAACTTAAGAGGGTCCTACGGAAGATTAGTTCAGAACTAATTAGGTCACCATCTATCGATATCATCCCATCCAATCCCCATCATCACCCGCAACCCCATCCCCATCCCATCCCATCCCATTGCCCATCCCATCCCAGCCCAGCCCAGCCCAGCCCAGCCCAGCCCAGCCCAGCCCAGCCGCAGCCCAGCCCAGCCCAGCCCAGCCCAGCCCAGCCCAGCCCAGCCCAGCCCAGCCCAGCCCAGCCCAGCCCAGCCCAGCCCAGCCCAGCCCAGCCCAGCCCAGCCCAGCCAGCCCAGCCCAGCCCAGCCCAGCCCAGCCCAGCCCAGCCCAGCCCAGCCCAGCCCAGCCAGCCAGCCCAGCCCAGCCCAGCCCAGCCCAGCCCAGCCCAGCCCAGCCCAGCCCAGCCAGCCCAGCCCAGCCCAGCCCAGCCCAGCCCAGCCCAGCCCAGCCCAGCCCAGCCCAGCCCAGCCCAGCCCAGCCCAGCCCAGCCCAGCCCAGCCCAGCCCAGCCCAGCCCAGCCAGCCCAGCCCAGCCCAGCCCAGCCCAGCCCAGCCCAGCCCAGCCAGCCCAGCCCAGCCCAGCCCGCCCAGCCCAGCCCAGCCCAGCCCAGCCCATCTATCTTATCTTATCTATCGCAGCGACCATTCACAGATTGCTGTTGTTCTATGGTGGCGCTATATACTATTGTAGCGACCATTCACAGATTGCTGTTGTTCTATGGGGGCGCTATATACTATTGTAGCGACCATTCACAGGTTGCTGTTGTTCTATGGTGGCGCTATATACTATTGTAGCGACCATTCACAGATTGCTGTTGTTCTATGGGGGCGCTATATACTATTGTAGCGACCATTCACAGGTTGCTGTAGTTCTATGGTGGCGCTATATACTATTGTAGCGACCATTCACAGGTTGCTGTTGTTCTATGGTGGCGCTATATACTATTGTAGCGACCATTCACAGGTTGCTGTAGTTCTATGGTGGCGCTATATACTATTGTAGCGATCATTCACAGGTTGCTGTAGTTCTATGGGGGCGCTATATACTATTGTAGCGACCATTCACAGGTTGCTGTTGTTCTATGGGGGCGCTATATACTATTGTAGCGAACATTCACAGGTTGCTGTAGTTCTATGGGGGCGCTATATACTATTGTAGCGACCATTCACAGGTTGCTGTTGTTCTATGGGGGCGCTATATACTATTGTAGCGATCATTCACAGGTTGCTGTTGTTCTATGGTGGCGCTATATACTATTGTAGCGACCATTCACAGGTTGCTGTTGTTCTATGGGGGCGCTATATACTATTGTAGCGACCATTCACAGGTTGCTGTTGTTCTATGGTGGCGCTATATACTATTGTAGCGACCATTCACAGGTTGCTGTTGTTCTATGGTGGCGCTATATATATTGTAGCGACCATTCACAGGTTGCTGTTGTTCTATGGTGGCGCTATATACTATTGTAGCGACCATTCACAGGTTGCTGTGTTCTATGGGCGCTATACTATTGTAGCGACCATTCACAGGTTGCTGTTGTTCTATGGTGGCGCTATATACTATTGTAGCGACCATTCACAGGTTGCTGTAGTTCTATGGTGGCGCTATATACTATTGTAGCGATCATTCACAGGTTGCTGGTTCTATGGTGGCGCTATATACTATTGTAGCGACCATTCACAGGTTGCTGTAGTTCTATGGTGGCGCTATATACTATTGTAGCGATCATTCACAGGTTGCTGTAGTTCTATGGGGGCGCTATATACTATTGTAGCGACCATTCACAGGTTGCTGTTGTTCTATGGGGGCGCTATATACTATTGTAGCGAACATTCACAGGTTGCTGTAGTTCTATGGGGGCGCTATATACTATTGTAGCGACCATTCACAGGTTGCTGTTGTTCTATGGGGGCGCTATATACTATTGTAGCGATCATTCACAGGTTGCTGTAGTTCTATGGGGGCGCTATATACTATTGTAGCGACCATTCACAGGTTGCTGTTGTTCTATGGGGGCGCTATATACTATTGTAGCGATCATTCACAGGTTGCTGTAGTTCTATGGGGGCGCTATATACTATTGTAGCGACCATTCACAGATTGCTGTTGTTCTATGGTGGCGCTATATACTATTGTAGCGATCATTCGAGAATTACTTGATCAACGATCAGACAATTTGGTAGGTGTTTCTAATTGGTACAGAATCAGAAGAAAAACAGGAACTTTCTATGAAATATATCTTCATATAACACCGACGTACATCTTTGCTTTTTATCGTTGTTTACAATTGTTTTTATTTGACATTAGTCTTTTTTACATGCGTTATATTTACATTTGTCATAACTGTGACATTTTGTAATTACATTTGTGCGTGTTTTATGTTGCTAATCTGCATATAAGATAAAAAAACAACTTAAGGTCATATTTATTATTAAATTAGCTGCCAAAACCTGTTTTAGTATTTTACAACCACGCATCTCTTATCTTTGTAAATAATGCCTATTGAGTGTTTTATATGTCGTCTTCATATGTTATTACACATGAAAAGCATTTGCTAATTAGGCTAATCCAAAACTGATTGGAATT
>CM026399.1:41654938-41755621 GCA_014843695.1 Archivesica marissinica | reverse complement strand
AGTCATTACAATGTATTATAAATATACGCCAAAATGGCGATTTATTATCCATTCCAAAGCTGACCTGATAGTGACCAACAATAGTGATTGGTTAGAATATGTCACATGCAAATTGTTAGTATGACCATTTATAAATACATTTTACATATATACTAGTTGCAAACGATATACGTTAAGTATGGAACGCCAGAACGGACATAATATACAGGGGCGGGGGTAAACACAATAAAACAACTGAATATTTTCCCTGTAACGTTTATTGATGGTTTATTAACGATTGCTATGATTGCGATCCAATTACAGGCTATGACATATATATCTATATCTAGGTTTATATATATCTATATCTAGGTTTATATATGTATATATCTATATCTAGGTTTATATATGTATATATCTATATCTAGGTTTATATATGTCGATATCTATATCTAGGTTTATATATGTCGATATCTATATCTAGGTTTATATATGTCGATATCTATATCTAGGTTTATATATGTCGATATCTATATCTAGGTTTATATATGTCTATATCTATGTTTATATATGTATATATCTATATCTATGTTTATATATGTCGATATATATATATCTATGTTTATATATATCTATATCTAGGTGTATATATGTATATATCTATATCTAGGTTTATATATGTCGATATATATATATCTATGTTTATATATATCTATATGTAGGTTTATATATGTATATATCTATATCTATGTTTATATATATCTATATCTAGGTTTGTATTATGTATATATCTATGTTTATATATGTCGATATCTATATCTAGGTTTATATATGTATATATCTATATCTAGGTTTATATATGTATATATCTTTATCTAAGTTTATATAAGTCGATATCTATATGTATGTTTATATATGTCGATATATATATATGTAGGTTTATATATGTCGATATCTATATGTATGTTTATATATATCTATATGTAGGTTTATATATGTCGATATCTATATCTAGGTTTATATATATCTATATCTAGGTTTATATATATCTATATCTAGGTTTGTATATGTCGATATCTATATCTATGTTTATATATGTCTATATCTAGGTTTATATATGTCGATATCTATATCTAGGTTTATATATGTCGATATCTATATCTATGTTTATTTATGTCTATATCTAGGTTTATATATGTCGATATCTATATCTAGGTTTATATATGTCGATATCTATATGTAGGTTTATATATGTCGATATATATATCTATGTTTATATATGTATATATCTATATCTAGGTTTGTATATGTCGATATCTATATCTAGGTTTATATATGTCTATATCTACGTTTATATATGTCGATATCTATATCTAGGTTATATATGTCTATATATATATCTATGTTTATATATGTCGATATCTATATCTATGTTTATATATGTCGATATCTATATCTATGTTTATATATATCTATATCTATGTTTATATATGTATATATCTATATCTAGGTTTATATATACCTATATCTAGGTTTATATATATCTATATCTAGGTTTATATATGTCGATATCTATATCTATGTTTATATATGTCTATATCTAGGTTTATATATGTCGATATCTATATCTAGGTTTATATATGTCTATATCTAGGTTTATATATGTCTATATCTAGGTTTATATATGTCGATATCTATATCTAGGTTTATATATGTCGATATCTATATCTAGGTTTATATATGTCTATATCTATATCTAGGTTTATATATGTCGATATCTATATCTAGGTTTATATATGTTTATATCTAGGTTTATATATGTATATATCTATATCTAGGTTTATATATGTCTATATCTAGGTTTATATATGTCGATATCTATATCTAGGTTTATATATGTCGATATCTATATCTAGGTTTATATATGTCTATATCTAGGTTTATATATGTCTATATCTAGGTTTATATATGTATATATCTATATCTAGGTTTATATATGTCTATATCTATATCTAGGTTTATATATGTCGATATCTATATCTAGGTTATATATGTCTATATCTATATCTATGTTTATATATGTGTATATATCTATATCTAGGTTTATATATGTCGATATCTATATCTATGTTTATATATGTCTTTATCTAGGTTATATATGTTATATATATTATATCTAGGTTTATATATGTCGATATCTATATCTATGTTTATATATGTATATATCTAGGTTTGTATATGTCGATATCTATATCTAGGTTTATATATGTCTATATCTATATCTAGGTTTATATATGTCTATATCTATGTTTATATATGTCGATATCTATATCTAGGTTATATATGTATATATATCTATATCTAGGTTTATATATGTCGATATCTATATCTAGGTGATTATGTATTGTCTATATTAGGTTTATATATGTCTGATATCTATATTTAGGTTTATATATGTTCTATATCTAGGTTTATATATGTCTATATCTAGGTTTATATATGTCGATATCTATATCTAGGTTTATATATGTCGATATATATATCTAGGTTATATATGTCTATATCTAGGTTTATATGTGATGTCTATATCTAGGTTTATATATGTCGATATATATATCTAGGTTTATATATGTCGATATCTATATATCTAGGTTTATATATGTCTATATCTAGTTTATATATATGTCTATATCTAGGTTTATATATGTCTATATATATCTAGGTTTATATATGTCTTTATCTAGGTTTATATATGTGATTATATCTAGGTTTTATATATGTCTATATCTAGGTTTATATATGTCTATATCTATATCCTAGGTTTATATATGTTTTTGGTTTTTTGTCTATATATAGGTTTATATATGTCTATATCTAGGTTTATATATGTCTATATCTATATCTAGTTTTATATATGTCTATATCTAGGTTTATATATGTATATATCTATATCTAGGTTTATATATGTCTATATCTAGGTTTATATATATCTATATCTAGGTTTATATATGTATATATCTATATCTAGGTTTATATATGTCTATATCTAGGTATATATATATATATATATATATATGTCTATATCTATATATTGTTCCTTAATTAGCTTTTAATACCGTGGGTGTATTCCTAGTATATACAAATTTGTGTTAGTTCGATTGCGAAACAGGTTCATACAACTTAGTTCAATACCGCTCTCGAGACCTCATTCCTGATTAAATCCATCGCCATGAAAGAGAGAGAGAGAGAGAGAGAGAGAGAGAGAGACAATACATGTGGAATTTAAGCGACTTGCCCCTCGGGCACAATTGTAACGACTACTATACATAGGATGCAGGCATCGTACATTAATCAGATTTTATAAGGTATAGACATCACGCCTCAGTCGTGTTTTTACTTCTTCTGTAATATGAAAGAATCCTTTATTTAATATTAAGTGTTATTTGTTCACCATGTAATCTGAGGAGGTTTATAAACACACGGTATGTGATGTAGTGTGACCCCAACAATTGCTAAATGACAACTACCATTATCCCATGTCTTTCTGAATTTCAAAAGAAAGATCAGTGGGGCGTAACTACGCAGAGTACACATTTATTTACATAGATCTACCTCAGTTATTCTATTTCGGATCGTGGCTTGACTGAGGGAACGTTCGACAGTAGCATATGTAACTTATAGAGACTACAACACCTTCGTCCGCGATCATTTTCTTTCGTCTGTTAACAATTCATAAATATTGAAGGAGTAAATAAGGTTATTGATCAGAATTTGGAACGGGTGGATGTTAATGCTGGATAGAGACTTATTTACTTTACGTGTAGATCTGTATCCGGATACGCGTTTGACCTGTTATTCTGGAGAATTTGTGGTATAGCCATTTATTTGAGCTGGTATAGAAACATTACATCATCGCATTAAAGGGATGGATTCGAGGGACCGGTACGGATATAGCTATTCAACTAGACAGGCACCAGCTCCGCCAATTTACACCATTGAGGAACGACGGCCAGAGTATAAATACGTGAAACGCAGGGTGAGTTTACGATATCATAATACAATAATGTTTGTCTAGCGGTAATATATAACAATGATGTTTGTCTAGCAGTATATATAACAATCATGTTTGTCTAGCGGTAATATATAACAATCATGTTTGTCTAGCGGTAATATATAACAATGATGTTTGTCTAGCGGTATATATAACAATCATGTTTGTCTAGCGGTAATATATAACAATCATGTTTGTCTAGCGGTAATATATAACAATGATGTTTGTCTAGCGGTAATATATAACAATGATGTTTGTCTAGCGGTAATATATAACAATGATGTTTGTCTAGCGGTATATATAACAATGATGTTTGTCTAGCGGTATATATGTTATATTATATTATGGGTTTTACGCCTGCATCAGCACCATTTTGGGCTATATCGCCGGCGGGAAGTTTACCTAACAACACCTTTCCTGGGCAGGCTCCAGCGGTTAACCAGTACTTGGGTGCACCAACCTCCGTAAGAAACTGCCAACCTTTTCATATAAATGAAACACGGTCTGAGCGGGGCTCGAACCCGTGACCATCAGTGATGATAGGTTACAGTGGTATACAAGTCAGCGACCTTAACCACTCGACCACGGAGGCGGACTCTAGCGGTAATATATAGCAATGATAGATTAATTATGTTATTCCTCCTCCTCTATAGAGGTAGAGTAGCACAATGTACATAATGTACACACTTTACATGCAAAACAGTTCTTATAACTTGTATTAATCACTCTCGAGTCCTCATTCCTGGTGGAATCCATCGCCACGAGGGAGAGATAAGAGGCAATGTGGAATTTAAATGCCTTGCCTATGGGCACGATCGTAATGGATGCAACGGGGCTCGAACTCCGGGCCTGTCGCATCGAAGCGGACGTTCTACCACTGACCTATCACGACTTCCATAGCTATACTTGTATGCATTCGTTTTATCTGGGTGTGGGTTTCACGCGTGGAAAACAACGAACTATGATGTTACAGTCACTGTGTACATGTATATACAGTTTTTTTAGGCTTTATTTATTTTACAACGATTGCGCAGCAAGTTTTAACAACTTACAACTATGATGTTACAGTCACTGTGTACATGTATATACAGTTTTTTTTAACTTTATTTATTTTACAACGATTGCGAAGCAAGTTTTAACAACTTATATCAATCACGCTCGTTGGCTCGGATGAAAGCGTATATGTGGTCATTCGTGTGGGAGGAAACCGGAGTACCCGGAGAAAACCCACCTTTCCGATCTGGCGACCATCGTACCATCTCACATACTTCCCGGCCCGAGGATCGAACCCAGGTTACATTGGTGAGATATACAGTTAAGTACAGTTAAGCATTCGTGGTCGAGTGGTCCAGCACACCGATGTTAGACCTCGCCTTTCACTGTGAGTTCGCTCCCCTGTCCAGGACAAGTGATAACACCATGCTATGTGAGAAAGTTGTCAGTCGCTTTCGGATGTTGGATACTTGAGTACTAGTTTCTACCCAGTGAATATGGGTTGTCTTCTCCGTAATGACATACTGACTGTTTACTGTTCAGGCTCCACAGGGTCCCGTACAAATGAAAGGGGCAACAACTGAAGATTGTGGTGGGGAAAGAATATGGATAGTTTACACTACTAGTCAGTCAAAGCACATCATTATGCATATATTGCATTAATGCCAAACCCCCAAATCCATTCCCATTCTAAAATCAGTCTTTTTCCTTTATTTCTCTTCTATTCTGAACCTCATTTTGATCTCTGTTCTTATTATCTAATCTAATCTTCGTTTTATCTAGGTTAAATCTTATCGAATCTAATTTAGCTATCATAAAATAACAACTTACATATCACTGTTCTTCCACACTTGTTTTTCTTACTATTATCTATGACTATTAATTATCTTATGCATTTAGTTGTCAATGATAGTTATATATTCGCCAACTTATGCACAGTTGTATACCATTGGAGAGGATTTTTAACTTTCAATCCAATCCACTTAAATACGTTGTATGTTACACTATGTCGAATGTTTGATTCTTGAAATAAATACTAAACCCCCTTGACCTAGACATGTTTTCCTGGGCTGGCTTAGCGATTAACCAGTAGATAGATAGATATATTTCTTTATTTATCGATGGTGACCTAATTAGTTCTGAACTAATCTTCCTCAGGGCCCTCAGTACTAAGCAATGTATGTGAGGTGCATTGCTCAATGGCACTAGATACGTGGCCTGACCGAGTAACCAACTCGGGACCGTTCGATTTCAAATCCGACGCTCTACCACTGGACCATGGACGCCACACAGCTGATATATATCTGATAGTGTGTGACTCTGATTCTAGTCTGTGCTAGGTATTGACCTAAGCAAATTAATAGTGTGCAGGTCGACACATAAAGCAGTCGGCATGCTTCTGTTTTCTCCATTGGTCCAGATACTATGCATTGAAGAAGAAACGTAAGTCTACGATTATTACGAGTCGTTTTAATGTCACGAACTGTTGTTAATGAAGAGTCGTTTTAATGTCATGAACTGTTGTTAATGAAGAGTCATATTATCGTCACGAACTGTAGTTAATCGTAACTGAGTTGTCGTAATGTACTATGTCCTAACGTATTTACGTTGTATCATTTATTTCTTTTCTGGCCGCATTCGCATGCATGCTCAAACAAATATTTTATAAATATGTATCGAAATAGTGTTTCTACTCCCCATATACACCGCATAAACTCATCTGGCGAGTGAGTATGTAAGTATATATGCGTCAATTACTGTCGTTATAATCTATCGGATATTCATAAGCCATATGCACTGAAAATATGGTAGAAAATAGTGTGTGTTTTACGATTATTTATCGTCGCTACCGGTTGCCCATATGAGCGACGCCCCCTGAAGAGATTAGTCATTTTAGAATGTTGGAGGATAGTGCAATGATACAGACAGAGACCCGTTCCAGAGTCCTCTCTGGTTCTTTTACGTGCACGGTGTAAAGCACCGACATGAGAACTCGGTTTAAAGTCCCATCCGAAAGACTGATACTTTTATTAGGGGTCAGACGGGTATCGAACCTGCGATCCCTGGATTACCAGTCCAGGGTAGACAATACATTCCACCTCGTATTTATTTAGGGATGGACACAATTGATGCTAGGCCAACCCAGATATCTACATCGTATAAATTCGACATGCATTACATTTTAAGTACTGTATAACTACGCATAGAAAAAGCAGCTAATGTTACCTATATTTCTGGAATGTCGGTTTAATGTTTAATTTGTACACGGATGTTGTGTCATTATGTTAGTACCCTATTCATTTTACGCCCTGTCGATTTACAATGGATATATTGTGACATATCATTTTCAGTAGTTTTATTCTCGGTGGTACAGTAGCCCAACTGTAAATTATTTCGTCTTAATCGTAGTTATTTTCTTTTTAAAGTATGCACATTAGGCCTATGTACCTATGTATGTTATGAATGTAGCATGAACAGGTATGTAATTTATAGATGCAAATTACGGAAACACAACTTAAGGAGCGAATCAATTGGGTCGTAAGTTTTAGCAACATTATATATGACACTCCTCAAGTTATGAAAGTGTGTGCATGGGTGGGGTCGGCTACCTTTATATATACCTTACTATATCATTATATGGCTATAAATCTATATACATCGTCCGTCCATCATTTCAGTTCAGCACCAGCATTTTCTGCTTCGTAGCTTTGCACCTCTTGAACTTTATTTATTTTACAACGATTGCATAGCAAGTTTTAACAACTTATATTAGTCACTCTCGTTGGCGCGGTTGAAAGCGTAAATGTGGTCATTCGTGTGGGAGGAAACCGGAGTACCCGGAGAAAACCCACCTGTCCGATCTGGCGACCACCGTACCATCTTACATACTTCCCGGTCCGAGGATCGAACCCGGATTGCATTGATGAGAAGCGAGCGCGCTAACAACTGCGCTAATCGGACAGCCAAATAGCTTTTTACAACTGGATATAGCGTTCCAGTCTGTCGATTTTTTACTTCTGGCAAAATGACATTACCAGAACATCAATACGGCTCAATTAATGGTCTTGAATGGTGTTAAAAAATATATGTATATGACTGACCAGGAAAAATACATCAACGCCTGTTCCCAGGTTAAACCAATCTTATATATAAGAAAGCAGTTCTCATCTTTGACGTAGATGGGGCTCCGCGGCAGAGCGAGTACGGTTGTTGACTTCAAATCACATGCCATTCATCGCTGTTATTTCGAATCCCACGGGGGGGGGGCCGAATTAGTTCATGTGAGGAAGCTATTCAGGTTACTCGCGGAGAGTCGGTGGTTCTACATTGATGCCCACCCATACTGTAATATGAACGGGAGCAGGCCGTATGATAATTAAGTGTTGTCGAAAGTCAAATTTAAAATTTATAAGTACTTCATTGGTCGAGTGGTTAAGATCGTTGACTTGTATACCACTGTAACATATCATCACTGATGGTCACGGGTTCGAGCCTCTCTCAGGCATTGTCTCTTTATATGAACAATTTGGCAGTTTCTTACGGATGTTGGTGCACCAAGTACTGGTTAACCACTGGAGCCTGTCCAGGAATGGTGGTGTTAGGTAAACTGCCCGAAGGCGATATAGCACAAAATGGTGCTGATGAAGGCGTAAAACACAAACAAACCAACACACTAAAGAGAAATTGGCTTTCTTTCCTGTGATGAACTTCCTTACTTGCGCATAGACTATTCGTGTAGGTCATTTAGTATTGTCCTGAACGTTCATTACCCGTTTAGTAATGTCCTGAACGTTCATTACCCATTTAGTAATGTCCTGAACGTTCACTACCCGTTTAGTAATGTCCTGAACGTTCACTACCCATTTAGTAATGTCCTGAACGTTCATTACCCATTTAGTAATGTCATGAACGTTCATTACCCGTTTAGTAATGTCCTGAACGTTCATTACCCGTTTAGTAATGGCCTGAACGTTCATTACCCGTTTAGTAATGTCCTGAACGTTCATTACACATTTAGTAATGTCCTGAACGTTCATTACCCATTTAGTAATGTCCTGAACGTTCATTACACATTTAGTAATGGCCTGAACGTTCATTACCCATTTAGTAATGTCCTGAACGTTCATTACCCGTTTAGTAATGTCTTGAACGTTCATTACTCATTTAGTAACGTCCTGAACGTTAATTAATGTCATTGGATAGTTTTACAAACTATTTGATTTCTCATCTAGATAAAAATGTTATTTTCTACATTTTAGCAAACAATTTATTCCTATATAATTATGCTAGTTTACCAGACTGGGTACATGAATATGCACATCTAAACTCCGTAACCGTGTTATATATTTTATGTTTATTTATCGTCCTAACCGTGTTATATAGTTTATGTTTATCTATTGTCCTAACCGTGTTATGTCCGCCTACGTGGTCGAGTGGTTAAGGTCGCTGACTTGTATACCACTGTAACCTATCATCACTGATGGTCACGGGTTCGAGCCCCGCTCAGGCCGTGTCTCATTTATATGAAAAAGTTGGCAGTTTCTTACGGAGGTTGGTGCACCCAAGTACTGGTTAACCGCTGGAGCCTGCCCAGGAAAGGTGTTGTTAGGTAAACTGCCCGCCGGCGATATAGCCCAAAATGGTGCTGATGCAGGCGTAAAACCCGAATCATAACATAACATAACTAACCGTGTTATATAGTTTATGTTTATTTATCGTCCTAACTGTTATATAGTTTATGTTTATCTATTGTCCTAACCGTGTTATATATTTTATGTTTATTTATCGTCCTAACCGTGTTATATATTTTATGTTTATCTATTGTCCTAACCGTGTTATATAGTTTATGTTTATCTATTGTCCTAACCGTGTTATATATTTTATGTTTATCTATTGTCCTAACCGTGTTATATATTTTATGTTTATCTATCGTCCTAACCGTGTTATATAGTTTGTTTATTTATCGTCCTAACCGTGTTATATGATTTGCGTTTATTAATCGTCCTAACCGTGTTATAAGTTTTATGTTTATGTATCGTCCTAACCGTGTTATATAGTTTATTTATCGTCCTAACCGTGTTATATGATTTGCGTTTATTAATCGTCCTAACCGTGCAGCATGTATCGTCCTAGCCGTGCAGTTATCGTCCTAGCCGTGTATATATCGTCCTAGCTGTGTAGTATTTATAGTATTTATCGTCCTAGATGTGTAGTATTTATAGTATTTATCGTCCTAACTGTGTAGTATTTATCGACCTAGCTGTGTAGTATTTATCGTCCTAGATGTGTAGTATTTATAGTATTTATCGTCCTAGATGTGTAGTATTTATAGTATTTATCGTCCTAGATGTGTAGTATTTATAGTATTTATCGTCCTAACTGTGTAGTATTTATGTTGTGTGTGTTTTGTGTGTGTGTTTTCGTCCTATTGTATATTATATATTTCGTCCTAGTGGTATATTTTAGTATTTTCGTCCTAGTGTGAGTATTTATAGTATTATCGTCCTAACTGTGTATATTTATCGACCTAGCTGTGTAGTATTTATCGTCCTAGATGTGTAGTATTTATAGTATTTATCGTCCTAGATGTGTAGTATTTATAGTATTTATCGTCCTAGATGTGTAGTATTTATAGTATTTATCGTCCTAACTGTGTAGTATTTATCGACCTAGCTGTGTATTATTTATCGTCCTAGATGTGTAGTATTTATAGTATTTATCGTCCTAGATGTGTAGTATTTATAGTATTTATCGTCCTAGATGTGTAGTATTTATAGTATTTATCGTCCTAACTGTGTAGTATTTATCGACCTAGCTGTGTATTATTTATCGTCCTAGATGTGTAGTATTTATAGTATTTATCGTCCTAGATGTGTAGTATTTATAGTATTTATCGTCCTAGATGTGTAGTATTTATAGTATTTATTGTCCTAACTGTGTAGTATTTATCGTCCTAGATGTGTAGTATTTATAGTATTTATCGTCCTAACTGTGTAGTATTTATCGACCTAGCTGTGTAGTATTTATCGTCCTAGCTGTGTAGTATTTATCGTCCTAGCTGTGTAGTATTTATTATCCTAGCTGTGGTATTTATCGTCTTAGCTGTGTAGTATTTATCGTCCTAGCTGTGTAGTATTTATCGTCCTAGCTGTGTAGTGTTTATCGTCCTAGCTGTGTAGTATTTATCGTCCTAGCTGTGTAGTTTTATCGTCCTAGATGTGTAGTATTTATAGTATTTATCGTCCTAACCGTGTAGTATTTATCGACCTAGCTGTGTAGTATTTATCGTCCTAGATGTGTAGTATTTATAGTATTTATCGTCCTACCGTGTAGTATTTATCGCCTAGCTGTGTAGTATTTATCGTCCTAGCTGTGTAGTATTTATCGTCCTAGCTGTGTAGTATTTATTGTCCTAGCTGTGGTATTTATCGTCTTAGCTGTGTAGTATTTATCGTCCTAGCTGTGTAGTATTTATCGTCCTAGCTGTGTAGTATTTATCGTCCTAGCTGTGTAGTAGATATCGTCCTAGCTGTGTAGTATTTATCGTCCTAGCTGTGGTATGTATCGCCCTAGCTGTGTAGTATTTATCGTCCTAGCTGTGTAGTATTTATCGTCCTTACTGTGTATTATTTATCGTCCTAGCTGTGTAGTATTTATCGTCCTCGCCGTTCAGTTATCGTCCTAGCTGTGTAGTAGTTATCGTCCTAGCCGTGTAGTATTTATCGTCCTAGCTGTTTAGTATATATCATCCTAGCTATGTAGTATTTATCGACCTAGCTGTGTAGTATTTATCGTCCTAGCTGTGTAGTATTTATCGTCCTAGCCGTTCAGTTATCGTCCTAGCTGTGTAGTATTTATCGTCCAAGCTGTGTAGTAGATATCGTCCTAGCTGTGTAGTATTTATCGTCCTAGCTGTGTAGTATATATCGTCCTACCGGTTACCCAAAAATGAACTAGACCTACTGAAGAGATTAATTGAAATCTAGTTCGTGTATTAATGCAATAAATGTTGTTGTTGCTTTAACAGCACACGCATACTCTCGTGTGATCTCCGTGACCAAGTGGTTACGGTCGTTGATTTCAAATCACTTGCCCCACATAATCTCATTGAGGGTGTAAACTTGTTTTCATATGAGGAAGCTTGCGGAAGTTCGTCTGTACTACTCGGGTGCCCGTCCGTACCTGATATAGTGTTTGGGGTCTTCACCTGCCAACGAGGGGGTCGCTATATGACCTAATTTGACTGTGTGACATATGATGTTTGCTATTCGGACAGGTAGCTATAGTCTGATCAGACGGTACGTTCTGTTCTGTCTGATCTGGTTCTGGGCATGTTTGCAAAGACGCTTTTATGCGACAATGAAAGATTTAAACTCCAAAATAAAAACAACTCACAAAATGCTCATTTGATCAGGACATTGAGATGCGATAAATGTATGTGTGTTTTACGTTTATTTATCGTCGCTACCGATTGCTCATATGAGCGACGCCTTCTCAAGAGATTAGTCATTTTAGATGTTGGAAGATAGTGCAATGATACATACAGAGATCCATTCCAGAGTCTCCTCTGGTTCTTTTACGTGCACGGTGTACATCACCGACACGAGACCTCGGTTTAACGTCCCATCTGAAAGACTGTTAATTTTATTAGAGTCAGACGGGGGATCGAACCTGCGATCCCTGGATTACCAGTCCAACGTGTTAACCACTGGACGACATATTCGTCTGTGATAAATATATAAAATCACATGTATCATAACGCAACATCTAGTCAAGGAACAACTGTACAAACAAAGGACCGCTAAAATGACCGCTATACATTTAGGGATAATAAATCTGACTTTATCTGCCAAGGGAGGTAATAGAAAGCCAGCGAAATCCCTCATTGAACTAACACTACATATGTATGCATGTCTCACATCAATCATACTTGACTTTCCTTTCGTTACGAGCCGGGTCTTTGGTGTAAATTGCACACGGGATGATTTTATTGACGGTACATTGAGGGGGACATCATTCGAGGGTTACTACCAGAGCCAACCAGACGAGATATTGGTACAGTAATTTCGAAATTAGTAAACCGCCAGCTGTATAACTCAGTTGTTATGGGATGGTGGGGGGGGGGTAGAGGGTCGCAGTTTAGAAAAAAAATTATTTTTGGACAAACTGGGTGAGGGAGAAAATAAAAACGCCTATTTTCGGGGGATTCAGATCTGATAAGTCTTTCACGAGTTATGCCACCTATTGTTTCTTAATATTATTACCACACTTGACATTTACCTCAGGCAAATATTTGCATCACGAACACTTAACAAAGCATGCCTGTATTTAGTTTAAGCAAATTGCTTTAGCTAAATTACGAAACTTACAACATTAGTTTAATCGCTCGCGAGATCTCATTCTTGATATAAATCCATCGCCACGAGGGAGGGAGAGAATAGGCAATGTGGAGTTTAAGTGTCTTGCCTAAGAACACACTCGTAACTAAGTACTGGTTAACCTTCGGAGCCTGCCCAGGAAAGGCTCATATGGGCAACCGGTAGCGACGTTAAATACACTTTAAAACAAACAGCTGGGCACAAACCTCGAACCGTTCACACTTGAAGCCATTGCTCGATCACGACATTCACCATGGTTCTGGTGGGGGTTCGAACACACAACACCTCGATTACACGGGCGTACGTTGTATCCATTACACAAAATGGGATTCGGAAACGTAATATATGTGAGAGCCATTTTATGTGGGACTGTGTCGTGCAACGATAACAGTGTTCTTGCGTTATTAAAAGTTTTGTTATCGTCGCCTCCTTTTGTGTGTGTGTTTTACGTTTATTTATCGTCGCTTCCGGTTGCCCATATGAGCGACGCCTCCTGAAGAGATTAGTTATTTTAGATTTTTGGAGGATAGTGCAATGATACAGACAGAGACCCATTCCAGAATCTACTCTGGTTCTTTTACGTGCACGGTGTAAAGCACCGACACGAGATCTCAGTTTAACGTCCCATCTGAAAGAATGTTAATTATATTAGGGTCAGACGGGGGATCGAACCTGCGATCCCTGGATTACCAACTCAGCGTGTTACCACTGGACTACAGATGCTATTTTTATAGTTTAGTTGTCTTTTAGGGTGGGGTGGGGGTACTGCTAGGTTACATGGGCATCCTGGTATTGGACCAAGAAGAGGCACAACTAATAGGGTTGCAAGATGCTGAAGAGATACTAATTACAAGATTATTGATAGCGCAGCGGTAGCGCGTTTGCTTCAGATGCGAAAGGTCCGGAGTTCGAGCCCTGCTGGAGCTGTTACGATTGTGCCCTTAGGCAATGCATTTAATTCCACGTTGCCTCTTCTCTCTCCATTTTGGCGATGAATTCCATCAGTAATGAGGGTCCCAAGATGCAGAAGGGGCCCTAATTCATAGCACAGGTATCAGGCTCAGGACCCCCAAGTTACTACACCCCAGGACTATGTTGCAACCCAACATATATACGTAGCATCAATCAAATATAAGGTCTAGATCAAATCATTCATTTCTGGAAAAAAATTAACTATTTATACAATTATAAATTTTACAAATAATTATTTGTTTTAACAATCTATACTATATATAATATATAATATGTATAATTACAAGGTGTAATGACAAATATATATGGGTGCCGAAGATCCAAAGCCTTATCGTAATCAACAAAATAAAATGAAATGGCATTGAACACTTGATTTTATCATATAATTTACGGTTCAATTTCATAAGTGAATGGCTACCTAATTAATTTTACGTATATCCTTCGATCTACTGTAGTAGAAACTTAGTGAATGCTCTAGTGAATTGAAACCGATTGGCAATATAGTATGGTGATGTAAATAAGCTGTATTTATCTAATTTATATGTTTATATGTATACGCCATTTTGTTATTTCCCTGATAATTTAGACTGGTTAAAAAAAAAAAACGAACCCGCGTGATCTTGTTTCACGTTTGTACATGCATATTTTCCCCTTTGGTATGTCCACAGTGTGTCATGCTTTGTGGGTGTGCCCTCGCTTATTAAAATAGACTCATTCAAACAATCTTTAAACATAGACTTGGGTACACCCACACATTGTGTGGATAAACGCACACTATTAAGTAAACATCTAAAAATAGTGAATGCGTACGGTCTGGCAAACTAATAGTAATTAAGACATGAATCGTGGGTTAATAGTTTCCATCGGGCGTGTTTAAAGTTTAAACGGCAAAGGGCTCCGCGCTAACCTAAAACACGCCCAAAGTTTATACCCAGATGGAATCTATTAAGCGCCGAATCATTACGTTTATTTACATAGATAGCAAAGAACCGTTACCCTACAATGTGAATGCGCATGCCCGCAACTTCGAGTGCGCATGACAGCGGCATATCAGTAGTGTGGACGGGTTCGAGCCCCGCTCAGACCGTGTCTCATTTATATGAAAAAGTTGGCAGTTTCTTAAGGAGGTTGGTGCACCCAAGTACTGGTTAAACGCTGGAGCCTGCCCAGGAAATGTGTTGTTAGGTAAACTTCCCGCCGGCGATATATCCCAAAATGGTGCTGATGCAGGCGTAAAACCAGAAATATAACATAAATAATAACAGTAGTGTGGAATTCACACGAAGGAATTGCAAACATATTATGCAAGCACCTAAAAACATACACTGTTTCTAATTACATGCTCACTGATATTAACATATAAGTTATCAACATGACAACAAGTATCCATCAGAAATGGCTGCCATAATTTAATTGTGTCAATGCCTGGCGAAAGGCTCAGAGTTCGAGCCTAAGTGTAGCCGTTACGATTGTGTCCTTAGGCAAGGCAATTAAATTCCACATTTCTGCTCTCTCTCCCTCTCCCCCTCTCTCCCTCTCTCCCTCTCTCCCTCTCCCCCTCTCGCTCTCTCCCTCTCTCTCCAAGATGAACTCATCTATTTATTCGACTCTCCCCGAATTTAACATTCATTTTGTGCGCCTGTCATATTGGCCATAAACATAGGCGGCATTTGGATGTCCGATTAGTGCAGTGATTAGCGCGCTCGCTTCTCACCAATGCAACCCGGGTTCGATCCTCGGATCGGAAGTATATGAGATGGTACGGTGTTCGCCAGATCGGACAAGTGGGTTTTCTCCGGGTACTCCGGTTTCCTCCCACACGAATGACCACATATACGCTTTCATCCGCACCAACGAAATTGATTAATATAAGTTGTTAGAACTTGCTTCGCAATCGTTGTAAAATAAATAAAGTTTAATCTTTAAGCGGCATTAGACCGTAGAAAGCAAATCGTGCATTTGTCGTATATATAGCATTGCTACTACAAATTCCACCGAAAATACTCGAAACACTAACCTTCAATCAATAAACAGTGCTTTGGCGATCTACTATACTAATACGTGATAGGGCTACTGTGTTTTAGAGATAACATAAATCAGATAAGTCTAAATATAAAAATGTACAGGGATAAATGGTTGTGTTAAACGGTAATATGTTGTTATTCAGGATACACACGTTGTATTACGCATGGATGTTGACACTATTTACATTATTTTGTTGTCAATAAACGTCGTATACGACGTTTGCTTATTAGTTGAAAGACTCGGATTCCGTGGCAAATATTTGCGGGAAAATTATACTATATAATTACAAATAACATTCTGTAGACATTGTCATTTTAACCGATGTAGTGGCGTTGTATATAAATTAAATCATGAATAGCATGCAACATTGTTGTTTTTAGGACTTGACTGTCAGTGAGTCAAGTTATTCGTCAGACGACAGACGATACACCGTGGAATATCCGCCAGATGGAGGTCAGTGGGCGTGGATTGTTGTTCTGGCATGCGCAGTGCTACATATCTGCAATGAACTCGTATATTTCATATTCTATGACACAATCGTTATTGCAAATTTCAGGTAAGTACTTTTTATTTAGTGTATTACGAAAGAACGGTGATAACATTGGCTCTTTCATTCTATCTATCACACGAATCCACGATTTCAACTTCACGATTTCAATTACACGAGTTCAACCTTTTTTTAATGATTTCACGAATTTACCATTTCAACCTCACGATTACAACTTCACGATTTCAACTTCATGAATACACGAATTCGCGATTTCAACTTCACGAATTCGAGATTTCAGCATCACTATTTCACAATTTTCAAATTCGTTATGTGGAAATCGTGAATTCGTGTATTCATGAAGTTGAAATCGTAAAGTGATGACATAACATTTAGGGGTCTCCGTCAGTCCGTACTGTTTATGAAATGTACAATCTCTGCGTACATTGGGAGTATCGGAGATCCGGTACTGGTATTGTAAAATTGATGTGAAATGTATAATTACATAATAGAGTTATATCACGCATCGCTACTGTATCTGGAGCACCATAATATTCTGAACAGAAGAAAGTTAGGGCCTCACCATTTTAGCTGATCAAAAATATCGTATTAGGAGTCTCTGTGGTCGTTGAATTCAAATAATTTGCCCATCACCGTTGTATGTTCGAATCCCACCGGCGGTGTCGATTTCTTTCAAAGAATATATCCAGTGCGGAAGATCGGTGGTTCTACCATGTTGCCCGTCCGAGCCTGAAATACTGCCGGATAGGCATCCCAGTACTTCTTCCTCCACGAATAATAGCTGGAGAGTCGCCAGATGACCTACGCTATTGGTGCGAATTTAACCATTCAACACCAAATAACTGACATGATGGACTGGTCCATGATATTTTTAGACCAATAAATTAATAAGAAAATTACATTTGGATCAGTTCATTTATCAAAATGGGTAATTTCTTTTCTAAAATGAGTACCGGTAATATTACTTGCAAAAAGTGCAGATCCTGATCAGACAGCTCGTCACGAGCCGGCTCATCTGGATCTACACATTACCGGTATGTAAGGCGATTTAGAGACATGTGATGTTGAAAGGGTTAAACAAACATAATGTCGTATTACATTGCGATATACTCACATTAGCTCTATTAGTAATTTAGTACAAACTGTCAAAGAAATTAGTTAGCTTTATGATTTGCAATAAATGATAAAGTTTTCTCAGTAAAAGAAAACTCATCTTCCCGCTGTTTTCAGACAGTGAAATATGGCATTTTCTCTGCCACTGATTGCGTTTCGTATTCCTCCGCTTTTGGATGTACTTTTGTATTTTAGTTATTTCTGACTATCGTGAACAGTTAATTATAAAGTAATATATTATAATGAATTTGTCCTCAAAATTATACAGGAACTATTTCTTATTACGGACGTTCACACTAACAGAAGTGGTTGTGCGGTTGTGTCATGTAGTGAGGCTACAGAAGGGCAGTTCAAATGAATACACACAAAACAAAGTCATTGGAAATCATAAAAGGAAAAGAAGATTTGTGTTTATTAGTGTAAATATAAATGACCACTCGGAGAAATAAAATCCTATCTTACACTAATAAACACAAATATCCTCTATGTCTGAATATCACTAGAAATGTATGAACATGTAATGTTGGGTAATTGACCAATTGCATTCTTTGATACAGAAATGCCCGGCTTGCGGTTCCAAAAGATACTTATACTGAATTTATGGTGTTTGAAGACATCAGAATAGCAGGAGGTAAGCATTATCATTCCAACTTGTTTTTATGTTTAAATCAATAGATATTTGAACATAATGTCAACGGTTAAAGCGACATTACATTGCAAAATCCAAAATATGTACAATTAAGATAGCTACTACAAATTTTTCGGAAATAAATTCGGACACTAACTTCCAATCAATAAACATTGGCGTTTTGCTGTCCACAAACTCTCAAACGTGAAAGTAGTATTTCTTAGAACTGTCAGCCACGCTCCTGAATTGACGTGTGCTTATTATTGGAGTCTATGCTAAACGCGTGAAAAGCGTGATACTGTCGTTTAGAAATAATTTAAATTAGTATGTACAGGCACAAATGTGAACTACATGTAATTTATAACGGTAAGTCTGTACAATTTTTAATACACATTGTTTTCACCGATGTAGTGTCGCTTTAATGTGCTTTTTGATTACAAATATAAACACGGATTTAAAGAGAATAATTCTATTTTCTTTGATTTAATTACTCCAATAACATATCGGGTTTATATTATTTATAATATATATCGGTAAATTGAGAATAAGAAACCTGCTAGGTGTAATTATGCAAATTGGATTCAGCATATTCGGGTACAACATCAATCTGAATAATCATTTGAAAAACATTTGAAAAACAAACACCTTTCAACGGAAAGCAGTTCAAGTGACAATGGTTTCATTTGTCATATTTACATGGATGGCATTACATGGCAGGAAGAAGATGACGTTTACACAATTTTTATAAAAGAGTTTGGGTGGTTTTGAGTTTTTGATAGAATTCTATCGAATATTCGAATATTCGAATACCTTCCCGAACGAATTTTCGAACACCAAAATCGCTATTCGTTGCCATCCCTAGTAAATTCCTATGTTCTAGCTTCGCGCAGTTTCGGTTCAGGATTTGCTTTAATGATATATTCCTGTTCAATCTGATTGCCACGTTTCTATCGTACGATATATTCCTGTTCAATCTGATTGCCACGTTTCTATCGTACGATATATTCCTGTTCAATCTGATTGCCACGTTTCTATCGTACGATATATTCCTGTTCAATCTGATTGCCACATTTCTATCGTACGATATATTCCTGTTCAATCTGATTGCCACGTTTCTATCGTACGATATATTCCTGTTCAATCTGATTGCCACGTTTCTATCGTACGATATATTCCTGTTCAATCTGATTGCCACGTTTCTATCGTACGATATATTCCTGTTCAATCTGATTGCCACGTTTCTATCGTACGATATATTCCTGTTCAATCTGATTGCCACGTTTCTATCGTACGATATATTCCTGTTCAATCTGATTGCCACGTTTCTATCGTACGATATATTCCTGTTCAATCTGATTGCCACGTTTCTATCGTACGATATATTCCTGTTCAACCTGATTGCCACGTTTCTATCGTACGATATTTCCTGTTCAATCTGATTGCCACGTTTCTATCGTACGATATATTCCTGTTCAATCTGATTGCCACGTTTCTATCGTACGATATATTCCTGTTCAATCTGATTGCCACGTTTCTATCGTACGATATATTCCTGTTCAATCTGATTGCCACGTTTCTATCGTACGATATATTCCTGTTCAATCTGATTGCCACGTTTCTATCGTACGATATATTCCTGTTCAATCTGATTGCCACGTTTCTATCGAACGATATATTCCTGTTCAATCTGATTGCCACGTTTCTATCGTACGATATATTCCTGTTCAATCTGATTGCCACGTTTCTATCGTACGATATATTCCTGTTCAATCTGATTGCCACGTTTCTATCGTACTATATATTCCTGGTCAACCTGATTGCCACGTTTCTATCGAACGATATATTCCTGTTCAATCTGATTGCCACGTTTCTATCGTACGATATATTCCTGTTCACTCTGATTGCCACGTTTCTATCATACGATTGCATTCATCACAAAATCAGTATAGCAAACGTATAGTAAAGAAATCCCATCCTTTTTAACATTTTTAATGTTTAACATTGTTGAAAATTATATATATAATCTTTTTAAGTGTACTCTTTCTAATTAACAGTCTTTCAGATAGGACGTTAAACCGATGTCTCGTGTCGGTGCTTTACACCGTGCACGTAAAATAACCAGATGAGACTCTGGAATGTGCCTCTTGTCTGTATCATGCACTATCCTCCAAAATCTAAAATGACTAATCTCTTCAGGAGGCGTCGCTCATATGGGCAACCTGTAGCGACGATAAATAAACGTAAAACACACACGTATTCTTTTGAACTATTAGACTATCTTAGCTCCAATTCTCCGTAAGAAATCATAACAACAATGAAACCAATCATGTTTAGCATGTTTTAACCACTAGGCCACGGATACGGTATATATGGGACATACATTGAACGAATGACTATGTTTCTATGATATACTTCTTAAAATAAATTAACAAGCAACAATATTATATACTGTATACTAAGAGGACATAGAAAACTCACACCTACATTATATACTAGAGGACATAGAAGACGCACACCTACATTATATACTAGAGGACATAGAAAACGCACACCTACATTATATACTAGAGAACATAGAAAACGCACACCTACATTATATACTAGAGGACATAGAAAACGCACACCTACATTATATACTAGAGGACATAGAAAACGCACACCTACATTATATACTAGAGGACATAGAACACGCACACCTACATTATATACTAGAGGACATAGAAAACGCACACCTACATTATATACTAGAGAACATAGAAAACGCACACCTACATTATATACTAGAGGACATAGAAAACACACACCTACATTATGTGATTAGTATTACATGAAAACGAAATACGAAGGATTCCATCAATATCACATCTCTATTACAAAACACAAAACTGAACAAATAAAAATATTCCAAAATGTTTAAAACTATGTATTTATATAGTTAATGTGTTTCATGTAAACACACACTTATCCGAAGTGTGCGCTTTCTATGTCCTCTAGTATACTATTGCAGGCATAAAAAACGGGACACTCGCAACAATGCAATTTCGTTATTTAGCAGGATTCGTTACAATGTGAGACATCGGTCAGTTACTGCCCCTGAATACTCCCTAAAAGTATATAGGTCCTATTAAGTGTTTTCTTCTATTTGTATCGTTGTTTCATCTGCACAACATGTTAGCAATTGAATTTGTATTCCACTATCGCTTATTATTGAGTATTACATTACTATATCTCAACAGATCCCATACAGTATATTATACCTCATTTGCATATTTTCTTCTTTACTGTATGTGACGTGCTCCGGGCGTTTATTTTCAATAACCTTCGGTCCATATCTTACGTCATGTCTGACTGACCACTCCATATATTTGCATAGCGCCCTCAGCACGATGCTCTATCTGTTAAATATTAATTAACACGTTTTTGATAAAATCACATTTATCATACCGCAACATCTGGTACAACAGTAAAAACAAAGGATTCTAACTAAAAGGACCTATTCACATTTTAGAATAAATCAGACTTTATCTGCCAAGGGAGGTAATAGAAAATGACAAAGAGTTCTCTCATTGTGACAAGACTGAACATTTAGCATTTGCTATACAGTGTTGCGCTCTTTATTCATGTTATGTTAGAAGAGTTGATGCAATGCATTTATGCTAACACCTTATTCTACTCTTTCAGAAATCGTAGCAGCACTTGCGTCAGTGTTTATCGGTTACCGGGTTGTAGCGGCCTTCGGCTCAGTGTTGGTTGGTGTCGGCTTCCTGGCAGCCTCTTTCGTCACACCAAGTGAGGAGATCGAACTCATGGGCTTCCTTGTTGGCTTCATGGGAGGTAACTACCCCATTTTCCCTATGCTGTAGTTGTGTCCAGAACATTGTTTCTTACGTTGAGCGTTGTTGTTTTTATTTTGTATCTTGTTGTTTTTATTTTGTATCGGTATTAAAGATACAGTCCTGTTCAAAATCATGGTCACAATTTCTAAAAAAAAAAAATTCTATCATACAAATGTATTTGTTACACTATCATCAATGTTTTAAGTATAGAAATCCTACGTTTACAACATTTTTTTAATGTACTTGAACATTGTTCAACAATACAGAATCTTAGTTTGACCGGGGCAGTCTTTATTTTCATTCGGATCATTTCGTAGTTTCAATTCTCAGTAACAAAATGTTATCGGCAATGAAATTAATGCGCGTGCATCACATTAATTTTTTAACATTTTTTATTAACATAAAAATGTTGTACATGGCAATTTCGATTTTTGTTTTGTTATTAGGAATATTTCTGTATGTGTTTGGCGATTTATAGTCGTTTCGTCTTTATTGGGGAGGGCACTCGCTAATGTTGGTAAAACTTGTTGCCCAACCCATTTGCTTCCAGATTGTATTCTTACAGTGGTCAATTATAAGCATAGCATTGCAGTTGTATGAATTTGCTTATATATTTATCATGTTTATATTTGTAATTGTATTGTATATTAATAAGCAATAAAATATGATTAAACTAAATCGTCTTATCGACGAGACGATACGTTCTTTAACTTTGTATTACAGCTTTTCAGACTGTTTCTCTAGCCTGGATTCCAGTATGTCGCCTGGGGTTCCAGTCTGTGTTCCAGTCTGTCGCCTGGGTTCCAGTCTGTCGCCTGGGGTTCCAGTCTGTCGCCTGGGGTTCCAGTCTGTCGCCTGGGTTCCAGTCTGTCGATTTTTAACTCCTGGCAAAAAGACATGATCAGAAACTCAATACGGCTCTATTAATAGTCTCGCTGTTAAACTATATTTATTTGACTGATCAGGCAAAATATATCTACGCCTTTTCCCAGACTAGTATTTCTCCAATGGATGATCAGAGCTTTGTTAAACTCAAGATTATTGAATAATCGGATACATCTGTTGCTGTCACAGTCATTTAATTTTTTGTTGTAAGTCGTGATAGCGCAGTAATAGCGCGTTCGCTTCTGGTGCGAAAGGTCTGGTTCCATTTAGTTCCACATTGCCTATTCTCTCTCCCTCGTGGCGATGGATTCCATCAGGAATGAGGTCTCGAGAGTGATTAATACCATACAAACTTTGTTTTCGCAATGGAGCTAAAATAAATTTGTATAAACTAAATTATAGCTACTGAGATATTTATATTTAGCAAAGCTCACCTGGAATGTATATCTTCATTTAAACCAGATTCATGTCTCACATATCTCTGTACATGTCTCTGTTTTTAACTTTGTTAGTACAAGAGTGTTTTACGTTTATTTATCGTCGCTACCGGTTGCCCATATGAGCGACGCCTCCTGAAGATATTAGTCATTTTAGATTGTTTGAGGATACTGCATTGATACAGACAGAGACCCATTCCAGAGTCTCCTCTGATTCCTTTACGTGCACGGTGTACAAGCACCGACACGAGACCTCGGTTTAACGTCCCATCTGAAGGCCTGTTAATTTTATTAGGGTCAGACGTGGGATCGAACCTGCGATCCCTGGATTACCAGTCCATCGTGTTACCACTGGATTACAGATCCGTCTGTGATAGTACAAGAACTTGTCTCTAGGTACTTTTGTACATTTCTGCTTTTAATTTTCGTTTATAACATTTACTTTGACAAGGGTTGGGCTGCTCATTCTGGAGGTTTGCTGCGTACGTTGCCATCATGGAATACTTCAAGAAGCACAGGATGACGGCATTGATCCTGTCGGGATTCGGACGGGTCATTGGCATCTTTATTGGTTATGCGATTGTGGCGAGCCCTGTCGAAAAATTGTGGGACGTAAGTACGGATTACGTTTTACTTATGAACGTACAGGATCCAACGCAATATAATAGTTGGCATACTACCTGCAGCAACTGCAACTGGTCGAATAGTGCACTGGTTAGCACGCTCGCTGCTCACTAATGTAACCCTCGTTCGATCCTTGGACCAGAATTATGTTATTTGTAATTTAATATTGTTTATTTCCATTTCTCGCTAAGCACCGACAATTATGACATTAAAAGTCGATTCTTTAATTAATATTATATATTTCCATATTTCGCTAAGCACCGACAATTATGACCTTAAAAGTCGATTCGTAGATTAATATTATTTATTTCCATATTTCGCTAAGCACCGACAATTATGACCTTAAAAGTCGATTCTTTAATTAATATTATTTATTTCCATATTTCGCTAAGCATCGACAATTATGACCTTAAAAGTCGATTCTTTAATTAATATTATTTATTTCCATATTTCGCTAAGCACCGACAATTATGACCTTAAAAGTCGATTCTTTAATTAATATTATTTATTTCCATATTTCGCTAAGCACCGATAACGCAATCGAGCGTGAAGTCGTGTTTTAGCGCGTTCACTTCAGGTGCGTATCACCAACTAATTTTGAGCTTTTTAGATATTTTTGTCATGTTAGAATGGTATTATACATGCGTTATTTATAGTCGAATAAAATATGGTATGTCGTTCTGAGCGCCGTAATTGACCACTTAGTTTAGCGCGTGGTGTCAAACGTGACATCATTTGTGCAGTTTTGTGGCGTCATTTGTGGTTTTCTAAAAAAATAACATCAACTATTTTTGCACTATTTTGGTCATGTTAGAATCAAACTAATATTTGTTTTTGCGTTATTTATAGTCGAATAAAACATGGTTAGCCGTTCTGAGCACATGCATTAACCACGTAGGCAGCATACAGCCTCTGCGTGGTTAATTCCTACGCGTCAGAACTTCAAACCATGTTTTATCTCCAAGAACTATCCGAAAGACACATATTATTTCTTAATTTAACAAGTTTAGTTATTTTTATCTCGGCATATGTTGTAACTATACTGAACCAAAAAAGAAACTTTCGCGAGACTTCAATGGGACTGTGGACTGTTTCCACATATGTGTATATTAACAGTTTTTATTCGTATTTGTTATTGCACAATAATTTAAAATCAATTCATCAAAGTTCATTTACAGTCTGAAAATTATCAATTTCATTGGATATTTCAATTTCATTTGAGGTAGGTGTCGATTCAATTTTTTTTTGCTTTAGTAACGATTATGCCCACCGCGAGCATTGCTAACAGCTTGGCAGCGACGACGCATTGAGTGGATGAGATTATTAATTTGAGCCTGGGGTATATTATTCCACTCTTCTAGCAAAGCGTCACGGAGCTCATTGACGTTACCAGGCGGATTTTGACGTTGCCGTACACGTGTGTCAAGATTATCCCAAAGGTGCTCGATGGGATTTAGATCCGGGCTTTTTGAGGGCCAGTCGTCTATGAAATCAATATTGTTGTTTCGCAAGAACTGGATATTGTCACGGGCGACGTGAGGTCTGGCGTTGTCTTGCTGAAACACAGAAATAACGCCGTGATTTTGTAAGAGAGGAACAACGTGTGGGGCAAGGACACGGTCTCTATACTTTTGAGCATTCAAATTGCCATCAATGACCACTAATTGGGTACGATACCCATAACTTATTCCGGCCCAGACCATCACGGAACCCCCACCGCCAAAACGATCCCGCTGAAGAACGCAACAGTCAGCGTAACGTTCATTCCTACGTCGGTAGACCCTGATCCGACCATCACTATTGGACAATGCAAACCTGGATTCATCTGGAAAAAGAATCGTCCGCCAGTCTTGCCTTGTCCAGTTGATGTGTCTATCAGACCATTGAAGCCTGTCACGGCGATGACGCTCCGTTAATGCTGTTCCGACGTAGGGACGACGTGCACGTAAATTGTTCTCAGCCAAACGATTTCGTACGGTTTGAGCGGAAATCCTGGGGTTATAAGTACCTGGGGTGACAGACGCTGTAGCTGTCGCAGTTAAAAAACGATTTCGTAAATGTTGGTTCAAAATATAGCGGTCTTGCGCCGGCGTGGTTACACGTGGTCTACCGCTACGTGGAAGATCTTCCGTGCTTCCGGTCTGCACAAACCGCCGTCTCAGACTTCTAACTGCCTGCACAGATGATCCAACGTGCGCAGCAACCTCTTCCGTTGAAGCTCCTGCCTCCAGCATCCCAACGGCTCTCTCTCTTAAATGTTTCGCAATTCGAGGCATCGAAATTTTGCCCAAATTGTATCGATATAAAGGTGTTTAGGTATTTTTATGACTGTAGTCGTCAAGTGCAATAACTTGCAGTGAAAAAAGTTAACACATGTAAACCAGATATGTCCACCCCGTGCGTGCACGTGAAAATGGAGGTTTTGTCAAAACAGACGATATCGTTCGACATGAGGTGATTATCTGACCGATTTCCCAAAGTAGGACGTCAGTGTAAACTACTACATATACACATGTTTCTACATGTTGTATTTAACCTTATAAGTTTAAGACCTACTTTGCGAAAGTTTCTTTTTTGGTTCAGTATATTTTGGCTAAAATGACTTTTTATGCAGATATGTGTGTGTGTATTATACGTTTATTTATCGTCGCTACCAGTTGCCCATATGAGCGACACCTGAAGAGATTAGTCATTTTAGATTTTTGGAGGATAGTGCACAGGTACTTGAAATTCACCAAATGGATAACATTTCAAGTTCCTGTGGCTAGTGTAACTATACAGAAAGAGACCCATTCTAGAGTCTCCTCTGGTTCTTTTACGTGCACGGTGTAAAGCACCGACCTCGGTTTAAAGTCCCATCTGAAAGACTGCTAATTATATTATGGGCAGACGTGGTCATCGAACGGGAGATGTGACGTGATAACGTCCAACATATTTTCAAAATTGGCAGCCATTTTGAATGTTTCTCAAGTTTTCAAATTACCATAGCTGTTTTACTTGAAGTGAGATTTTCATGTTTTTCAGCATTATGCCGCATTCACATTTGCAATTAAATAGTGCTTATATCGACAAATAGTCTGTCGACGTGTTTCCTTTAAAAGTCGATTTTAAATTGAATACTATTCATTTCCACATATCGCTAAGCACAGACAAATATGACCTTAAAAATCAATATTTAATTTAATATTTGTTTCCACGTACGCAGACAGCCACATCGCAGGTCGACATAGATGACATGATCGAATGGGAGACTTATTACCGTCTGCAGCTGATACCCGTGTGCATCGCATTCATTGCTTGCCTTGTTATAAACCCACTCGCCTTAGTCAAATCCCGAAGGCCAGGGGATTTGTCTTGGTTCCTGCGGATCCGAAGTACCCGGGTATGCCGGTCAGGGATGCTGCTGGTGGTGCTTGGGGTCTATTTTCTATATTATCTTGGTAAGTAATTGACATTCATAATAGTATTAAATTTTAATCACCAAATTCGGGAAATATAGTCCCATTATGGTGTGTGTGTATGTGTGTGGGTGGGTGGCTTCCGTTGCCAAGTGGTTACGGTTGTTAGCTTCAAATCACTTGCCCTTCGCCACTACATATTCGAATCTCACTGGGGTGTCAAATTATTTCATGTCGGGACGTTATGCAGCTGACGTGGTAATTGCCTAAAATAATGCCCGACGGGGCAATTACTTGAAATACTGCTCGACGGGGCAATTACTTGAAATACTGCCCGACGGGCAATTGCCTGAAATAATGCCCGACGGGGCAATTACTTGAAATACTGCTCGACGGGGCAATTAATTGAAATACTGCTCGACGGGGCAATTGCCTGACATACTGCTCGCCGGGGCAATTGCCTGAATTACTGCCCGACGGGGCAATTGCCTGAAATACTGCCCGACGGGGCAATTGCCTGAATCGCTGCATTCGAGTGCATTACGAAATCGAGCTTCAGAAGAGTTAGACCAACACGTGCACGTCATTAACATTCCGTATATCTGTGGACGAACGTCAGGGGAGGTAACTAGAGCCAGATGTTAGCGAACGGCAGGGGAGGTAACTAGAGGCACATAATGGGGCGAACGTCAGGGGAAGTAATTAGAGCCACAGAGTGGGGCGAACGGCAGGGGAGGTAACTAGAGCCACATAATGGGGCGAACGTCAGGGAAGTAATTAGAGCCACAGAGTGGGGCGAACGTCAGGGGAAGTAATTAGAGCCACAGAGTGGGGCGAACGTCATGGTATGTAACTAGAGCCACAGAATGGGGCGAACGTCAGGGGAGGTAACTATAGTCACATAGTGGGGCGAACGTCAGGGGAAGTAATTAGAGCCACAGAGTGGGTCGAACGTCAGGGTATGTAACTAGGGCCACAGAATGGGGCATACGTCAGGGTATGTAACTAGAGCCACAGAGTGGGGCGAACGTCAGGGGAGGTAACTAGTAGCACAGAGTGGGTCTAACGTCAGGGGAGGTAACTAGAACCACAGAGTGGGGCGAACGTCAGGGTATGTAACTAGAGCCACAGAGTGGGGGCATACGTCAGGGTATGTAACTAGAGCCACATAGTGGGGGCATACGTCAGGGTATGTAACTAGAGGCACAGAGTGGGGCGAACGTCAGGGGAGGTAACTAGTAGCACAGAGTGGGTCTAACGTCAGGGGAGGTAACTAGAACCACAGAGTGGGGCGAACGTCAGGGTATGTAACTAGAGCCACAGAGTGGGGGCATACGTCAGGGTATGTAACTAGAGCCACATAGTGGGGGCATACGTCAGGGGAGGTAACTAGAGGCACAGAGTGGGGGCATACGTCAGGGGAGGTAACTAGAGCAACAGAGTGGGGGCATACGTCAGGGTATGTAACTAGAGCAACAGAGTGGGGGCATACGTCAGGGTATGTAACTAGAGCCACAGAGTGGGGGCATACGTCAGGGGAGGTAACTAGAGGCACAGAGTGGGGGCATACGTCAGGGGAGGTAACTAGAGGCACAGAGTGGGGCGAACGTCAGGGGAGGTAACTAGAGGCACAGAGTGGTGCGAACGTCAGGGGAGGTAACTAGAGCAACAGAGTGGTGCGAACGTCAGGGGAGGTAACTAGAGCAACAGAGTGGGGGCATACGTCGGGGTATGTAGCTAGAGACACAGAATGAGGCATACGTCAGGGTATGTAACTAGAGACACAGAGTGGGGCGAACGTCAGGGTATGTAACTAGAGCCACAGAGTGGGGCGAACGTCAGGGTATGTAACTAGAGCCACAGAGTGGGGCGAACGTCAGGGGAGGTAACTAGAGGCACAGAGTGGTGCGAACGTCAGGGGAGGTAACTAGAGCCACATAGTGGAGCGAACGTCAGGGTATGTAACTAGAGACACAGAGTGGGGCGAACGTCAGGGTATGTAACTAGAGCCACAGAGTGGGGCGAACGTCAGGGGAGGTAACTAGAGCAACAGAGTGGGGGCATACGTCAGGGTATGTAACTAGAGGCACAGAGTGGGGGCATACGTCAGGTATGTAACTAGAGGCACAGAGTGGGGGCATACGTCAGGTATGTAACTAGAGCCACAGAGTGGGGGCATACGTCAGGTATGTAACTAGAGCCACAGAGTGGGGGCATACGTCAGGGTATGTAACTAGAGCCACAGAGTGGGGCGAACGTCAGGGGAGGTAACTAGAGCAACAGAGTGGGGGCATACGTCAGGGTATGTAACTAGAGGCACAGAGTGGGGGCATACGTCAGGGTATGTAACTAGAGCCACAGAGTGGGGGCATACGTCAGGGTATGTAACTAGAGCCACAGAGTGGGGGCATACGTCAGGGTATGTAACTAGAGCAACAGAGTGGGGGCATACGTCAGGGTATGTAACTAGAGCCACAGAGTGGGGCGAACGTCAGGGGAGGTACCTAGAGCAACAGAGTGGGGGCATACGTCAGGGTATGTAACTAGAGCCACAGAGTGGGGGCATACGTCAGGGTATGTAACTAGAGCAACAGAGTGGGGGCGAACGTCAGGGTATGTAACTAGAGCCACAGAGTGGGGCGAACGTCAGGGTATGTAACTAGAGCCACAGAGTGGGGCGAACGTCAGGGGAGGTAACTAGAGCAACAGAGGGGGCATACGTCAGGATATGTAACTAGAGCCACAGAGTGGGGGCATACGTCAGGGTATGTAACTAGAGCAACAGAGTGGGGGTGAACGTCAGGGTATGTAACTAGAGCCACAGAGTGGGGCGAACGTCAGGGTATGTAACTAGAGCCACAGAGTGGGGGCATATGTCAGGGGAGGTAACTAGAGCAACAGAGTGGTGCGAATGTCAGGGGAGGTAACTAGAGCAACAGAGTGGGGGCGAACGTCAGGGGAGGTAACTAGAGCAACAGAGTGGTGCGAACGTCAGGGGAGGTAACTAGAACCACAGTGGGGCGAACGTCAGTGGAGGTAATTAGAGCCACAGAGTGGGGCGATCCTCAGGGGAAGAAATTTGAGCCACAGAGTGGGGCTACAGAAGAGTATTCCTATTATATAGTTCAACTTTATAATGTTTATATTGAAGCACAGGCGGATTTAGGGAAAATATGAGTATATTTGACAATATGTTTATACTACATGGTTTAATAACTCATATGCTGAGATTTTAAATTTCAGTAGGCATTTCGGGACTTTGTTGTGTGTCACATTATATGGGATTAATTGTTAAGCTTAAGGATTTTGTTTTGTTTTGTTTGCTTCTTTGGGTTTTACGCCTGCATCAGCACCATTTTGCGGTATATCGCCGGCGGGCAGTTTACCTAACAACACCTATTAATCCCTCTATTAATTTCCATTTATTAATCCATCTATTAATATCCCTCTAATTCGCCTCAACTCTAACTTGGAAAATTATATATATATATATATATATATATATATACATGTATACACCAAATTTGATCCGAATGTCTCGTGCAAAATGATTATCTTGTGGAAAACGTAGTGTCTTGTGGGTTTTTGAAATGAATTAGTACAATTCTATAGCCCTACACAGGAGTGATACGACACATATATTGGTTGAAATTATGGACGATGTGATATTGTTCGGATATTTAATGATACAATTGCGTCGCCGTCGGACGGTTACCAGGTAATTCAACAGTTGCACAATTTCGGTTCCATACTGTCTTTTTCCGACCTTGATCTTTCTATCACTTCGTCCCATAACATTCCTGTTTGATTGGAATTTCAAAGATAACCAATTTTATTTATGTCGTTTGACAAACCTTTTAGTTTTAATTTAGTTTAGTTTGATTGCGAAACAAGTTCGTACAACTCGCTCTCGAGACCTCAATACTGATAGAATCCATTGCCAACGAGGGAGAGAGGAGGCAATGTGGAATTTAAATGCCTTGCCTAAGGTCACAATTGTAAGTTCGTAACGGCTCCAGCGGGGCTCGAACTCTCGAGCCTTTCGCAGTTGTTTCGCACCTAAAGCGTTGTTCATTTTATTAGGGTCGGACGGGGGTATTACCAGTCCAACATGTTAACTAACCACTGGACTATACAGATCCGTCTGCGATGGATCACTGGAGCAGATGATTGAGCTTATTTACCCTCGCCTCCGGCCAACCATGTTGGCGAGCATAACACCGTGGTGTTATATTTGCAGGTGAATCACTACCCAATACCCTGTTGCTATACTGGATGCGGTCGGAAGGTTTCAGCACTGGTAGCTCCCTTGGTACTATATTCGCCCTGGCCGGTGGCGTCTTCGGTGGTTACATACTACTAGCATTCTGGCCCCTAAATAAGAAGCTATACGGCTCCGTACTATGGATGGGGACGCTTTGTCTGCTATTGGGCCTCGTCACCCTGCAGATGCCAGTTTTCACCTCAACCAATACCATTTATGTTGTACCATACGCCGTTATTATAGGAGGAGCTCAAGGTATGTATGTCAATTAACTTGCTATATAATTTGACTTCCTTTCACAGGTCCTATTAGCCAGCCATTTCATCATATATAATGCATACTAATACATCAACATGATCCTGGTGTAGGATATACCGTGTATTATGTCGATGATGCTACTGGTGTAGGCTACAGGTGTAGGATATACTGTGCATTATGACGATGATGCTACTGGTGTAGGATATACCGTGTATTATGACGATGATGCTACTGGTGTAGGATATACTGTGTATTATGACGATGATGCTACTGGTGTAGGATATACCGTGTATTATGTCGATGACGCTACTGGTGTAGGATATACCGTGTATTATGACGATGATGCTACTGGTGTAGGATATACCGTGTATTATGACAATGATGCTACTGGTGTAGGATATACCGTGTATTATGACGATACTAGTGTAGGATATACCATGTATTATGTCGATGATACTACAGGTGTAAGCTACAGGTGTAGGATATACTGTGCATTATGACGATGATGCTACTGGTGTAGGATATACCGTGCATTATGAGGATGATACTACTGGTGTAGGATATACTGTGCATTATGAGGATGACGCTACTGGTGTAGGATATACCGTGCATTATGAGGATGATGCTACTGGTGTAGGATATACTGTGCATTATGACAATGATGCTACAGGTGTAGGATATACTGTGCATTATGACAATGATGCTACAGGTGTAGGATATACTGTGCATTATGACAATGATGCTATTGGTGTAGGATATACCGTGCATTATGACAATGATGCTACAGGTGTAGGATATACTGTGCATTATGACAATGATGCTACAGGTGTAGGATATACTGTGCAGTATGACAATGATGCTACAGGTGTAGGATATACTGTGCATTATGACAATGATGCTACAGGTGTAGGATATACTGTGCATTATGACAATGATGCTACAGGTGTAGGATATACTGTGCATTATGACAATGATGCTACTGGTGTAGGATATACCGTGCATTATGACGATGATGCTACTGGTGTAGTATATACGATGATGACGATGCTACAGGTGTAGGCTACTGATGTAGGACATGCCATGTATTACGACGATGATGCTACAGGTGTAGTATATACGATGATGATAATGCTACAGGTGTAGGCTACTGGTGTAGGATATACCGTGTATTATGACGATGACGCTACTGGTGTAGGATATACCGTGCATTATGATGATGATGCTACAGGTGTAGGCTACTGATGTAGGATATACCGTGTATTATGAGGATGCTACTGGTGTAGGATATACCGTGTATTATGACGATGATACTACAGGTGTAGGATATACCGTGTATTATGACGATGATACCACAGGTGTAGGATATACCGTGTATTATGACAATGATGCTACTGGTGTAGGATATACCGTGTATTATGACAATGATACTACAGGTGTAGGATATACCATATATTATGACGATGATTCTACTGGTGTAGGATATACCATGTATTATGATGATGATGCTACTGGTATAGGATATACCGTGTATTATGACAATGATGCTACTGGTGTAGGATATACCGTGTATTATGACGATGATGCTACAGGTGTAGGATATACCGTGTATTACGACGATGATGCTACAGGTGTAGGCTACTGGTGTAGGATATACTGTGTATTACGACGATGATGCTACAGGTGTAGGCTACTGGTGTAGGATATACTGTGTATTATAACGATGATGCTACAGGTGTAGGATATACTGTGTATTATGACGATGATGCTACAGGTGTAGGATATACCGTGCATTATGACGATGATGCTACAGGTGTAGGATATACCGTGTATTACGACGATGATGCTACTGGTGTAGGATATACCGTGTATTATGACGATGATGCTACAGGTGTAGGCTACTGGTGTAGGATATACTGTGTAATATGACGATGATGCTACTGGTGTAGGATATACCGTGTATTATGACGATGATGCTACTGGTGTAGGATATACCGTGTATTATGACGATGATGCTACAGGTGTAGGCTACTGGTGTAGGATATACCGTGTATTATGACGATGATGCTACTGGTGTAGGATATACCGTGTATTATGACGATGATGCTACTGGTGTAGGATATACCATGTATTATGACGATGATGCTACAGGTGTAGTCTACTGGTGTAGGATATACTGTGTATTATGACGATGATGCTACTGGTGTAGGATATACCGTGCATTATGACGATGATGCTACTGGTGTAGGATATACCGTGTATTATGTCGATGACGCTACTGGTGTAGGATATACCGTGTATTATGTCGATGACGCTACTGGTGTAGGATATACCGTGTATTATGACGATGATGCTACTGGTGTAGCATATACCGTGTATTATGACGATGATGCTACTGGTGTAGGATATACCGTGTATTATGACGATGATGCTACTGGTGTAGGATATACCGTGTATTATGTCGATGATACTACAGGTGTAGGATATACTGTGCATTATGACGATGATGCTACTGGTGTAGGATATACCGTGCATTATGAGGATGATACTACTGGTGTAGGATATACTGTGCATTATGAGGATGACGCTACTGGTGTAGGATATACCGTGCATTATGAGGATGATGCTACTGGTGTAGGATATACTGTGCATTATGACAATGATGCTACAGGTGTAGGATATACCGTGCATTATGACAATGATGCTACTGGTGTAGGATATACTGTGCATTATGACAATGATGCTACAGGTGTAGGATATACTGTGCATTATGACAATGATGCTACTGGTGTAGGATATACTGTGCATTATGACAATGATGCTACAGGTGTAGGATATACTGTGCATTATGACAATAATGCTACAGGTGTAGGATATACTGTGCATTATGACAATGATACTACTGGTGTAGGATATACCGTGCATTATGACGATGATGCTACTGGTGTAGTATATACGATGATGACGATGCTACAGGTGTAGGCTACTGGTGTAGGACATGCCATGTATTACGACGATGATGCTACAGGTGTAGTATATATGATGATGATAATGCTACAGGTGTAGTATATACGATGATGATAATGCTACAGGTGTAGGCTACTGGTGTAGGATATACGTGTATTATGACGATGACGCTACTGGTGTAGGATATACCGTGTATTATGACGATGATACTACAGGTGTAGGATATACCGTGTATTATGACGATGACGCTACTGGTGTAGGACATACCGTGCATTATGACGATGACGCTACTGGTGTAGGATATACCGTGCATGATGACGCTACTGGTGTAGGATATACCGTGTATTATGACGATGATGCTACTGGTGTAGGATATACCATGTATTATGACGATGATGCTACTGGTGTAGGATATACCGTGTATTATGACAATGATGCTACTGGTGTAGGATATACCGTGTATTATGACAATGATACTACAGGTGTAGGATATACCATGTATTATGATGATGATGCTACTGGTGTAGGATATACCATGTATTATGATTCTACTGGTGTAGGATATACCATGTATTATGACAATGATGCTACTGGTGTAGGATATACCGTGTATTATGACGATGATGCTACTGGTGTAGGATATACCGTGTATTATGACAATGATGCTACTGGTGTAGGATATACCGTGTATTATGACAATGATGCTACTGGTGTAGGATATACCGTGTATTATGACGATGATGCTACAGGTGTAGGATATACCGTGCATTATGACGATGATGCTACAGGTGTAGGATATACCGTGTATTATGACGATGATGCTACTGGTGTAGGATATACCGTGTATTATGACAATGATGCTACTGGTGTAGGATATACTGTGTATTATGACAATGATGCTACTGGTGTAGGATATACCGTGTATTATGACGATGATGCTACAGGTGTAGGATATACCATGCATTATGACGATGATGCTACAGGTGTAGGATATACCGTGTATTACGATGATGATGCTACTGGTGTAGGCTACTGGTGTAGGATATACCGTGTATTACGACGATGATGCTACAGGTGTAGGCTACTGGTGTAGGATATACTGTGTATTATGACGATGATGCTACAGGTGTAGGATATACCGTGTATTATGACGATGATGCTACAGGTGTAGGATATACCGTGCATTATGACGATGATGCTACAGGTGTAGGATATACCGTGTATTACGATGATGATGCTACTGGTGTAGGATATACCATGTATTATGACAATGATGCTACAGGTGTAGGATATACCGTGTATTATGACGATGATGCTACTGGTGTAGGATATACTGTGTATTATGACGATGACGCTACTGGTGTAGGATATACCGTGTATTATGACGATGATGCTACTGGTGTAGGATATACCGTGTATTATGACGATGATGCTACTGGTGTAGGATATACCGTGTATTATGACAATGATGCTACTGGTGTAGGATATACCGTGTATTATGACAATGATGCTACTGGTGTAGGATATACCGTGTATTATGACGATGATGCTACAGGTGTAGGATATACCGTGCATTATGACGATGATGCTACAGGTGTAGGATATACCGTGTATTATGACGATGATGCTACTGGTGTAGGATATACCGTGTATTATGACAATGATGCTACTGGTGTAGGATATACTGTGTATTATGACAATGATGCTACTGGTGTAGGATATACCGTGTATTATGACGATGATGCTACAGGTGTAGGATATACCATGCATTATGACGATGATGCTACAGGTGTAGGATATACCGTGTATTACGATGATGATGCTACTGGTGTAGGCTACTGGTGTAGGATATACCGTGTATTACGACGATGATGCTACAGGTGTAGGCTACTGGTGTAGGATATACTGTGTATTATGACGATGATGCTACAGGTGTAGGATATACCGTGTATTATGACGATGATGCTACAGGTGTAGGATATACCGTGTATTACGATGATGATGCTACTGGTGTAGGATATACCATGTATTATGACAATGATGCTACAGGTGTAGGATATACCGTGTATTATGACGATGATGCTACTGGTGTAGGATATACTGTGTATTATGACGATGACGCTACTGGTGTAGGATATACCGTGTATTATGACGATGATGCTACTGGTGTAGGATATACCGTGTATTATGATGATGATGCTACAGGTGTAGGATATACCGTGTATTATGACGATGATGCTACAGGTGTAGGATATACTGTGTATTATGACGATGATGCTACTGGTGTAGGATATACCGTGTATTATGACGATGATGCTACTGGTGTAGGATATACCATGTATTATGACGATGATGCTACAGGTGTAGGCTACTGGTGTAGGATATACTGTGTATTATGACGATGATGCTACTGGTGTAGGATATACCATGTATTATGACGATGATGTTACTAATGTAGGATATACCGTGTATTATGACGATGATGCTACTGGTGTAGGATATACTGTGTATTATGACGATGATGTTACTGATGTAGGATATACCGTGTATTATGACGATGATGCTACTGGTGTAGGATATACCGTGTATTATGACGATGATGCTACTGGTGTAGGATATACCGTGTATTATGACGATGATGCTACAGGTGTAGGCTACAGGTGTAGGATATACTGTGTATTATGACGATGATGCTACTGGTGTAGGCTACAGGTGTAGGATATACTGTGTATTATGACGATGATGCTAATGGTGTAGGATATACCGTGTATTAGGACGATGATGCTACAGGTGTAGGCTACTGGTGTATGATATACTGTTTATTATGACGATGATGCTACAGGTGTATGCTACTGGTGTATGATATACTGTGTTTTATGACGATGATGCTACAGGTGTATGCTACAGGTGTAGGCTACTGGTGTATGATATACTGTGTATTATGACGATGATGCTACAGGTTTATGCTACAGGTGTATGCTACTGGTGTAGTCTACTGGTGTATGCTACAGGTGTAGGCTACAGATGTAGGATATACTGTTTATTATCATAATTTGTGACGATGATGCTACAGGTGTAGGCTACAGGTGTATGCTACAGGTGTAGGCTACAGGAGTAGGCTACAGGTGTATGCTACAGGTGTATGCTACAGGTGTATGCTACATGTGTATGCTACATGTGTATGCTACATGTGTAGGCTACATGTGTATGCTACATATGTATGCTACAGGTGTATGCTACATGTGTATGCTACATGTGTATGCTACAGGTGTATGCTACATGTTTATGCTACAGGTGTATGCTACATGTGTATGCTACATGTGTATGCTACATGTGTATGCTACAGGTGTATGCTATAGGTGTATGCTACAGGTGTATGCTACAGGTGTATGCTACATGTGTATGCTACATGTGTATGCTACAGGTGTATGCTACATGTTTATGCTACATGTGTATGCTATAGGTGTATGCTACAGGTGTATGCTACAGGTGTATGCTACATGTGTATGCTACAGGTGTATGCTACAGGTGTATGCTACTGGTGTATGATATACTGTTTATTATGACGATGATGCTACAGGTGTATGCTACAGGTGTATGCTACTGGTGTATGATATACTGTGTTTTATGACGATGATGTAGTACAGGTGTAGGCTACTGGTGTATGATATACTGTGTATTATGACGATGATGCTACAGGTTTATGCTACAGGTGTATGCTACTGGTGTATGCTACAGGTGTAGGCTACAGATGTAGGATATACTGTTATCATAATTTGTGACGATGATGCTACAGGTGTAGGCTACAGGTGTATGCTACAGGGTAGGCTACAGGAGTAGGCTACAGGTGTATGCTACAGGTGTATGCTACATGTGTATGCTACAGTGTAGGCTACATGTGTATGCTACATGTGTATGCTACATGTGTAGGCTACATGTGTATGCTACATATGTATGCTACAGGTGTATGCTACAGGTGTATGCTACATGTGTATGCTACATGTGTATGCTACATGTGTATGCTACAGGTGTATGCTACATGTTTATGCTACATGTGTATGCTACATGTGTATGCTACATGTGTATGCTACATGTGTATGCTACATGTGTATGCTACATGTGTATGCTACAGGTGTATGCTACAGGTGTATGCTACAGGTGTATGCTACATGTGTATGCTACAGGTGTATGCTACATGTTTATGCTACAGGTGTTGTGTGTATGCTACAGGTGTATGCTACATGTGTATGCTACAGGTGTATGCTACAGGTGTATGCTACAGGTGTAAGATATACTATATTCCTAAATATAAACCAATTTTCTTTCAGTGATGTTTGAAACCATTCTACGCTATGTGATTCCGATTGGATTTGGACGTCAGTACATCCGGTGGATTGAAGGTCTTCTGGGATTGATGGGAGGATGTGCTCTCATTGCCAATAATTTCATTGCAGGTAATTGTGTGTTTTACGTTTATTTATCGTCGCTACCGATTGCCCATATGAGCGACGCCTCCTGAAGAGATTTATCATTTTAGATTGTTGGAGGATAGTGCATGATACAGACAAGAGACCCATTCCAGAATCTCCTCTGGTTCTTTTACGTGCACGGTGTAAAGCACCGACACGAGACTTCGGTTTAACGTCCCATCTGAAAGACTGTTAATTTTATTAGGGTCAGACGTGGGATCGAACCTGCGATCCCTGGATTACCAGTCCAGCGTGTTACCACTGGACTACAGATCCGTCTGTATTGCAGGTAATAATCGCATCGTACCCTTTTATACTCCGTTAAACAATTTCATATATACTGTGTCTACTTTTCAGCTTTAACATTACTATATAATTCCAATATACAGTTTTCACTTATAGTCCTATCATTTGATTTGCATACATGTTGAGTGCCTCATGGTACATTAACTTTTGAGTGCCTCATAGTACATTAACTTTTGAGTGCCTCATAGTACATTAACTTTTGAGTGCCTCATAGTACATTAACTTTTGAGTGCCTCATAGTACATTAACTTTTGTTAAATTAGTTTTCTCGTAAAATAAAGTCTTTATTATTATTAGGTTACAATTGTGAGACGCCAGATGGAAAGTTAATTTATTAATATCGACAGCCTTGGAACCCAGGCTAAGCTGAACCAGTCGGAGCCTGTTTTGAAAACGTCAACCATGTCTATTATGTATTCTTTCAGATGAGCTGGCTAAGAAATCGCCAGGATATTCCGAGAATCTGTACTACTTTGCGGGATCAGCATTCCTAGCAGCAGGATTACTGGCTGTGTGCATGATTCAGCTAGCAATGTGCATTAAGGTACAACAGTCGTGATAGCATAATTATACATTTACATTGAGGCATATATGTGTGTGTGTGTGTTGCGTTTATTTATCGTCGTTACTGGTTGCCCATATGAGCGACGCCTCCTGAAGAGATTAGTCATTTTAGATTTTTGGAGGATAGTGCAATGATACAGACAGAGACCCATTCCAGAGTCTCCTCTGGTTCGTTTACGTGCACGGTGCAAAGCACCGACACAAGACCTCTGTTTAAAGTCCCCTCTGAAAGACTGTTAATTTTACTAGGGTCAGATGGGGGATCGAACCTCCGATCCCTGGATTACCAATCCAGCGTGTTACCACTGGACTACAGCTCCGTCTGTAAATGTGTACATATGACCCATACATCATTCCCTTATCCATAAATATTACCAAGCATACACTCAATAGCATTCCTCCTAATCGGTGGTCAAGTAATTATAAACTGGATGGCTAACTAATATAATCATACAATATAAATAAAGTCTACATCCGCTACGTCAAAGTCGGTTATGTCGAATTCTCCGGTTATCTCGAAGTCGGATCAAAGTCCCGTTTCAGACACAATCATTTTACATATAACTGGATCTGTTTATATCGAATTTCGTTAAGTCAAACTTCGGTTATGGCGAAGTATTTTGTTCGGTCCGACGGAATTCGACAAAACGGATGTAGACTGTATTTTCATAATGTCATTCAATGCATTTTATTCCAGATAATGATACAGCAGTTCATTGCATAGAGATCTGGAATAAAATTAATCAAATTTTAAGATGAAATGAATATTGATATTATATGGTTATTAGTTTGCTCCAAATACTGTATAAATACCAGATGAATGATTTTGAATGTGGTTGAGTATATCTGTATATGATTCATGGATAATACAGTAGCCTGATGCATTAATGTATGGATGGATGGATAATACAGTAGACTGATGCATTAATGTATGGATGGATGGATAATACAGTAGACTGATGCATTAATGTATGGATGGATGGATAATACAGTAGACTGATGCATTAATGTATGGATGGATGGATAATACAGTAGACTGATGCATTAATGTATGTATGGATGGACAATACAGTAGACTGATGCATTAATGTATGGATGGATGGATAATACAGTAGCCTGATGCATTAATGTATGTATGGATGGATAATACAGTAGACTGATGCATTAATGTATGGATGGATGGATGGATAATACAGTAGACTGATGCATTAATGTATGGATGGATGGATAATACAGTAGACTGATGCATTAATGTATGGAGGGATGGATAATACAGTAGCCTGATGCATTAATGTATGGAGGGATGGATAATACAGTAGACTGATGCATTAATGTATGGAGGATGGATAATACAGTAGACTGATGCATTAATGTATGGATGGATGGATAATACAGTAGACTGATGCATTAATGTATGGAGGGATGGATAATACAGTAGACTGATGCATTAATGTATGGAGGGATGGATAATACAGTAGACTGATGCATTAATGTATGGAGGGATGGATAATACAGTAGACTGATGCATTAATGTATGGATGGATGGATAATACAGTAGACTGATGCATTAATGTATGGATGGATGGATTCATGGATAATACAGTAGACTGATGCATTAATGTATGGATGGATGGATAATACAGTAGACTGATGCATTAACGTATGTATGGATGGATAATACAGTAGACTGATGCATTAATGTATGTATGGATGGATAATACAGTAGACTGATGCATTAATGTATGGATGGATGGATAATACAGTAGACTGATGCATTAATGTATGGATGGATGGATAATACAGTAGACTGATGCATTAATGTATGGATGGATGGACAATACAGTAGACTGATGCATTAATGTATGGATGGATGGATTCATGGATAATACAGTAGCCTGGTGCATTAATGTATGGAGGGATGGATAATACAGTAGCCTGATGCATTAATGTATGGAGGGATGGATAATACAGTAGCCTGATGCATTAATGTATGGAGGGATGGATAATACAGTAGCCTGATGCATTAATGTATGGAGGGATGGATAATACAGTAGACTGGTGCATTAATGTATGGATGGATTCATGGATAATACAGTAGACTGATGCATTAATGTATGGATGGATTGATGGATACTACAGTAGACTGATGCATTAATGTATGGATGGATGGATGGATGGATAATACAGTAGACTGATGCATTAATGTATGGATAATACAGTAGACTGATGCATTAATGTATGGATGGATAATACAGTAGACTGATGCATTAATGTATGGATGGATAATACAGTAGACTGATGCATTAATGTATGGATGGATAATACAGTAGACTGATGCATTAATGTATGGATGGATAATACAGTAGACTGATGCATTAATGTATGGATGGATAATACAGTAGACTGATGCATTAATGTATGGATGGATAATACAGTAGACTGATGCATTAATGTATGGATGGATAATACAGTAGACTGATGCATTAATGTATGGATGGATAATACAGTAGACTGATGCATTAATGTATGGATGGATAATACAGTAGACTGATGCATTAATGTATGGATGGATAATACAGTAGACTGATGCATTAATGTATGGATGGATAATACAGTAGACTGATGCATTAATGTATGTATGGATGGATAATACAGTAGACTGATGCATTAATGTATGGATGGATGGATAATACAGTAGACTGATGCATTAATGTATGGATGGATGGATAATACAGTAGACTGATGCATTAATGTATGGATGGATGGACAATACAGTAGACTGATGCATTAATGTATGGATGGATGGATTCATGGATAATACAGTAGACTGATGCATTAATGTATGGAGGGATGGACAATACAGTAGACTGATGCATTAATGTATGGATGGATGGATAATACAGTAGACTGATGCATTAATGTATGGATGGATGGACAATACAGTAGACTGATGCATTAATGTATGTATGGATGGACAATACAGTAGACTGATGCATTAATGTATGGATGGATGGATAATACAGTAGACTGATGCATTAATGTATGGATGGATGGACAATACAGTAGACTGATGCATTAATGTATGTATGGATGGACAATACAGTAGACTGATGCATTAATGTATGGATGGATGGATAATACAGTAGACTGATGCATTAATGTATGGATGGATGGACAATACAGTAGACTGATGCATTAATGTATGGATGGATGGATAATACAGTAGCCTGATGCATTAATGTATGGATGGATGGACAATACAGTAGACTGATGCATTAATGTATGTATGGATGGACAATACAGTAGACTGATGCATTAATGTATGGATGGATGGACAATACAGTAGACTGATGCATTAATGTATGGATGGATGGACAATACAGTAGACTGATGCATTAATGTATGGATGGATGGACAATACAGTAGACTGATGCATTAATGTATGGATGGATGGACAATACAGTAGACTGATGCATTAATGTATGGATGGATGGACAATACAGTAGACTGATGCATTAATGTATGTATGGATGGACAATACAGTAGACTGATGCATTAATGTATGGATGGATGGATAATACAGTAGACTGATGCATTAATGTATGGATGGATGGACAATACAGTAGACTGATGCATTAATGTATGTATGGATGGATAATACAGTAGACTGATGCATTAATGTATGGATGGATGGATTCATGGATAATACAGTAGACTGATGCATTAATGTATGTATGGATGGACAATACAGTAGACTGATGCATTAATGTATGTATGGATGGACAATACAGTAGACTGATGCATTAATGTATGTATGGATGGACAATACAGTAGACTGATGCATTAATGTATGTATGGATGGACAATACAGTAGACTGATGCATTAATGTATGGATGGATGGATAATACAGTAGACTGATGCATTTATGGATGGATGGATTCATGGATAATACAGTAGACTGGTGCATTAATGTATGGATGGATGGATGGATGGATGTATGGATGGATGGATAATACAGTAGACTGATGCATTAATGTATGTATGGATGGATAATACAGTAGACTGGTGCATTAATGTATGGATGGATGGATAATACAGTAGACTGATGCATTAATGTATGGATGGATACTACAGTAGCCTGATGCATTAATTTATGGAGGGATGGATCCATGGATAATACAGTAGCCTGGTGCATTAATGTATGGATGTATGGATGGATTCATGGATAATACAGTAGACTGGTGCATTAATGTATGGATGTATGGATTCATGGACAATACAGTAGACTGGTGCATTAATGTATGTATGGATGGATGGATAATACAGTTGACTGGTGCATTAATGTATGGATGTATGGATGGATGGACAATACAGTAGACTGATGCATTAATGTATGGATGGATGGATAATACAGTAGACTGATGCATTAATGTATGGATGGATGGATAATACAGTAGACTGATGCATTAATGTATGGATGGATTCGTGGATAATACAGTAGCCTGGTGCATTAATGTATGGATGTATGGATGGATTCATGGATGGTGCATTAATGTATGGATGGATGGATAATACAGTAGACTGGTGCATTAATGTATGGATGTATGGATGGATGGACAATACAGTAGACTGATGCATTAATGTATGGATGGATGGATAATACAGTAGACTGATGCATTAATGTATGGATGGATGGATAATACAGTAGACTGATGCATTAATGTATGGATGGATTCGTGGATAATACAGTAGACTGGTGCATTAATGTATGGATGGATGGATAATACAGTAGACTGATGCATTAATGTATGGATGGATAATATAGTGGACTGATGCATTGATGTATGTATGATACAGTAGCCTGGTGCATTAATGTATGGATGGATAATACAGTAGACTGATGCATTAATGTATGTATGTATGTATGGATGGATAATACAGTAGACTGATGCATTAATGTATGTATGGATGGATAATACAGTAGACTGATGCATTAATGTATGGATGGATGGATTCATGGATAATACAGTAGACTGGTGCATTAATGTATGGATGGATGGATAATACAGTAGACTGATGCATTAATGTATGGATGGATTCGTGGATAATACAGTAGCCTGGTGCATTAATGTATGGATGTATGGATGGATTCATGGATAATACAGTAGCCTGGTGCATTAATGTATGGATGTATGGATTCATGGACAATACAGTAGACTGGTGCATTAATGTATGTATGGATGGATGGATAATACAGTTGACTGGTGCATTAATGTATGGATGTATGGATGGATGGACAATACAGTAGACTGATGCATTAATGTATGGATGGATGGATAATACAGTAGACTGATGCATGGATGGATGGATAATACAGTAGACTGATGCATTAATGTATGGATGGATTCGTGGATAATACAGTAGACTGATGCATTAATGTATGGATGGATTCGTGGATAATACAGTAGACTGGTGCATTAATGTATGGATTCATGGATAATACAGTAGACTGATGCATTAATGTATGGATGGATGGATAATACAGTAGACTGATGCATTAATGTATGGATGGATGGATAATACAGTAGACTGATGCATTAATGTATGGATGGATAATATAGTGGACTGATGCATTGATGTATGTATGGATGGATAATACAGTAGACTGATGCATTAATGTATGGATGGATGGATAATACAGTAGACTGATGCATTAATGTATGGATGGATAATATAGTGGACTGATGCATTGATGTATGTATGATACAGTAGCCTGGTGCATTAATGTATGGATGGATAATACAGTAGACTGATGCATTAATGTATGTATGTATGTATGGATGGATAATACAGTAGACTGATGCATTAACGTATGTATGGATGGATAATACAGTAGACTGATGCATTAATGTATGGATGGATGGATAATACAGTAGACTGATGCATTAATGTATGGATGGATGGATTCATGGATAATACAGTAGACTGGTGCATTAATGTATGGATGGATAATATAGTGGACTGATGCATATGTATGATACAGTAGCCTGGTGCATTAAGATATACATCAAGCATCTGGAACACTCGGCAACCTTCAGTGATGCTGATGGCGCACTGTCTTTAGAACCATCACATGACTGGAATGCAGTATTGCTATATGCTTATCTTAATATATATACATGTTTCTTTATCCATAGCTTACCGACCGGAACCACGATCCTGATCACTTACCCGGACCCGTAGAGTATGTTAAGGACAGAAACCATAGCAGACGACCAACACGCAGGAGAGATGAATCTCCACCAAGATATTACCATGGATACCAATATCGATAAAAGTGCATAGCATAAAATTTACCTAACAACCAGCATATGTAGCATCGCTGGCCTTTTCTATTACCTCCCCTGGCCGATAACATCAGATTTATTATGAAATGTATATTGGTCTTTTTAGTTGGAATCCTTTGTTTATACTGTTGTTCCCTAACCAGATGGTAGGATAAATATGATTTTATCAAAACCGTGTTAATTAATAACAATTCTTAAAGTATTGTATACTGGATCGAGATTTAAAAATTATATAAGATACGAAAATGGAAATCGACGTCGTGTTGTACAAAGAAAAGGACGACAAAAACAGAGTAAGCCAATGAGCGACAACACTGGCTTTCTGCTACTTCTCTTGGCAGATGGCTTTCTGCTACTTCTCTTGGCAGATGGACACCGATTTTACCGAAATATATATCGGTCCTAACCAGATCATGCAGTTGTTAATTTTTAGATTAATCGCTCTCGAGACCTCATTCCTGATGGAATCCATCGTCACGAGGGAGAGACCAGAGGCATTGTGGAATTTAAACACCTTGCCTAAGGGCGGGAACTCGGGGCCTTTCGCACCTGAGGCGAACGCGCTACCACAGTTAATTGATAACAATGTTTACTGTATCTGTCGAGAGAATTTAATAATTAGATGAGAAAGTGAAGGAAAATACTTAATTAACACGACTACGGTTTCTTATAGGATGAAACCATTGTTCATTGTTTGTTGGTAAATGAAAGTCGTACTGCTAGAATAGTGGAAGGAATCGGTGAATATATACACCGATTATATATACTATTGCAATATTACCGCATATAAGGTATTTTGTTTTGTAATCCTGTTTACCGTCACAATGCAACGCAAAAGTGGAACTGAGATGACTGTTTCAGCTACTATTCAGAGTAACACCGATAGTCAAACTTGTGTTAGAGAGCAATCTGTAAACTGGCAGGTGATCACTATTAAGCAACCAGAATGCACACGTGTAGATTTATTCTTGCTCTTGATACCTAGCCATATTGTTGTTCATCAGTGTGTACGATATCTAAGCATATTTACACCATAAATGAATGGTAGTAATTCATGAAATAGAGAATGTCGCCAACGACCTTTCGTATATTTATGAAAATGTGCTTATACAGTATAGCCACATTTACGCCTCTGTATAAAGTGAGCAGTTTATTTCGGTTAGTATATACATTCCAAATCAAAATTAAGTTTATTAGTTATTTGTAGTTACGTAGTAATCGTGTATCTGTATAAAGTGATCATCAAATTCCTTATATATTTGGAATGTACATACCGATATATCACATGACTTCATCATTCTTATGCCAATGTTTGCACATACACAAATACTCGGGTGGTGTTCTGTAGTCCCAAATTTGAATCATAATTTCTGTAGTCAAAATGATTTTATTAGCATTGACCGTGAGCATGATATAGAAACAACGCATTGTAACGTTTTAAGAATTTGTGCCCATCTTGGAACTTCCGTTTGTGAGATGTGAAGAATATTTAACCAGCGAACTTGTTCACTGCAATGTCATCAACTGTACCTGAATATATAAATAAAAATCATGACAGAACATATATATATTACTGAACCATCTGGCATCGATCAGACGTTTCTTACAACATTAGATTAATAGCTCTCCACAAGGCAGCGTGGAATTCAAGCGACCTTCGTAACAGCTCCAGAATGACATGTACTGATGGCTGTAAATACAAGGATTGTAAGGTCTGCCTCCGTGGTCGAGTGGTATACAAGTCAGCGACCGTAACCTATCGTCACTGATGGTTCGGGTCCCGCTCAGGCCATGTCTATTTATATGAAAAATTGGCAGTTTCTTACGGAGGTAGGTTAACCGCTGGAGCCTGCCCGCTGGCGATATAGCTCAAAATATAACATAAGGATTGTAGGCTAGTAGTAATTGATAGGTAGTCACCATAAATAAATATTACTGGGACTACTACATTGTCAATGTATATCGTATTGGTAATGGCATCGAGAGGTGCGTCTTAATTAACCCAATGAATCCAACTAGACTGCATTCCATTCAATAACTATTGTATATATGAATACTTTCTAGATATAAATTAATACTTACAAGACCTTGTAAGAGCCAAAATGATGTCTTTAAAGAGAATGCGTTTTTGGTGGTCTTTCTGCCAGCATTTCAATATTACACTGTACACGTGGTCCGGGCACTGATGAGGTTTGGGATACCGATGGCCAGAGAGAATAGCGTCACTGAATTGTTTCATGCTTTCATCATTCGGTTGCTCTGGTGATAATGGTACATCCAGGGCTGGTGTAGCCCCATCTTGGAATACTTCGATACCAACTACACCGTAACTCCAAATGTCCGAGTACTTTGTGTAAATCTCTCGTGAGAATACTTCGGGTGCAGCCCTAGAAGATAAATGCACTATGACTACATTACATCGCACCCCCCCCCCCCCGCCTTTTACGCTAAAATACCATTGCTACTACAAATTCTCACCCAAGTGAATGTAGGATTTCATATAATGGTCAGCCACGCTCCTGAATTGACGTGTGCTACATATAACAATATCATAAATGTTGACCCTATTTACATTATTTTGTTATGTCAACAAACGTCGTATACGACATTTTGCTTATTAATTAAAATACTCGGATTCTGGGGGAAAATAAAATCGTGATAATATACATTCTGATCATAACAAATAAAGTAACGTGTTTGTTTACTATAGTGAAATGGCCTATTTAAATGGCCAGCCATTACTGACTATGAGATAAACATCAGTACTTCCCGACGTGTGCTTGTAGGCCAGGCTGGTAGGCACAGTACTTCCCGACGTGTGCTTGTAGGCCAGGCTGGTAACCATTATTTAACTAGCTGGCCGCTCACCAACCAGCCATATCAGAATGAACACCCCCTCACAAGGTTTGAACCTTCGACCTCCCGCCTTAAGCACTAGGCCACGGTATACATTTACAAGATGGAGACCAGTGTATAACGTTAACTATTCATCTACTAGCCACAGTAACTGTTTTTCGGTCATCCCGATTTGGAAGATGTGACAGATTTATATTCCAGCCAATCACCATGGCTCTTCTATGTTATGGCTCATAATGATTTTAGCGAATTTTTCATACTGAAAAGCTTAGTTTAAACTTTAATAATATGTTGTTAAAACTTGTTTCGCAATCGTTGTAAAATAAATCCAGTTTATCACTCTCGCTGGGGCGGATGAAAGCGTATATATGTGGCAGGTACTCGGAGAAAACAAAATTTATTTTAAAAAACGCGAGGGACGAGAAGAGGCAACAAGGACACGACTGTAACTGTTACAGCTCAGTTTGGAAAACGACTTGATATCAATTTTGATGCCGAGGAAGTGAGTAAAAAATTCATCAAGATTCATCATATTACAACATACAGTCTGCATCGGTTATGTCGAATTCTGATCCAAGTCCTGTGTTTACATATAACTGGCTCTGTTTATATGGAATTTCGGCTATGTTGAAGCATTGTTCAATCCGACGGAATTCGACATAATGGATACAGACTGTATATATATATATGGAGAGCTACCACAGCAGTTGAAGTCTGTTTTCTTTTCGACTGTACTGGTAATTGTCTTCCTTGCTCTCCAGCTCTTTAGCCCAACCAAAGTCACCGATCTTTGCAGTAAGATCACTACTCAGTAAAATATTTCTTGCTGTCAGATCACAGTGGCTAATCGACAAGTTGAATAGGTAGTCCATACCCTACAATATATAAACACAGTACCATAGTAGTCCATACCTACAATATATAAACACAGTACCATAGATAGATAGTCCATACCCTACAATATATAAACACAGTACCATAGATATCCATACCTACAATATATAAACACAGTACCATAGATAGATAGTCCATACCCTACAATATATAAACACAGTCCCATAGATAGTCCATACCTACAATATATAAACACAGTCCCATATATATATAGTCCATACCTACAATATATAAACACAGTCCCATAGATAGTCCATACCTACAATATATAAACACAGTCCCATAGATAGATAGTCCATACCCTACAATATATAAACACAGTCCCATAGATAGTCCATACCTACAATATATAAACACAGTACCATAGTAGTCCATACCTACAATATATAAACACAGTCCCATAGATAGATAGTCCATACCCTACAATATATAAACACAGTACCATAGATAGATAGTCCATACCCTACAATATATAAACACAGTACCATAGATATCCATACCTACAATATATAAACACAGTACCATAGATAGATAGTCCATACCCTACAATATATAAACACAGTCCCATAGATAGTCCATACCTACAATATATAAACACAGTCCCATATATATATAGTCCATACCTACAATATATAAACACAGTCCCATAGATAGTCCATACCCTACAATATATAAACACAGTCCCATAGATAGATATATAGTCCATACCTACAATATATATAAACACAGTCCCATAGATAGATAGTCCATACCCTACACTATATAAACACAGTCCCATAGATAGTCCATACCTACAATATATAAACACAGTCCCAGAGATAGTCCATACCCTACAATATATAAACACAGTCCCATAGATAGATAGATAGTCCATACCTACAATATATAAACACAGTCCCATAGATAGATAGTCCATACCCTACACTATATAAACACAGTCCCATAGATAGTCCATACCCTACAATATATAAACACAGTCCCATAGATAGTCCATACCTACAATATATAAACACAGTCCCATATATAGATAGTCCATACCTACAATATATAAACACAGTACCATAGATAGATAGATAGTCCATACCTACAATATATAAACACAGTACCATAGATTAGATAGTCCATACCCTACAATATATAAACACAGTCCCATAGATAGATAGTCCATACCTACAATATATAAACACAGTCCCATAGATAGTCCATACCTACAATATATAAACACAGTCCCATAGATAGATAGTCCATACCCTACAATATATAAACACAGTCCCATAGATAGTCCATACCTACAATATATAAACACAGTACCATAGTAGTCCATACCTACAATATATAAACACAGTCCCATAGATAGATAGTCCATACCCTACAATATATAAACACAGTACCATAGATAGATAGTCCATACCCTACAATATATAAACACAGTACCATAGATATCCATACCTACAATATATAAACACAGTACCATAGATAGATAGTCCATACCCTACAATATATAAACACAGTCCCATAGATAGTCCATACCTACAATATATAAACACAGTCCCTATATATATAGTCCATACCTACAATATATAAACACAGTCCCATAGATAGTCCATACCCTACAATATATAAACACAGTCCCATAGATAGATATAGTCCATACCTACAATATATAAACACAGTCCCATAGATAGATAGTCCATACCTACACTATATAAACACAGTCCCATAGATAGTCCATACCTACAATATATAAACACAGTCCCATAGATAGTCCATACCTACAATATATAAACACAGTCCCATAGATAGATAGTCCATACCTACAATATATAAACACAGTCCCATAGATAGATAGTCCATACCCTACAATATATAAACACAGTCCCATAGATAGTCCATACCCTACAATATATAAACACAGTCCCATAGATAGTCCATACCTACAATATATAAACACAGTCCCATATATAGATAGTCCATACCTACAATATATAAACACAGTACCATAGATAGATAGATAGTCCATACCTACAATATATAAACACAGTACCATAGATTAGATAGTCCATACCCTACAATATATAAACACAGTCCCATAGATAGATAGTCCATACCTACAATATATAAACACAGTCCCATAGATAGTCCATACCTACAATATATAAACACAGTCCCATAGATAGTCCATACCCTACAATATATAAACACAGTCCCATAGATAGATAGTCCATACCTACAATATATAAACACAGTCCCATAGATAGTCCATACCTACAATATATAAACACAGTCCCATAGATAGATAGTCCATACCTACAATATATAAACACAGTCCCATAGATAGTCCATACCTACAATATATAAACACAGTCCCATAGATAGTCCATACCCTACAATATATAAACACAGTCCCATAGATAGTCCATACCTACAATATATAAACACAGTCCCATAGATAGATAGTCCATACCTACAATATATAAACACAGTCCCATAGATAGTCCATACCCTACAATATATAAACACAGTACCATAGATAGTTCATACCCTACAATATATAAACACAGTCCCATAGATAGTCCATACCCTACAATATATAAACACAGTCCCATAGATAGATAGTCCATACCCTACAATATATAAACACAGTCCCATAGATAGTCCATACCTACAATATATAAACACAGTCCCATAGATAGATAGTCCATACCCTACAATATATAAACACAGTCCCATAGATAGATAGTCCATACCTACAATATATAAACACAGTCCCATAGATAGATAGTCCATACCTACAATATATAAACACAGTCCCATAGATAGATAGTCCATACCTACAATATATAAACACAGTCCCATAGATAGATAGTCCATACCTACAATATATAAACACAGTCCCATAGATAGATAGTCCATACCTACAATATATAAACACAGTCCCATAGTAGTCCATACCTACAATATATAAACACAGTCCCATAGATAGATAGTCCATACCCTACAATATATAAACACAGTCCCATAGATAGATAGTCCATACCCTACAATATATAAACACAGTCCCATAGATATCCATACCTACAATATATAAACACAGTCCCATAGATAGATAGTCCATACCCTACAATATATAAACACAGTCCCATAGATAGTCCATACCTACAATATATAAACACAGTCCCATAGATAGAGTCCATACCTACAATATATAAACACAGTCCCATAGATAGTCCATACCTACAATATATAAACACAGTCCCATAGATAGATAGTCCATACCTACAATATATAAACACAGTCCCATAGATAGATAGTCCATACCTACAATATATAAACACAGTCCCATAGATAGATAGTCCATACCTACAATATATAAACACAGTCCCATAGATAGTCCATACCTACAATATATAAACACAGTCCCATAGATAGATAGTCCATACCCTACAATATATAAACACAGTCCCATAGATAGTCCATACCCTACAATATATAAACACAGTCCCATAGATAGTCCATACCTACAATATATAAACACAGTCCCATAGATAGATAGTCCATACCTACAATATATAAACACAGTCCCATAGATAGTCCATACCCTACAATATATAAACACAGTCCCATAGATAGTCCATACCTACAATATATAAACACAGTCCCATAGATAGATAGTCCATACCTACAATATATAAACACAGTCCCATAGATAGTCCATACCCTACAATATATAAACACAGTCCCATAGATAGTCCATACCTACAATATATAAACACAGTCCCATAGATAGATAGTCCATACCTACAATATATAAACACAGTCCCATAGATAGTCCATACCCTACAATATATAAACACAGTCCCATAGATAGTCCATACCTACAATATATAAACACAGTCCCATAGATAGATAGTCCATACCTACAATATATAAACACAGTCCCATAGATAGTCCATACCCTACAATATATAAACACAGTCCCATAGATAGTCCATACCTACAATATATAAACACAGTCCCATAGATAGATAGTCCATACCCTACAATATATAAACACAGTCCCATAGATAGATAGTCCATACCTACAATATATAAACACAGTCCCATAGATAGATAGTCCATACCTACAATATATAAACACAGTCCCATAGATAGTCCATACCTACAATATATAAACACAGTCCATAGATAGTCCATACCCTACAATATATAAACACAGTCCCATAGATAGATAGTCCATACCCTACAATATATAAACACAGTCCCATAGATAGATAGTCCATACCTACAATATATAAACACAGTCCCATAGATAGATAGTCCATACCCTACAATATATAAACACAGTCCCATAGATAGATAGTCCATACCCTACAATATATAAACATAGTCCATACCTACAATATATAAACACAGTCCCACAGATAGATAGTCCATACCTACAATATATAAACACAGTCCCATAGATAGATAGTCCATACCTACAATATATAAACACAGTCCCATAGATAGATAGTCCATACCTACAATATATAAACACAGTCCCATAGATAGATAGTCCATACCTACAATATATAAACACAGTCCCATAGATAGATAGTCCATACCTACAATATATAAACACAGTCCCACAGATAGATAGTCCATACCTACAATATATAAACACAGTCCCATAGATAGATAGTCCATACCTACAATATATAAACACAGTCCCATAGATAGTCCATACCTACAATATATAAACACAGTCCCATAGATAGTGTCCATACCCTACAATATATAAACACAGTCCCATAGATAGATAGTCCATACCCTACAATATATAAACACAGTCCCATAGATAGATAGTCCATACCCTACAATATATAAACAGTACCATAGATAGATAGTCCATACCCTACAATATATAAACAGTACCATAGATAGATAGTCCATACCCTACAATATATAAACAGTACCATAGATAGATAGTCCATACCCTACAATATATAAACAGTACCATAGATAGATAGTCCATACCCTACAATATATAAACACAGTCCCATAGATAGATAGTCCATACCCTACAATATATAAACACAGTCCCATAGATAGATAGTCCATACCTACAATATATAAACACAGTCCCATAGATAGTCCATACCTACAATATATAAACACAGTCCCATAGATAGTCCATACCCTACAATATATAAACACAGTCCCATAGATAGATAGTCCATACCCTACAATATATAAACACAGTCCCATAGATAGATAGTCCATACCCTACAATATATAAACACAGTCCCATAGATAGATAGTCCATACCTACAATATATAAACACAGTCCCATAGATAGTCCATACTACAATATATAAACACAGTCCCATAGATAGATAGTCCATACCTACAATATATAAACACAGTCCCATAGATAGTCCATACCTACAATATATAAACACAGTCCCATAGATAGATAGTCCATACCTACAATATATAAACACAGTCCCACAGATAGATAGTCCATACCTACAATATATAAACACAGTCCCATAGATAGATAGTCCATACCTACAATATATAAACACAGTCCCATAGATAGATAGTCCATACCCTACAATATATAAACACAGTCCCATATATAGATAGTCCATACCTACAATATATAAACACAGTCCCATAGATAGATAGTCCATACCCTACAATATATAAACACAGTCCCATAGATAGATAGTCCATACCTACAATATATAAACACAGTACCATAGATAGATAGTCCATACCCTACAATATATAAACACAGTCCCATAGATAGTCCATACCTACAATATATAAACACAGTCCCATAGATAGATAGTCCATACCCTACAATATATAAACACAATCCCATAGATAGTCCATACCCTACAATATATAAACACAGTCCCATAGATAGTCCATACCCTACAATATATAAACACAGTCCCATAGATAGATAGTCCATACCCTACAATATATAAACACAGTACCATAGATAGATAGTCCATACCCTACAATATATAAACACAGTGCCACAGATAGATAGTCCATACCCTACAATATATAAACAGTACCATAGATAGATAGTTCATACCCTACAATATATAAACACAGTCCCATAGATAGATAGTTCATACCCTACAATATATAAACACAGTCCCATAGATAGATAGTTCATACCTACACTAGATAGTCCATACCTACACTAGATAGTCCAGACCTACAATAGATAGTCCATACCTACACTAGATAGTAATAGATAGTCCATACCTACAATAGATAGTCCAGACCTACAATAGATAGTCCATACTTACACTAGATAGTCCATACCTACACTACATAGTCCATACCTACACTAGATAGTCCATACCTACACTAGATATTCCATACCTACACTAGATAGTCCAGACCTACACTAGATATTCCAGACCTACACTAGATAGTCCAGACCTACACTAGATAGTCCATACCTACACTAGATAGTCCAGACCTACACTAGATAGTCCAGACCTACACTAGATAGTCCAGACCTACACTAGATAGTCCATACCTACACTAGATAGTCCATACCTACAATATAATACCTACACTAGATAGTCCAGACCTACACTAGATAGTCCATACCTACACTAGATAGTCCATACCTACACTAGATAGTCCAGACCTACACTAGATAGTCCATACCTACAATATAATACCTACACTAGATAGTCCAGACCTACACTAGATAGTCCATACCTACAATATAATACCTACACTAGATAGTCCATACCTACAATATAATACCTACACTAGATAGTCCATACCTACACTAGATAGTCCAGACCTACAATAGATAGTCCATACCTACAATAGATAGTAATAGATAGTCCATACCTACACTAGATAGTCCATACCTACAATATAATACCTACACTAGATAGTCCAGACCTACAATATAATACCTACACTAGATAGTCCATACCTACAACTAGATAGTCCAGACCTACACTAGATAGTCCAAACCTACAATATAATACCTACACTAGATAGTCCAGACCTACAATATAATACCTACACTAGATAGTCCATACCTACAACTAGATAGTCCAGACCTACAATAGATAGTCCATACCTATACACTAGATAGTCCATACCTACAATATAATACCTACACTAGATAGTCCATACCTACAACTAGATAGTCCAGACCTACAATAGATAGTCCATACCTATACACTAGATAGTCCATACCTACAATATAGTCCATACCTACAATATAGTCCATACCTACAATAGATAGTCCATACCTACAATAGATAGTCCATACCTACACTAGATAGTCCATACCTACACTAGATAGTCCATACCTACACTAGATAGTCCATACCTACACTAGATAGTCCATACCTACACTAGATAGTCCATACCTACCCTAGATAGTCCATACCTACACTAGATAGTCCATACCTACACTAGATAGTCCATACCCAGGGTTCCCACTCTTTTTGGACAATCAAATTCAAGCACTATTTAAGCACTTTTCAAGGACCGTGAGCACCATTTTCAAGGACTATTAAATTATGTGCGGGTAGATAACTTACCGCTACATTCAATGTGTTATCATGCTGCCTGCACTCCTTGTACAAGTATGTCAATGTAACTCTTAACACCGAACTTGAAATGTTGTCAAATGTCAATTAAACAAAAGCAAAGCTAATTGCAGAACAATTTTAACATATTTACAGTTATTGTTTAGACATATTTAGTCTTTTAAGAGCACAGCCTTGTCCTCCAGTTTTTTGGATAGGCTCTCAAACAACTTCTTCTTCTCCCTGGACTTCTCTCTGTTTGCATTAGCTTGAGCCAACAGTTCCAGCTTTCCAAGGGTCTCAGCTTGTGTACACAGTTTATCAGCACTCTGTATAAGAGCAGTTTCATCAGTTTTAGCCTGTTTCCTCTTCTTCTTTATGCACTCAATCTCATCATGGATGGCCTTTCTCTTCCTTTTCTGCTCTTCTGATTTCTCATCCTCCCGCTTCTTGTCGAGGTAACTATGGTATCTGTGGCGAGCTGACTGTGCACTCAGCATGAGCTCTTTACTCACAACAAAGTTGTTCAGTCCACCAGTGTAGAACATGTAGTCACAAATAATACGTTGTGCCACTACAGTTTGTTTCAGCATATTTTCACACTCGACTTGCTTATTCACTGAAAAGCCACGTTCCACTTGAGCCTGTCCATGTGATATTATCAGAATTAATTTGATGAATTTGATGAGATGACAAAATCTCTCTTTGTTTTCCAGATTGAGATCTATATTAGTACCTGTGTATGATAATACACACGATAATTCTATATCTGCAGTAGTATTATGTATTATCCCGGCAGCGCACATCCGACGGATGACACCGCGCGCATTAAACTCACCCGAGTAACCGGTTACATAGACACTGCGTCATTGGGGCGAACCAGTATTGGGGCGAACACGGATAGGGGACGAAATCGTTTTTGGGGCGAAACCACCCGGGACCGTTATTTGACTTCCGGTTCTAATCTAGATGTAAACAATACCAGCTGTTCGCTCCATTTTATACTATTTGTTGACCGTTATTGAGAAAAAAACATTGGAAATGAGTATTTCTTCAGGGATTAGATGGGAACCATCATAGCTCAACAGCATTTAAGCACTTTTCAAGGGTCATGGTCGAAAATCAAGTACTTTTCAAGGATAAAACTGAAATTAAGCACTTTTCATGGGAGGGCTTGAAATTCAAGGACTTTTCATTTCCGTACGAACCCTGATACCTACACTAGATAGTCCATACCTACACTAGATAGTCCAGACCTAGTCCATACCTACACTAGATAGTCCATACCTACACTAGATATTCCAGACCTACACTAGTCCATACCTACACTAGATAGTCCAGACCTACACTAGATAGTCCATACCTACACTAGATAGTCCATACCTACAATATAATACCTACACTAGATAGTCCAGACCTACACTAGATAGTCCATACCTACAATATAATACCTACACTAGATAGTCCATACCTACAATATAATACCTACACTAGATAGTCCATACCTACAATATAATACCTACACTAGATAGTCCATACCTACAATATAATACCTACACTAGATAGTCCATACCTACACTAGATAGTCCATACCTACAATAGATAGTCCATACCTACACTAGATAGTCCATACCTACACTAGATAGTCCATACCTACAACTAGATAGTCCATACCTACAATAGATAGTCCATACCTACACTAGATAGTCCATACCTACACTAGATAGTCCATACCTACAACTAGATAGTCCATACCTACAACTAGATAGTCCATACCTACACTAGATAGTCCATACCTACAATAGATAGTCCAGACCTACACTAGATAATCCAAACCTACAATATAATACCTACACTAGATAGTCCATACCTACAATATAATACCTACACTAGATAGTCCATACCTACAATATAATACCTACACTAGATAGTCCATACCTACAACTAGATAGTCCAGACCTACAATAGATAGTCCATACCTATACACTAGATAGTCCATACCTACAACTAGATAGTCCAGACCTACAATAGATAGTCCATACCTATACACTAGATAGTCCATACCTATACACTAGATAGTCCATACCTACAATATAGTCCATACCTACAATATAGTCCATACCTACAATAGATAGTCCATACCTACACTAGATAGTCCATACCTATACACTAGATAGTCCATACCTATACACTAGATAGTCCATACCTACACACTAGATAGTCCATACCTACCATATAGTCCATACCTACGATATAGTCCATACCTACGATATAGTCCATACCTACAATAGATAGTCCATACCTACACTAGATAGTCCATACCTACACTAGATAGTCCATACCTACACTAGATAGTCCATACCTACACTAGATAGTCCATACCTACACTAGATAGTCCATACCTACACTAGATAGTCCATACCTAGTCCATACCTACACTAGATAGTCCAGACCTACACTAGATATTCCAGACCTACACTAGATATTCCAGACCTACACTAGATAGTCCATACCTACACTAGATAGTCCAGACCTACACTAGATAGTCCAGACCTACACTAGATAGTCCATACCTACACTAGATAGTCTATACCTACAATATAATACCTACACTAGATAGTCCAGACCTACACTAGATAGTCCATACCTACAATATAATACCTACACTAGATAGTCCATACCTACACTAGATAGTCCAGACCTACACTAGATAGTCCAGACCTACAATATAATACCTACACTAGATAGTCCAGACCTACACTAGATAGTCCATACCTACAATATAATACCTACACTAGATAGTCCATACCTACAATATAATACCTACACTAGATAGTCCAGACCTACAATAGATAGTCCATACCTACAATAGATAGTAATAGATAGTCCATACCTACACTAGATAGTCCATACCTACAATATAATACCTACACTAGATAGTCCATACCTACAATATAGTCCATACCTACACTAGATAGTCCATACCTACAATATAGTCCATACCTACAATAGATAGTCCATACCTACACTAGATAGTCCATACCTACACTAGATAGTCCAGACCTACACTAGATATTCCAGACCTACACTAGATAGTCCATACCTACACTAGATAGTCCATACCTACACTAGATAGTCCAGACCTACACTAGATAGTCCAGACCTACACTAGATAGTTCAGACCTACACTAGATAGTCCATACCTACACTAGATAGTCCATACCTACACTAGATAGTCCATACCTACACTAGATAGTCCATACCTACACTAGATAGTCCAGACCTACACTAGATAGTCCAGACCTACACTAGATAGTCCATACCTACAATAGATAGTCCATACCTACACTAGATAGTCCATACCTACAATAGATAGTCCATACCTACACTAGATAGTCCATACCTACACTAGATAGTCCATACCTACACTAGATAGTCCATACCTACACTAGATAGTCCATACCTACACTAGATAGTCCAGACCTACAATAGATAGTCCAGACCTACAATAGATAGTCCATACCTACACTAGATAGTCCATACCTACACTAGATAGTCCATACCTACACTAGATAGTCCATACCTACACTAGATAGTCCATACCTACAATAGATAGTCCAGACCTACACTAGATAGTCCAGACCTACAATAGATAGTCCATACCTACAATAGATAGTCCAGACCTACACTAGATAGTCCATACCTACACTAGATAATCCAGACCTACACGAGATAGTCCATACCTACACGAGATAGTCCAGACCTACAATAGATAAACACAATCAAAGAGATAATTTTTAAAAGACAGAATAACAGCAGATTGCATTATGAAATTCATCCCTACCTTGGCAACATCGACCAGGAAGCGAAGTTTGGTGTGCACATTCACTGCACATCCCTTTCGTTTCTGTGTGTCTAGGTACTGCCACAGTGAACCATGTTCCAGGTACTCCATCACATACATGTGCTCCTTGCTTGTTCCTCTATCTGAAAAATTAATGTCTGGAGTTTGACGTCGCACCAACAGTTTAGCTCATATAGCGCCTATCCAGCTATTATTGGTGGAGGAAGACCCCGGGTGCACCAACAGCTTAGGTCATATAGCGCCTATACAGCTATTATTGGTGGAGGAAGACCCCGGGTGCACCAACAGCTTAGGTCATATAGCGCCTATCCAGCTATTATTGGTGGAGGAAGACCCCGGGTGCACCAACAGCTTAGGTCATATAGCGCCTATCCAGCTATTATTGGTGGAGGAAGACCCCGGGTGCACCAACAGCGTAGGTCATATAGCGCCTATCCAGCTATTATTGGTGGAGGAAGACCCCGGGTGCACCAACAGTTTAGCTCATATAGCGCCTATCCAGCTATTATTGGTGGAGGAAGACCCCGGGTGCACCAACAGTTTAGCTCATATAGCGCCTATCCAGCTAGTATTGGTGGAGGAAGACCCCGGGTGCACCAACAGCTTAGCTCATATAGCGCCTATCCAGCTAGTATTGGTGGAGGAAGACCCCGGGTGCACCAACAGCTTAGCTCATATAGCGCCTATCCAGCTATTATTGGTGGAGGAAGACCCCGGGTGCACCAACAGCTTAGGTCATATAGCGCCTATCCAGCTATTATTGGTGGAGGAAGACCCGGGTGCACCAACAGCTTAGGTCATATAGCGCCTATCCAGCTATTATTGGTGGAGGAAGACCTGGGTGCACCAACAGCTTAGGTCATATAGCGCCTATCCAGCTATTATTGGTGGAGGAAGACCCCGGGTGCACCAACAGCTTAGGTCATATAGCCTATCCAGCTATTATTGGTGGAGGAAGACCCGGGTGCACCAACAGCTTAGGTCATATAGCGCCTATCCAGCTATTATTGGTGGAGGAAGACCTGGGTGCACCAACAGCTTGGTCATATAGCGCCTATCCAGCTATTATTGGTGGAGGAAGACCTGGGTGCACCAACAGCTTAGGTCATATAGCGCCTATCCAGCTATTATTGGTGGAAGAAGACCCCGGGTGCACCAACAGCTTAGGTCATATAGCGCCTATCCAGCTATTATTGGTGGAGGAAGACCTGGGTGCACCAACAGCTTAGGTCATATAGCGCCTATCCAGCTATTATTGGTGGAAGAAGACCCCGGGTGCACCAACAGCTTAGGTCATATAGCGCCTATCCAGCTATTATTGGTGGAGGAAGACCTGGGTGCCCCTCCGAGCAGTATTGCAGGCACATGGCCACTGACCTACCACAATCCAGCTGGATAGCTTCGTCACCTGAAAGGATTTGACACCCCAGTGGAATTCGAACATATAGCGGTGAGGGGCAAGTGATTTGAAGTGGACAACCTTAACCATTAAGCCACAAGCAGGGGCCCTTGAAAAATGTAGAAAGGGAAACATCACAAGCATGTGCTCGGTGCTTACTAAACTCTGCGACCAAGCGTGCCTCGCCCATGTTAACTGCCAATAATCCCAAAAGCACTCGCCCATGTCACCTCATGTCAATATATTGTTAGAGGTTATAGCAAGAATACCTGTTACAATCCATATTGGGCAAATGTTGTAATACCTGAATACAAGTAAGTAAACCTGGTTCTTTAACCCTGTGATTAGATGGGTAGATGTGGCTACATGGATGCTACTGATCACAGTTGGAACTAGTAGAGGTTGTTGTATGGATGCTACTGATCACAGTTGGAACTAGTAGAGGTTGTTGTGTGGATGCTACTGATCAAACTAGTAGAGGTTGTTGTGTGGATGCTATTGATCAAACTAGTAGAGGTTGTTGTGTGGATGCTACTGATCAAACTAGTAGAGGTTGTTGTGTGGATGCTACTGATCAAACTAGTAGAGGTTGTTGTGTGGATGCTACTGATCAAACTAGTAGAGGTTGTTGTGTGGATGCTACTGATCAAACTAGTAGAGGTTGTTGTGTGGATGCTACTGATCAAACTAGTAGAGGTTGTTGTGTGGATGCTACTGATCAAACTAGTAGAGGTTGTTGTGTGGATGCTACTGATCAAACTAGTAGAGGTTGTTGTGTGGATGCTACTGATCAAACTAGTAGAGGTTGTTGTGTGGATGCTACTGATCAAACTAGTAGAGGTTGTTGTGTGGATGCTACTGATCAAACTAGTAGAGGTTGTTGTATGGATGCTACTGATCACAGTTGGAACTAGTAGAGGTGGTTGCATGGGTGCTACTGATCACAGTTGGAACTAGTAGAGGTTGTTGTATGGATGCTACTGATCACAGTTGGAACTAGTAGAGGTTGTTGTATGGATGCTACTGATCACAGTTGGAACTAGTAGAGGTTGTTGTATGGATGCTACTGATCACAGTTGGAACTAGTAGAGGTGGTTGCATGGGTACTACTGATCACAGTTGGAACTGAAGTCCGTCCAACCTAATCTATGGACCTCAGATTGTTTTACATAAAATATTATTTCATTGTAAATTAGAAAGAATAAATGAAACAAGATCATAAGATCATAATCTCCAGGGCAGGTTTTCATTTTTTTGATCGTGTGAAATTAGATATCATAATTCAAGTTTGTTACATTTTCCACGTTGCATCTTGTGTATTTTGTCTTTGTCCATTTTGTCTCGCTAAATTCAGCGCAACGCTGATCAAACGTCAGTCACACAGCGGACATTTCAAAGTAATTAGTTGGCATTAATGACTAAAAATATCTGACAAGATTATGAGCTTGTTTTCGGATTTTAACTCTTTAAATACTTTGCAACTTGTTATGGTTATACAAGATGAAAATGGCGATTATATAAGATGAAAATGGCGAATATACAAGATGAAAATGGCGAATATACAAGATGAAAATGGCGATTATACAAGATGAAAATGGCAAATATACAAGATGAAAATGGCGAATATACAAGATGAAAATGGCGAATATACAAGATGAAAATGGCGAATATACAAGATGAAAATGGCGATTATACAAGATGAAAATGGCGAATATACAAGATGAAAATGGCGATTATACAAGATGAAAATGGCGAATATACAAGATGAAAATGGCGAATATACAAGATGAAAATGGCGAATATACAAGATGAAAATGGCGAATATACAAGATGAAAATGGCGAATATACAAGATGAAAATGGCGATTATACAAGATGAAAATGGCGAATATACAAGATGAAAATGGCGAATATACAAGATGACGATTATACAAGATGAAAATGGCGAATATACAAGATGAAAATGGCGAATATACAAGATGAAAATGGCGAATATACAAGATGAAAATGGCGAATATACAAGATGACGATTATACAAGATGAAAATGGCGATTATACAAGATGAAAATGGCGATTATATAAGATGAAAATGGCGATTATCTAAGTGTCACTTGGGGAGTTGATACATGTATGTCTCCAGAGCGATTAATATAAGTTGTAAGAACTTGTTTTGCAATCGAGCTAAAATAAATTTGTATAAACTAAATACATCCTTATTTATTATTTTGAACACACATGCATAATTGTTAATGGTACCCAGTGCATCGTGCACTCACATTCCGTGTAGAATGGTGTACAATTTCCTGCTTGGAGTTCGACCTATTTACTTTACTGCACGTATAATATAGCGCAGGACGACGATATGGCCGTAGTTGATGCGACTATTTCCAAACACAAAGCAAAATTAAACAAGAAAGAAGTTTTCTGAGGAACAGAAAGACGTATATATATAGGATCTTACATACTCGCTTCTCACCAATGCAACCCGGGTTCGATCCTCGGACCGGGAAGTATGTGAGATGATACGGTGGTCGCCAGATCTGACAGGTTGGTTTCCTCCGGGTACTCCGGTTTCCTCACACACGAATGACCAGATATACGCTTTCATCCTCGCCAACGAGAGTGATTAAATATAAGTTGTTTAAACTTGCTTTGCAATCGTTGTAAAATAAATAAAGTTTAACCTTTCTATAGGATCTTACATGAGTGGTCATTTCATAACAAACAAGTTTCATAAAATACAGGGATCAGTTTAGAGGGCGATGTGGGCGAAATTGGACCCTGACTTCGCCATCTGGGGGCCCCACTTCTCCCTAAAAAAATAAATATTTTTTTGGTTTTCAAACAAAATTTTGTCTCTTAAGATACACTGCATTATAAAGCACTCCTTCTATTCAAATGTTGTATTTAATGGTTGTACTGTGCATTTTAACCCTATTTTGCAGAAGTATATTAAAGAACACCATAAGGAAGCGATCACGCGCTTTCTCACTTCTCCAAAAAATTCTGACCTAGAATGAACCCTGAAATATGGTATGAAATCACGAGTGTAGGATCGGTTTTATTACATTACCGCAGTAAACATAAATTTGAAAAAGAAACGTTTCTGTTTGCCTGTATACTTTGAGCCTTATTATGGTTCAATCTCAAGGAAATCAGTGAGGTGCATCCGTAAGCTGTAATAAATAGTCCTCGATAATCAAACAAACAACTCCGCGCAAAAAAGTGACACAATACTTTTAATCAATCTACTGTATAATGCTGGTGCATATTTAACATTTTATTGATTTTCTCACGCATTGATAGATTTAACATTTTATTGATTTTCAATGGTATAAAGTAAAGTTTCACTACAGTGAAACCTGTGTTAGTGGTCACCTCCATTAAGCAGCCAACCTGTATTAAGCAGCCAGTTTCCAGCTTCCCAATATGTTGTTTTATTATATATATGACATCTATTAAGCAGCCACCTGTGCTAAGCAGCCACTTTCTGTGACTCCCTTGGCTGGCTGCTAACACTGTATATGTCAAAAGCAATCTATCATGCAACGACAAATCAAAATCCTTCCAGGTGTTATTACACGTGTGTTGATATAAGAAAATATGCAATGGCTGTATTACACTGAATACAAGCATGGTCATGTGATAAAATTGTTTACCTCCAACTTCATACAGTCCGATAAAGTTGACAATATTGGCTGATTGCTTTCTGCATGTCAGTTTGTATAGCAGCTCATATTCTGTCTTGAATCTGTTGTATACATCATGATTTCTACACGCCTTCACTGCAACTATTTCACCGCGATAGTGTCCCTGGTATACAGCTCCAAATGCCCCCTGCAGAGTAAACATTAACCAATAGAATGTGTGTGTGTTTTACGTTTATTTATCGTCGCTACCGGTCTCCTCTGGTTCTTTTACGTGCACAGTGTAAAACACCAACACAAGACGGTTTAGTTTATACAAATTTATTTTAGCTCGATTGCGAAACAAGTTATTTCAACCTATATAAATCACTCTCGAGAACCTCATTCCTGATGGAATCCATCGCCACGAGGGAGAGAGAAGAGGCAACGTGGAATTTAAATGCCTTGCCTAAGGACACAATCGTAACGGCTCCAGTGGGGCTCGAACTACGGACCTTTCGCACCTGAAGCGAATGCGCATCCACTGCGCTATCACGACTTCCTGAGACGATTTAAAGTCCCATCTGAAAGACTGTTAATTTTATTAGGGTCAGACGAAGGATCGAACCTGCGACCCCTGGATTACCAGTCCAGCGTGTTACCACTAGACTACAGATCCGTCTGTATGTACAATACAACATATCAGTTCTGTTCATATACACTAGTAGTACTTGTCTAGTACAAAAGATGCATTAACTAAACATTAATCCATGCTTAGTATTGTAACCAATCCATGCTTAGTATTGTAACCAAATAACCAATCCATGCTTAGTATTGTAACCAATCCATGCTTAGTATTGTAACCAAATAACCAATCCATGCTTAGTATTGTAACCAATCCATGCTTAGTATTGTAACCAATCCATGCTTAGTATTGTAACCAATCCATGCTTAGTATTGTAACCAAATAACCAATCCATGCTTAGTATTGTAACCAAATAACCAATCCATGCTTAGTATTGTAACCAATCCATGCTTAGTATTGTAACCAAATAACCAATCCATGCTTAGTATTGTAACCAATCCATGCTTAGTATTGTAACAATCGTTTATACAAATTTATTTTAGCTCGATTGCGAAACAAGTTCTTTCAACTTATATAAATCACTCTCGAGACCTCATTCCTGATGGAATCCATCGCCACGAGGGAGAGAGAAGAGGCAACGTGGAATTTAAATGCCTTGCCTAAGGACATAATCGTAACGGCTTGTAAACAATCCATGCTTAGTATTGTAACCAATCCATGCTTAGTATTGTAACCAATCCATGTTTAGTATTGTAACCAATCCATGCTTAGTATTGTAACCAAATAACCAATCCATGCTTAGTATTGTAACCAATCCATGCTTAGTATTGTAACCAAATAACCAATCCATGCTTAGTATTGTAACCAATCCATGCTTAGTATTGTAACCAAATAACCAATCCATGCTTAGTATTGTAACCAATCCATGCTTAGTATTGTAACCAATCCATGCTTAGTATTGTAACCAATCCATGCTTAGTATTGTAACCAATCCATGCTTAGTATTGTAACCAATCCATGCTTAGTATTGTAACCAAATAACCAATCCATGCTTAGTATTGTAACCAAATAACCAATCCATGCTTAGTATTGTAACCAAATAACCAATCCATGCTTAGTATTGTAACCAAATAACCAATCCATGCTTAGTATTGTAACCAATCCATGCTTAGTATTGTAACCAAAAATCGTTTATATTGTAACCATCCACTTATATAAATAACCTCCAGCTTAGTATTGTAACCAATCCATGCTTAGTATTGTAACCAAATAACCAATCCATGCTTAGCCTTGTAACAAATAACCAACCGCTTGTAAACCAATCCATGCTTAGTATTGTAACCAATCCATGCTTAGTATTGTAACCAAATAACCAATCCATGCTTAGTATTGTAACCAAATAACCAATCCATGCTTAGTATTGTAACCAAATAACCAATCCATGCTTAGTATTGTAACCAATCCATGCTTAGTATTGTAACCAATCCATGCTTAGTATTGTAACCAAATAACCAATCCATGCTTAGTATTGTAACCAAATAACCAATCCATGCTTAGTATTGTAACCAAATAACCAATCCATGCTTAGTATTGTAACCAATCCATGCTTAGTATTGTAACCAAATAACCAATCCATGCTTAGTATTGTAACCAATCCATGCTTAGTATTGTAACCAATCCATGCTTAGTATTGTAACCAAAATCATTTGAAATCAAGTTTCAAAGTTTATTTGGCATACCGTAAACAAAATAAATATTCGCCGTCAACATAACATGTATGGTGGTACAAAATTACATACATTGACAAATCAACAAGTCAGAAAAGCATGACATTGTGTATATATACATTCATAATTAGCATACATAACTATCTATAAATAGAAACACATTTAAATTCCCAATAATCGTGATAATACACACATTTATCGTGATAATACACATATTTATCGTAATACACACATTTATCGTGATAATACACACATTTATCGTGATAATACACACATTTATCGTGATAATACACACATTTATCATGATAATACACATTTATCGTGATAATACACACATTTATCGTGATAATACACACATTTATCGTGATAATACACACATTTATCGTGATAATACACACATTTATCGTGATAATACACACATTTATCGTGATAATACACACATTTATCGTGATAATACACATATTTATCGTGATAATACACACATTTATCGTGATAATACACACATTTATCGTGATAATACACATATTTATCGTGATAATACACACATTTATCGTGATAATACACATATTTATTGTGATAATACACACATTTATCGTGATAATACACACATTTATCGTGATAATACACATATTTATCGTGATAATACACACATTTATCGCACGCACACACAGAGCTAAAGAAGCAAATTTATGCTAACGTTGATTGGTCTGGATTGGAATCTGCATATTAGCATCAACCAATTGAATAATAAGAGTAATGAGGACATTTTAAATTTTTGGAGTCAGTTTTTCTCCACTAAACAAAATTGTTCATTCGTATGGATTAACATTGTGTATTCAGTTAATTCAACTGTTTTCAGTGTTCCCGGATTAGCAGTGTGCTAGCTCTAAAGTGCATAAAAACTAGAGTACATAATTACACAGTTCATGACTACAAATGTACGTGTCTCATTTGTACTAGTGCATAATTATGTTCGTTTCACTTTAGTGTTGTACTGTGCATCATAGTACATGTATTTAATAGAAAAAACCCTCTAATCTGGAACCCCCCTCTAAACCGGACATTTTATCCAGTCTGGAAGAAGTCTGGATTAGAGGGGTTTTACTGTAATATACACAAAATCAATGGGTAATGAGACATATTTTACGCGAGATATTACAACTGATTCAAATCGATTTCAGCGCGTTCGCTCCAGGTGCAAAAGGTCAGGAGTTCGAGCCCCGCTGGAGCTGTTACGATTGTGCCCTTAGGCAAGGCATTTATATTCCACATTGCCTCCACTCTCCCTCGCGGTGATTGATTCGAGAGTGATTAATATAAGTTGTAAGAACTTGCTTTGCAATCGAGCTAAAATAAATTAGTATAACCTAAATGGATTTCATACAATACCACTAGGGGATGTGATCCGACCCCTACTAGTTGCTAGAACAGTACCAATCAATGGGGTCCAAAAGAAAAAGCAATCTTTAAGTGTCAAAACTGTTCAAAACAAACGTCACACTTTCATGTTCTGAACAGAACGGTATAAGGACTAGTAGGGAGCCTTGGAAGTACCAGCAACTCGGAGGCGACGTACCAACAACTCGGAGGGCGACGTACCAGCAACTCAGAGAGCGACGTACCAGCAACTCGGAGGTCGACGTACCAGCAACTCGGAGGTCGATGTACCAGCAACTTGGAGGTCGACGTACCAGCAACTCGGAGGTCGACGTACCACCAACTCGGAGGTCGACGTACCAGCAACTCGGAGGTCGACGTACCACCAACTCGGAAGTCGACGTACCACCAACTCGGAGGTCGACGTACCACCAACTCGGAGGTCGACGTACCACCAACTCTGAGGTCGAATTACCAGCAACTCGTAGATTGACGTACCAGCAACGTATTCATTAACATCTTATCTGGAGCTCTGACCTCCACATTTTACTATCATTGCCAGTCTCAATGGCCACAGCAGAAGAAGATCTATCTACTACCAAGCATTACCACCGGTATCTTACATTTGTATATTATTACATTTCCAAACAATAAGAACAGCGGACTCGATAAAGCTTGGTTTCTCATTCACTCCCCCCCCCCATTGTACCTTCAGTTAGGAAAACCCGTTTCTGCACATCCACCCATGCATGCTTCTACATATCCTAAAATTCACCTTTCCCAGTAGAATGGTGGTGTCGTAATCCAAATCAGCTTTATCAATGATCAAATTGGCCCTGCCGGCAACATTGTTAGAATCTTGTGAAATCATCTCCTCAAACCTGTATTATATAAGATTTATATACATGTAAGGCATGCTTCGATGCCTATAAGTCACCAAACTACAGGTTATTGTTGTGATGCGGTGAAGTACAGTTAACAATGCCTATAAGTTACCAAACTACAGGTTATTGGTGTGATGTGGTGAGGAACAGTTAACAATGCATATAAGCCACCAAACTACAGGTTATTAGTGTGATGCGGTGAAGAACAGTTAACAATGCATATAAGCCACCAAACTACAGGTTATTAGTGTGATGCGGTGAAGAACAGTTAACAATGCATATAAGTCACCAAACTACAGGTTATTGGTGTGATGCGGTGAAGTACAGTTAACAATGCATATAAGTCACCAAACTACAGGTTATTGGTGTGATGCGGTGAGGAACAGTTAACAATGCCTATATGTCACCAAACTACAGGTTATTGGTGTGATGCGGTGAGGAACAGTTAACAATGCCTATATGTCACCAAACTACAGGTTATTGGTGTGATGCGGTGAGGAACAGTTAACAATGCCTATATGTCACCAAACTACAGGTTATTGGTGTGATGCGGTGAGGAACAGTTAACAATGCCTATATGTCACCAAACTACAGGTTATTGGTGTGATGCGGTGAGGAACAGTTAACAATGCCTATATGTCACCAAACTACAGGTTATTGGTGTGATGCGGTGAGGAACAGTTAACAATGCCTATATGTCACCAAACTACAGGTTATTGGTGTGATGCGGTGAGGAACAGTTAACAATGCCTATATGTCACCAAACTACAGGTTATTGGTGTGATGCGGTGAGGAACAGTTAACAATGCCTATATGTCACCAAACTACAGGTTATTGGTGTGATGCGGTGAGGAACAGTTAACAATGCCTATATGTCACCAAACTACAGGTTATTGGTGTGATGCGGTGAGGAACAGTTAACAATGCTATATGTCACCAAACTACAGGTTATTGGTGTGATGCGGTGAGGAACAGTTAACAATGCCTATATGTCACCAAACTACAGGTTATTGGTGTGATGCGGTGAGGAACAGTTAACAATGCCTATATGTCACCAAACTACAGGTTATTGGTGTGATGCGGTGAGGAACAGTTAACAATGCCTATATGTCACCAAACTACAGGTTATTGGTGTGATGCGGTGAGGAACAGTTAATAATGCCTATATGTCACCAAACTACAGGTTATTGGTGTGATGCGGTGAGGAACAGTTAATAATGCCTATATGTCACCAAACTACAGGTTATTGGTGTGATGCGGTGAGGAACAGTTAACAATGCCTATAAGTCACCAAACTACAGGTTATTGGTGTGATGCGGTGAGGAACAGTTAACAATGCCTATATGTCACCAAACTACAGGTTATTGGTGTGATGCGGTGAAGTACAGTTAACAATGCATATAAGTCACCAAACTACAGGTTATTGGTGTGATGCGGTGAACAACAGTTAACAATGCATATATGTCACCAAACTACAGGTTATTGGTGTGATGCGGTAAAGTACAGTTAACAATGCATATAAGTCACCAAACTACAGGTTATTGGTGTGATGCGGTGAACAACAGTTAACAATGCCTATATGTCACCAAACTACAGGTTATTGGTGTGATGCGGTGAAGTACAGTTAACAATGCATATAAGTCACCAAACTACAGGTTATTGATGTGATGCGGTGAACAACAATGTTATTTCTGCACCCGTTTTCAGAGTGAGTAGTCAATAAGAGTAATCAAATTTGTTTTTGCTAGGCAGTTGTGCAAATGCAGGTTTGAAACTTGGCACATCACTAAATAATTTTAAACATAAATCACAGAAAATTGATGTTTTTTCCATAAGCCACAAATATCCAAAATACATGTTTGCGGCACCAATAACACCCGCCTCTCTCTATTATAATATTCTAGAATAGAGAGGGGGTCCAAGGATAGAGGTACAGAGATATTGGTGCTGGTGCCTTATACATAGGTTGTGGTGCCTTATACATAGGTTGTGGTGCCTTGTGGTGCCTTATACATAGGTTGTGGTGCCTTATACATAGGTTGTGGTGCCTTATACATAGGTTGTGGTGCCCTATACATAGGTTGTGGTGCCTTATACATAGGTTGTGGTGCCCTATACATAGGTTGTGGTGCCTTATACATAGGTTGTGGTGCATTATACATAGGTTGTGGTGCCCTATACATAGGTTGTGGTGCCTTATACATAGATTGTGGTGCCTTATACATAGGTTGTGGTGCCTTATACATAGGTTGTGGTGCATTATACATAGATTGTGGTGCCTTATACATAGGTTGTGGTGCCTTATACATAGGTTGTGGTGCCCTATACATAAGTTGTGGTGCCTTATACATAGGTTGTGGTGCCTTATACATAGGTTGTGGTGCCATATGGATAAAATCTCACGTTCCTGTGCATAAACTGACTGTTCAAACATACCCCAGCAGTCATGTGAAACAAAACCTTATACAGTACTACACTGCTATTGCACGGTTATCACAGTACTACACCGCTATTGTACCATTATCACAGTACTACACTGCTATTGTACCGTTATCACAGTACTACACCGCTATTGTACCATTATCACAGTACTACACTGCTATTGTACCGTTATCACAGTACTACACCGCTATTGTACCATTATCACAGTAATACACCGCTATTGTACCATTATCACAGTACTACACTGCTATTGTACCGTTATCACAGTACTACACTGCTATTGTACCGTTATCACAGTACTACACTGCTATTGTACCGTTATCACAGTACTACACCGCTATTGCATGGTTATCACAGTATTACACTGCTATTGTACCATTATCGCAGTACTACACCGCCATTGTACCATTATCGCAGTACTACACCGCTATTGTACCGTTATCACAGTACTACACTGCTATTGCACCGTTATTACAGTACTACACTGCTATTGCACCGTTATCACAGTACTACACTGCTATTGTACCGTTATCACAGTACTTATGTTATGTTATATTTCGGGTTTTACGCCTGCATCAGCCACATTTTGGGCTATATCGCCGGCGGGCAGTTTACCTAACAACACCTTTCCTGGGCAGGCTCCAGCGGTTAACCAGTACTTGGATGCATCAACCTCCGTAAGAAACTGCCAACTTTTTCATATAAATGAGACACGGCCTGAGCGGGGCTCGAACCCGTGACCATCAGTGATGATAGGTTACAATGGTATACAAATCAGCGACCGTAACCACTCGACCATGGAGGCGGACACATAACGGATGTACACAGTACATTATTATGCATTTAAATTTCAGCCTAAAATCCGATATCAAATGCAGATGAATACATTCGCTTATTATAAATATACTACAAACACTCGCCTAGTCTTACACTCCATAAAAGTTGGTCTGCAATCAGGATCCGTCTTCCAGCAGTCCGACATGAGAATATGCACAAGGCGTGGACAATCCTTTGGCCGATTCAGTCTGTCTCCCTTCTGTAGTTTTTCAGCCATAGCAGTAATGTCTTTGCACAGGAATGGTGTCTTTCCATAGCTATCATAGAGTATGATAAGAGGATGTTTGTTTCCGTGAATGATCGAATCACATTTCACCGATTGATCATTGAAAGCAATATTATCAAGAGTACACACTAGCCACGAGTAACGCTAGCCACGAGTAACGCTAGCCACGAGTAATGCTAGCCACGAGTAACACTACCCACGAGTAACGCTAGCCACGAGTAACACTAGCCATAAGTATCGCTAGCCACGAGTATCGCTAGCCACGAGTAATGCTAGCCACGAGTATCGCTAGCCACGAGTAACGCTAGCCACGAGCAATGCTAGCAATGAGTAACGCTAGCCACGAGTAACGCTAGCCACGAGTATCACTACCCACGAGTAACGCTAGCCACGAGTATCGCTAGCCACGTGTAACGCTAGCCATGAGTATCGCTAGCCACGAGTATCGCTAGCCATGAATATCGCTAGCCATGAGTATCGCTAGCCACGAGTAACACTACCCACGAGTAACGCTAGCCATGAGTAACACTAGCCATAAGTATCGCTAGCCACGAGTATCACTAGCCATGAGTAATGCTAGCCACGAGTATCGCTAGCCACGAGTAACGCTAGCCACGAGCAATGCTAGCAATGAGTAACGCTAGCCACGAGTAACGCTAGCCACGAGTATCACTACCCACGAGTAACGCTAGCCACGAGTATCGCTAGCCACGTGTAACGCTAGCCATGAGTATCGCTAGCCACGAGTAACGCTAGCCACGAGTATCACTACCCACGAGTAACGCTAGCTACGAGTATCACTACCCATGAGTAACGCTAGCCACGAGTAATGCTAGCCACGAGTAACGCTAGCCACGAGTAACGCTAGCCACGAGTAACGCTAGCCACGAGTAATGCTAGCCACGAGTATCGCTAGCCACGAGTAACGCTAGCCACGAGTAACGCTAGCCACGAGTAACGCTAGCCACGAGTAACGCTAGCCACGAGTATCGCTAGCCACGAGTAACGCTAGCCACGTGTAACGCTAGCCACGTGTAACGCTAGCCACGAGTATCACTAGCCACGAGTAACGCTAGCCACGAGTAACACTAGCCACGAGCATCGCTAGCCACGAGTAATGCTAGCCACGAGTATCGCTAGCCACGAGTATCGCTAGCCACGAGTATCGCTAGCCACGAGTATCGCTAGCCACGAGTAACGCTAGCCACGTGTAACGCTAGCCACGAGTAACGCTAGCCACGAGTAACGCTAGCCACGAGTAACGCTAGCCACGAGTAACGCTAGCCAAGAGTAACGCTAGCCACGAGTATCGCTAGCCACGAGTAACGCTAGCCACGAGTAACGCTAGCCACAAGTATCGCTAACCACGAGTAATGCTAGCCACGAGTAACGCTAGCCCCGAGCAATGCTAGCCACGAGTAACGCTAGCCACGAGTAACGTTAGCCACGTGTAACGCTAGCCACGAGTAACGCTAGCCACGTGTAACGCTAGCCACGTGTAACGCAAGCCACGAGTAACGCTAGCCACGAGTAACGCTAGCCACGAGTATCGCTAGCCACATGTAACGCTAGCCATGAGTATCGCTAGCCATGTGTAACGCTAGCCATGAGTAACACTAGCCACGAGTATCGCTAGCCACGTGTAACGCTAGCCATGAGTATCACTAGCCATGAGTAGCACTAGTCACGAGCAATGCTAGCCACGAGTAACGCTAGCCACGAGTAACGCTAGCCACGAGTAACGCTAGCCATGAGTATCGCTAGCCACGTGTAACGCTAGCCATGAGTAACACTAGCCACGAGTAGCACTAGTCACGAGCAATGCTAGCCACGAGTAACGCTAGCCACGAGTATCGCTAGCCACGTGTAACGCTAGCCATGAGTAACACTAGCCACGAGTATCGCTAGCCAAGAGTATCGCTAGCCACGAGTAACGCTAGCCACGAGTAACGCTAGCCACGAGTAACACTAGCCACGAGTAACACTAGCCACGAGTAACGCTAGCCACGAGTAACGCTAGCCACGAGTAACGCTAGCCACGAGTAACACTAGCCACGAGTAACGCTAGCCACGAGTATCGCTACCCACGAGTAATGCTAGCCACGAGTGATAATAATAGTTGTCTATGTTCACGAGTGAAATATAGTTTGATCATTACGTTTTTATTTTAAGCTGAAGTGTGTTTATCATAGAAAACGACGAATACAAGCACTCAATGTTAGAATGTTGTGCTTAAACGACAATGGATGACCGAAACACCGAAGTATTGTGTGTGGATATCAGCTAAACTGCATGTGGAACTCATGTAAACACCAGCAGTATTGTGTGTGGATATCAGCTAAACTGCATGTGGAACTCATGTAAACACCAGCAGTATTGTGTGTGGATATCAGCTAAACTGCATGTGGAACTCATGTAAACACCAGCAGTATTGTGTGTGGATATCAGCTAAACAGCATGTGGAACTCATGCAAACACCAGCAGTATTGTGTGTGGATATCAGCTAAACAGCATGTGGAACTCATGTAAACACCAGCAGTATTGTGTGTGGATATCAGCTAAACAGCATGTGGAACTCATGTAAACACCAGCAGTATTGTGTGTGGATATCAGCTAAACAGCATGTGGAACTCATGTAAACACCAGCAGTATTGTGTGTGGATATCAGCTAAGCCACATGTGGAATGCATGTAAAACACCAGCAGTATTGTGTGTGGATATCAGCTAAGCAGCATGTGGAACTCATGTAAACACTAGAAGTACTGTGTGTGGATATCAGCTAAACCGCATGTGGAACTCATGTAAACACTAGAAGTACTGTGTGTGGATATCAGCTAAACCGCATGTGGAACATTTGTAACACCAGCAATATTATGTGTGGATATCAGCTAAACCACATGTGGAACTCATGTAAACACAAGCAGTAGTGTGTGTGGATATCAGCTAAACAGCATGTGGAACGCATGTAAACACTAGCAGTATTATGTGTGGATATCAGCTCAACCCCTTGGAGATGAAGTAGATACGACCAAAATTAAAGTTTGGCAATGGAGAAAGAACATACATGGCGAAGTTATGACAGTAACTCATTGTTGTTATTAAAAAAAAAAGCCAATTTATAACTGTTCAGAAATATTTAGCTCTCTGGTTATTAGACGGGGGGTTTTTTGTTGTTTTTTTTTAACTTTATTTATTTTACAACGATTGCGAAGCAAGTTTTAACAACTTTATATTTCGGGTTTTACGCCTGCATCAGCACCATTTCGGGCTATATCGCCGGCAAGCAGTTTACCTAACAACACCTTTCCTGGGCAGGCTCCAGCGGTTAACCAGTACTTGGGTGCACCAACCTCCGTAAGAAACTGCCAACTTTTTCATATAAATGAGACACGGCCTGAGCGGGGCTAAACCCGTGACCATCAGTGATGATAGGTTACAGTGGTATACAAGTCAGCGACCTTAACCACTCGACCACGGAGGCGGACTTTAACAACTTATATTAATCACTCTGCGATAGAGCGGATGAAAGTGTAAATGTGATCATTATTAAGACGTTACCTGTACATTTCCCACAATACCACACCGAAGCTCCACACATCACTTTTTGTCGTAAATCGTCTATATCGAATCCACTCGGGAGCGCACCTTGGTAAATAAATAAAAGTTGTGTAACACGTATGCATGACAACCATACAAGCCAATCACAGAAACGCACTTTCAATGCAAACCTAACCGGTCATACATAAATTGTTTATGTTTGTGTTTGGGGTTTAAAGTGGCACCCACAGCTTAGGTCATTTGGCGGCTCTCCAGCCGTTATTGGTGGAGGAAGACCCTGGATGCCCTTCCGAGTCGTATTTCAGACACTGGTGGACACCAGGGTAAAACCACCGACCTACTGCAAGCCAGCTGGATAACTTTCTCAAATAAAATCATTTGATGCCCCCAGTGGCCCTACAGGGCAGATGATTTGAAGTCAACCCTCTCTATGCATAAATTGTAATATTTACGTTATAGCATAATTGTCAAACAAATCAAGGTTACTAGATTGTATGCCACTATTACCCATTTTATTAACAGTTTTTTCATCATCGTCACGGTAACTTCGTCTCCATTAATAATTTTATTATTAGAAAGACAATGCAAACTACAGAACATGTCCCAATTCCACTAGCATCCCAGATTCTCATACAAGACAGATATGTCCCAATTCCACTAGCATCCCAGATTCTCATACAAGACAGATATGTCCCAATTCCACTAGCATCCCAGATTCTCATACAAGACAGATATGTCCCAATTCCACTAGCATCCCAGATTCTCATACCAGAGAGATAATATGTCCTAATTCCACTAGCAACCCTGATTCTCATACCAGAGAGATAATATGTCCTAATTCCACTAGCATCCCAGATTCTCATACAAGACAGATAATATGTCCTAATTCCACTAACAACGGACAAAAAGAAAACTAATTATAATGAATATGTTTTAATATTTACATGGCTATTACATTTCCTTCGATGAACAGATATGCTTGTTTGTATCTATATTCGTATGAATTTCCTCACTTATGATATGTTTCTTGCATCTAGGATGATCTAATTACCAGGGTCAGTACACGGTAAGACGCAAATCTGGCCTACATGTAAATATATTTTAAATGCAAAGTGTGACATAATTTTTCTTTGCGTCATTGAAAAAAGAGAGAGTAAATATAAGGACTGAATCGCGGGTTAATAATTTCTATCGGGGTATGAAATACATTGGGTGTGCTTAAAGTTAGCATGGATGCCTTTGGCCTCCACAAAGGCCTCCACTAACTTAAAACACGCCCAATATAGTTCATACCCCGAAGCTAACAATTAACACGCGATTCATTCCTTAAATATATGCAGGCCAGACAACAATAGACAATTCCAAACACAGGTGCTAAATGCATTTTCGGAAGGAGTAGGTCTTGAGTGTATAATCTTAGCGAGAGCAGCATCCTTCTCCGCAATTTTAGGGAGATGCACATCGCATGCATCTTAGTCCTCTGGATCAACCAATGATTACATTTTCTTAGCCTTACCACAATATGGGTATAGCCTCTGGATCAACCAATGATTACATTTTCTTAGTCTTACCACAATATGGGTATAGCCTCTGGATCAACCAATGATTACATTTTCTTAGCCTTACCACAATATGGGTATAGCCTCTGGATCAACCAATGATTACATTTTCTTAGTCTTACCACAATATGGGTATAGCCTCTGGATCAACCAATGATTACATTTTCTTAGCCTTACCACAATATGGGTATAGTCTTCTCGGCCGTCATCCTGTAGTAATCTTTATCCTTTGCAAGAATCTTAGACAGTCCAAAGTCGCTAATCTTTGCGTGTACAGGCTCGGCCGTAAGGAGAATATTTCTCGCAGCTAAATCACAATGAAGCACTTTCTGTGACTCTAAATAATCCATGCCCTTAAATAATGTAAATAGAAAGAAGTTGTCATGGAAACACGCGCAGGCGTTCACTAGACTTTGAAGGTCAAAATCTCAAGAGTCAAGCTGGATTTTTCAAGAGTCAAACTGAGTCAATATGCATGTTGGTACTTTTTTTTACCTGTATATGTCTAGTATATTTACCTGTATATGACTAGTAGATTTACCTGTACATATCTAGTAGATTTACCTGTATGTATCTAGTAGATTTACCTGTATATGACTAGTAGATTTACCTGTATATATCTAGTAGATTTACCTGTATATATATCTAGTAGATTTACCTGTATATGACTAGTATATTTACCTGTATATGACTAGTAGATTTACCTGTATATGACTAGTAGATTTACCTGTATATATCTAGTAGATTTACCTGTATATGTCTAGTAGATTTACCTGTATATATCTAGTAGATTTACCTGTATATGTCTAGTAGATTTACCTGTATATGTCTAGTAGATTTACCTGTATATGACTAGTAGATTTACCTGTATATGTCTAGTAGATTTACCTGTATATATATCTAGTAGATTTACCTGTATATATATTTACCTGTATATGACTAGTATATTTACCTGTATATAGATTTACCTGTATATGTCTAGTAGATTTACCTGTATATGACTAGTATATTTACCTGTATATGTCTAGTAGATTTACCTGTATATATCTAGTAGATTTACCTGTATATGTCTAGTAGATTTACCTGTATATGTCTAGTAGATTTACCTGTATATGACTAGTAGATTTACCTGTATATGTCTAGTAGATTTACCTGTATATACTAGTAGATTTACCTGTATATAACTAGTAGATTTACCTGTATATGACTAGTATATTTACCTGTATATGACTAGTAGATTTACCTGTATATGACTAGTAGATTTACCTGTATATATCTAGTAGATTTACCTGTATATGTCTAGTAGATTTACCTGTATATATCTAGTAGATTTACCTGTATATGTCTAGTAGATTTACCTGTATATGTCTAGTAGATTTACCTGTATATGACTAGTAGATTTACCTGTATATGTCTAGTAGATTTACCTGTATATATATCTAGTAGATTTACCTGTATATATATTTACCTGTATATGACTAGTATATTTACCTGTATATAGATTTACCTGTATATGTCTAGTAGATTTACCTGTATATGACTAGTATATTTACCTGTATATAGATTTACCTGTATATGTCTAGTAGATTTACCTGTATATGACTAGTATATTTACCTGTATATAGATTTACCTGTATATGTCTAGTAGATTTACCTGTATATGACTAGTATATTTACCTGTATATAGATTTACCTGTATATGTCTAGTAGATTTACCTGTATATGACTAGTATATTTACCTGTATATAGATTTACCTGTATATGTCTAGTAGATTTACCTGTATATGACTAGTATATTTACCTGTATATAGATTTACCTGTATATGTCTAGTAGATTTACCTGTATATGACTAGTATATTTACCTGTATATAGATTTACCTGTATATGTCTAGTAGATTTACCTGTATATGACTAGTAGATTTACCTGTATATGACTAGTAGATTTACCTGTATATAGATTTACCTGTATATGACTAGTATATTTACCTGTATATGACTAGTAGATTTACCTGTATATGACTAGTAGATTTACCTGTATATGACTAGTAGATTTACCTGTATATGACTAGTAGATTTACCTGTATATAGATTTACCTGTATATGACTAGTAGATTTACCTGTATATGACTAGTAGATTTACCTGTATATATCTAGTAGATTTACCTGTATATAGATTTACCTGTATATGACTAGTAGATTTACCTGTATATGTCTAGTAGATTTACCTGTATATGACTAGTAGATTTACCTGTATATGACTAGTAGAGTTACCTGTATATGACTAGTAGATTTACCTGTATATGACTAGTAGATTTACCTGTATATGACTAGTAGATTTACCTGTATATGACTAGTAGATTTACCTGTATATGTCTAGTAGATTTACCTGTATATGTCTAGTAGATTTACCTGTATATGACTAGTAGATTTACCTGTATATGACTAGTAGATTTACCTGTATATATCTAGTAGATTTACCTGTATATATCTAGTAGATTTACCTGTATATGACTAGTATATTTACCTGTATATAGATTTACCTGTATATGACTAGTAGATTTACCTGTATATGACTAGTAGATTTACCTGTATATGACTAGTAGATTTACCTGTATATGACTAGTAGAGTTACCTGTATATGACTAGTAGATTTACCTGTATATGACTAGTAGATTTACCTGTATATGACTAGTAGATTTACCTGTATATGACTAGTAGATTTACCTGTATATGTCTAGTAGATTTACCTGTATATGTCTAGTAGATTTACCTGTATATGACTAGTAGATTTACCTGTATATGACTAGTAGATTTACCTGTATATATCTAGTAGATTTACCTGTATATATCTAGTAGATTTACCTGTATATGACTAGTAGATTTACCTGTATATAGATTTACCTGTATATGACTAGTAGATTTACCTGTATATGACTAGTAGATTTACCTGTATATGACTAGTAAATTTACCTGTATGTGACTAGTAGATTTACCTGTATATAGATTTACCTGTATATGTCTAGTAGATTTACCTGTATATGACTAGTAGATTAACCTGTATATGACTAGTAGATTTACCTGTATATGTCTAGTAGATTTACCTGTATATGACTAGTAGATTTACCTGTATATGTCTAGTAGATTTACCTGTATATGACTAGTAGATTTACCTGTATATGACTAGTAGATTTACCTGTATATGTCTAGTAGATTTACCTGTATATGACTAGTAGATTTACCTGTATATGTCTAGTAGATTTACCTGTATATATCTGGTAGATTTACCTGTATATGACTAGTAGATTTACCTGTATATAGATTTACCTGTATATGTCTAGTAGATTTACCTGTATATATCTAGTAGATTTACCTGTATATGTCTAGTAGATTTACCTGTATATATATCTAGTAGATTTACCTGTATATGTCTAGTAGATTTACCTGTATATGACTAGTAGATTTACCTGTATATGACTAGTAGATTTACCTGTATATATCTAGTAGATTTACCTGTATATGACTAGTAGATTTACCTGTATATGACTAGTAGATTTACCTGTATATGTCTAGTAGATTTACCTGTATATGACTAGTAGATTTACCTGTATATGACTAGTAGATTTACCTGTATATGACTAGTAGATTTACCTGTATATAGATTTACCTGTATATGACTAGTAGATTTACCTGTATATGACTAGTAGATTTACCTGTATATGTCTAGTAGATTTACCTGTATATGACTAGTAGATTTACCTGTATATGTCTAGTAGATTTACCTGTATATGACTAGTAGATTTACCTGTATATGACTAGTAGATTTACCTGTATATGACTAGTAGATTTACCTGTATATGACTAGTATATTTACCTGTATATGACTAGTAGATTTACCTGTACATATCTAGTAGATTTACCTGTATATGACTAGTAGATTTACCTGTATATATCTAGTAGATTTACCTGTATATGTCTAGTAGATTTACCTGTATATGTCTAGTAGATTTACCTGTATATATCTAGTAGATTTACCTGTATATGACTAGTAGATTTACCTGTATATGACTAGTAGATTTACATGTATATATCTAGTAGATTTACCTGTATATGACTAGTAGATTTACCTGTATATGTCTAGTAGATTTACCTGTATATGTCTAGTAGATTTACCTGTATATGACTAGTAGATTTACCTGTATATGTCTAGTAGATTTACCTGTATATGACTAGTAGATTTACATGTATATATCTAGTAGATTTACCTGTACATATCTAGTAGATTTACCTGTATATATCTAGTAGATTTACCTGTATATGTCTAGTAGATTTACCTGTATATGACTAGTAGATTTACCTGTATATGTCTAGTAGATTTACCTGTATATGACTAGTAGATTTACCTGTATATGACTAGTATATTTACCTGTATATGACTAGTATATTTACCTGTATATGACTAGTATATTTACATGTATATGTCTAGTAGATTTACCTACATTTATCTAGTCTTGTGCTGATGCTATGCAATAAAACTTACGGAAGCAATGTCGGCGCCAAGTTGCAGGAACGTCTGCGGGCTTATTTTGTGCTCATTATCACGAACATACTTGTATAAGGAATTATTCTCCACAAATTCCATCACCAGATATTCACCTGTAATAAATGAACTCATTATAGACGAGAGCTGTTATACTTAGGTCATTACGTGGCTAGTTTAATTATACAAATTTATTTTAGCTCGATTGTGAAACAAGTTATTACAACTTATATTAATCACTCTCAAGACCTCATTCCTGATGGAATCCATCGCCACGAGGGAGAGAGAAGAGGCAACGTTGAATTTAAATGCCTTGCCTAAGAGCACACTCGTAATGTCTCCACCGTGGGGCTTGACCTCCGGGTTAGCGAACGCGTTACCACTGCGCTGTCACGACATCAGCCTAGCTATCGACCCGCGGTAACTTGATATCAGCCAGAGACCGATTATGTTATATGTTATGTTATATTTCGGGTTTAACGCCTGCATCAGCACCATTTTGGGCTATATCGCCGGCGGGCAGTTTACCTAACAACACCTTTCCTGGGCAGGCTCCAACGGTTAACTTGGGTGCACCAACCTCCGTAAGAAACTGCCAACTTTTTCATATAAATGAGACATGGTCCGAGCGGGGCTCGAACCCGTGACCATCAGTGATGATAGGTTACAGTGGTATACAAGTCAGCGACCTTAACCACTCGACCACGGAGGCGGACAGCCTGAGACCGAAGATATGAATTTGAACTTTTAATAGTAACCTTGTCATGTAATAAACTCTTTATTAGTTTGATATCAATTAGATACATGAAAATGATTGAAAAATTACCACGATACTACAAACATCTGTTATCTGTCAAACACAGAGACGCTACAGGAAGTAAGCAAACTAGCACCAAGTGCGCGTGCGTTAAAATTCTCAGGAACTGGTTAAATAATGGGCACGAGCCGTATCACACAAGAAAACGTGATATCAAACTGGAAAACATGCTATCACACAAGAAAACGTGATATCAAACTGGAAAACATGCTATCAAACCAGAAAATGTGATATCATACTGGAGAACATGATATCAAACCAGAAACAGTGATATCATACTGGAGAACATGATATCAAACCAGAAAACGTGATATCATACTGGAGAACATGATATCAAACCAGAAAACGTGATATCATACTGGAGAACATGATATCAAACCATAAAACATGATATCAAACTGGAAAACATGATATCAAACCAGAAAACGTGATATCAAACTGGAAAACATGATATCAAACCATAAAACGTGATATCAAACTGGAAAACATTATATCAAACCAGAACACGTGATATCATACTGTAAAACATGATATCAAACCAGAAAACGTGATATCATACTGGAAGACATGATATCAAACCATAAAATGTGATATCATACTGGAAAACATGATATCAAACCATAAAACGTGATATCAAACTAGAAAACATTATATCAAACCAGAAAACGTGATATCATACTGGAAGACATGATATCAAACCAGAAAACGTGATATCATACTGTAAAACATGATATCAAACCAGAAAACGTGATATCAAACTGGAAAACATGATATCAAACCAGAAAACATGATATCATACTGGAAAACATGATATCAAACCAGAAAACGTGATATCATACTGTAAAACATGATATCAAACCAGAAAACGTGATATCATACTGAAAAACATGATATCAAACCATAAAACGTGATATTAAACTGGAAAACATTATATCAAACCATAAAACGTGATATCAAACTGGAAAACATGATATCAAACCATAAAACGTGATATTATACTGGAAAACATGATATCAAACCAGAAAACATGATTATACTGATACCATACTGGAAAACATGATATCAAACCAGAAAACATGATATCAAACCAGAAAACGTGATATCATACTGGAAAACACAGCGCATCAACCTGGGTGGTGGATAGTATTGTGGTAGGCAAGTAACAGCATACAACAGACTAAAATTCATATCAAAGTAATAAAGATGAGTATCCGTGTAAAGCATTAAGAGATAACAATTATTTGGCTAGGTACTGGATATATTTGATCAGTAGACAATTAATGTGTGCCTTTATACAGGCAGCCGTCGATAACTGTGGAAAATAACTCCTAGTGACCATGGTACAACTTCTGGCTTCAAATAGTTTCTTTTTATATTTATATTTCGGGTTTTACGCCTGCATCAGCACCATTTTTGGGCTATATCGCCGACGGGCAGTTTACCTAACAACACCTTTCCTGGGCAGGCTCCAGCGGTTAACCAGTACTTGGGTGCACCAACCTCCGTAAGAAACTGCCAACTTTTTCATATAAATGAAACACAGTCTGAGCAGGGCTCGAACCAGTGACCATCAGTGACGATAGGTTACAGTGGTATACAAGTCAGCGACCTTAACCACTCGACCACGGAAGCGGACCAAATAGTTTCTTACAAGTGTCCATGATCTGTAGTCCTCCCAAGTACCATCCATACTCACATATAAGACAACCCCCCCTACTTTGGTCATGAAATCTGTGGGTTTCGTCATGCGCATATAAAGACGGGTTGATCAAATGGGCACCAGACCATGTATAAATTGCATGTTTGTCCAGTGCAAGTTGAAGAAATGTTCAGTTTCAGAGTGGTTTCTTTATAAAAATGTAATCATGGATCACATTTGCAAAAAATAAAAATAACTAAAAACTAATTAACCCTTTCCCTCATAGAAGCACCTCTTGACGCCATTACCAATACGACATACATTGACAATGTAGTAGCCAAACCAATGCTCATAAACCCTTTCCCTCATAGAAGCACCTCTTGACGCCATTACCAATACGACATACATTGACAATGTAGTAGCCAAACCAATGTTCATAAACCCTTTCCCTCATAGAAGCACCTCTTGACGCCATTACCAATACGACATACATTGACAATGTAGTAGCCAAACCAATGTTCATAAACCCTTTCCCTCATAGAAGCACCTCTTGACTCCATTACCAATACGACATACATTGACAATGTAGTAGCCAAACAAATGTTCATAAACCCTTTCCCTCATAGAAGCACCTCTTGACGCCATTACCAATACGACATACATTGGCAATGTAGTAGCCAAACCAATGTTCATAAACCCTTTCCCTCATAGAAGCACCTCTTGACGCCATTACCAATACGACATACATTGACAATGTAGTAGTCAAACCAATGTTCATAAACCCTTTCCCTCATAGAAGCACCTCTTGACGCCATTACCAATACGACATACATTGACAATGTAGTAGCCAAACCAATGTTCATAAACCCTTTCCCTCATAGAAGCACCTATTGACGCCATTACCAATACGACATACATTGACAATGTAGTAGTCAAACCAATGTTCATAAACCCTTTCCCTCATAGAAGCACCTCTTGACGCCATTACCAATACGACATACATTGACAATGTAGTAGCCAAACCAATGTTCATAAACCCTTTCCCTCATAGAAGCACCTCTTGACGCCATTACCAATACGACATACATTGACAATGTAGTAGCCAAACAAATGTTCATAATAATGGCCAGAATCTCCTGTAGTCCCAGTAATATCTATGGAGGTGGGATAGATATGGCGACTACTTATCCACTGCATGATAGCTAAATGGCTGTCGTTTGTATGGAGATATAATAGTATATTAACCTAAATCTCATATAGTCCCAGTAATATCTATGGAGGTGGGATAGATATGGCGACTACTTATCCACTGCATGATAGCTAAATGGCTGTCGTTTGTATGGAGATATAATAGTATATTAACCTAAATCTCTATGTAGTCCCAGTAATATCTATGGAGGTGGGATAGATATGGCGACTACTTATCCACTGCATGATAGATAAATGGCTGTCGTTTGTATGGAGATATAATAGTATATCAACCTAAATCTCTATGTAGCCCCAGTAATATCTATGGAAGTGGGATAGATATGGCGACTACTTATCCACTGCATGATAGATAAATGGCTGTCGTTTGTATGGAGATATAATAGTATATCAACCTAAATCTCTATGTAGCCCCAGTAATATCTATGGAAGTGGGATAGATATGGCAACTACTTATCCACTGCATGATAGATAAATGGCTGTCGTTAGTATGGAGATATAATAGTATATTAACCTGAATCTCTATGAATGGTCAGTGTGTTCTGCTCACTTAGTAAGCATTATTATGTATATAATTTAAGAGGGGTCTATAGAGACTTGAATGCAAGGACGCCACACAGATGTCCAAAACATAAAGCTGAGGTGAGCTCATGAGTACCGTCTCGACATATTCCATGAAACTTGACGATATTCTTGTGTGTAAGTATCGCCATCAATTCTGCTTCTTTTTTGAATTCTTCTCTGTGTTTCTCTACCATATCATCCTTCAGAACTGTAAATAGCCATAACTATTGTATTATAGCTCATTGGAGCAATTCAAATAGAAGTACTGTTTAGACAAATCAAGTACACTGTTGTAGAGATATTCAAAATAGAATAACTGCAATGGTGGAGCTAGTATATATGCATTAACCTAGCACTTACTCACTAAACACAACAGAAGGATGTAGATGCTCCAACTCTTTTGAACCCATTGAGCCCATATCCAAACCCATTGAGCCATATCCAAACCCATTAAGCCCATATCCAAACCCATTAAGCCCATATCCAAACCCATTGAGCCATATCCAAACCCATTGAGCCCATATCCAAACCCATTGAGCCCATATCCAAACCCATTGAGCCCATATCCAAACCCATTGAGCAAACCCATTGAGCCCATATCCAAACCCATTGAGCCCATATCCAAACCCATTGAGCCCATATCCAAACCCATTAAGCCATATCCAAACCATTGAGCCCATATCCAAACACACTAAGCCCATATCCAAACCCATTAAGCCATATCCAAACCCATTAAGCCATATCCAAACCCATTGTGCCCATATCCAAACTATTGAGCCATATCCAAACCATTGAGCCATATCCAAACCCATTGAGCCATATCCAAACACACTGAGCCCATATCAAACCTATTGAGCCATATCCAAACACACTAAGCCCATATCCAAACCTATTGAGCCCATATCCAAACCTATTGAGCCCATATCCAAACCCATTGAGCCCATATCCAAACCCATTGAGCCCATATCCAAACCATTGAGCCCATATCCAAACCCATTGAGCCCATATCCAAACACACTAAACCCATATCCAAACCATTAAACCCATATCCAAACACACTAAGCCCATATCCAAACCCATTGAGCCCATATCCAAACCCATTGAGCCATATCCAAACACACTGAGCCCATATCCAAACCTATTGAGCCATATCCAAACACACTAAGCCCATAGCCAAACCTATTGAGCCATATCCAAACCCATTGAGCCCATATCCAAACCCATTGAGCCCATATCCAAACCTATTGAGCCCATATCCAATCCCATTAAGCCCATATCCAAACACACTATGCCCATATCCAAACCTATTGAGCCCATATTTTACCCATTAAGCCCATATCCAAACACACTATGCCCATATCCAAACACACTAAGCCCATATCCAAACCCATTAAGCCCATAACCAAACACACTATGCCCATATCCAAACACACTATGCCCATATCCAAACCTATTGAGCCCATATCCAAACCCATTAAGCCATATCCAAACCCATTGTGCCCATATCCAAACCCATTAAGCCATATCCAAACCCATTGTGCCCATATCCAAACCTATTGAGCCCATATCCAAACCCATTGAGCCCATATCCAAACCCATTGAGCCCATATCCAAACCTATTGAGCCCATATCCAACAACATTGAGCCCATATCCAAACACACTAAACCCATATCCAAACCCATTAAACCCATATCCAAACCCATTGAGCCCATATCCAAACCCATTAAGCCCATATCCAAACACACTAAGCCCATATCCAAACCCATTGAGCCATATCCAAACCCATTGAGCCATATCCAAACACACTGAGCCCATATCCAAACCCATTGAGCCATATCCAAACCTATTGAGCCATATCCAAACACACTAAGCCCATATCCAAACCTATTGAGCCATATCCAAACCCATTGAGCCCATATCCAAACACACTAAGCCCATATCCAAACCAATTGAGCCCATATCCAAACCCATTGAGCCCATATCCAAACACACTGAGCCCATATCCAAACCTATTGAGCCCATATCCAAACACACTAAGCCCATATCCAAACCTATTGAGCCATATCCAAACACACTAAGCCCATATCCAAACCCATTGAGCCCATATCCAAACCCATTAAGCCCATATCCAAACACACTAAGCCCATATCCAAACCAATTGAGCCCATATCCAAACCCATTAAGCCCATATCCAAACACATTAAGCCCATATCCAAACACACTAAGCCCATATCCAAACCCATTGAGCCCATATCCAAACACATTAAGCCATATCCAAACACACTAAGCCCATATCCAAACACACTAAGCCCATATCCAAACACACTAAGCCCATATCCAAACCCATTGAGCCATATCCAAACCCATTGAGCCATATCCAAACCTATTGAGCCATATCCAAACACACTAAGCCCATATCCAAACACACTAAGCCCATATCCAAACCCATTAAGCCCATATCCAAACACACTAAGCCCATATCCAAACCCATTAAGCCCATATCCAAACCCATTAAGCCCATATCCAAACCCATTAAGCCCATATCCAAACACACTAAGCCCATATCCAAACACACTAAACCCATATCCAAACCCATTAAGCCCATATCCAAACCCATTGAGCCCATATCCAAACCCATTGAGCCCATATCCAAACCCATTAAGCCCATATCCAAACCCATTAAGCCCATATCCAAACCCATTGAGCCCATATCCAAACACACTAAACCCATATCCAAACCCATTAAACCCATATCCAAACCCATTGAGCCCATATCCAAACCCATTAAGCCCATATCCAAACACACTAAGCCCATATCCAAACCCATTGAGCCCATATCCAAACCCATTGAGCCATATCCAAACACACTATGCCCATATCCAAACCCATTAGGCCCATATCCAAACCCATTGAGCCCATATCCAAACCCATTGAGCCCATATCCAAACCCATTGAGCCCATATCCAAACCCATTAAGCCCATATCCAAACACACTAAGCCCATATCCAAACACATTAAGCCCATATCCCATATCCAAACCCATATCCAAACACACTAAGCCCATATCTAAACCCATTAAGCCCATATCCAAACCCATTGAGCCCATATCCAAACCCATTGAGCCCATATCCAAACCCATTGAGCCCATATCCAAACCCATTAAGCCCATATCCAAACCCATATCCAAACCCACTAAGCCCATATCTAAACCCATTAAGCCCATATCCAAACCCATTAAGCCCATATCCAAACACACTAAGCCCATATCTAAACCCATTAAGCCCATATCCAAACCCATTGAGCCCATATCCAAACACACTAAGCCCATATCCAAACCCATTAAGCCCATATCCAAACCCATTAAGCCCATATCCAAACCCATACACTAAGCCCATATCCAAACCCATTAAGCCCATATCCAAACACACTAAGCCCATATCCAAACCCATTAAGCCCATATCCAAACCCACTAAGCCCATATCCAAACACACTAAGCCCATATCCAAACACACTAAGCCCATATCCAAACACACTAAGCCCATATCCAAACACACTAAACCCATATCCAAACACACTAAGCCCATATCCAAACCCATTAAGCCCATATCCAAACCCATTAAGCCCATATCCAAACCCATATCCAAACACACTAAGCCCATATCTAAACCCATTAAGCCCATATCCAAACACACTAAGCCCATATCCAAACACACTAAGCCCATATCCAAACCCACTAAACCCATATCCAAACACACTAAACCCATATCCAAACACACTAAACCCATATCCAAACACACTAAGCCCATATCCAAACACACTAAACCCATATCCAAACACACTAAGCCCATATCCAAACCCATTAAGCCCATATCCAAACCCATTAAGCCCATATCCAACCCATTAAGCCCATATCCAAACACACTAAGCCCATATCCAAACACACTAAGCCCATATCCAAACCCATTAAGCCCATATCCAAACACACTAAGCCCATATCCAAACACACTAAGCCCATATCCAAACACATTAAGCCATATCCAAACACACTAAGCCCATATCCAAACCCATTAAGCCCATATCCAAACACACTAAGCCCATATCCAAACCCATCACTAAGCCCATATCCAAACCCATTGAGCCCATATCCAAACCTATTGAGCCATATCCAAACCTATTGAGCCATATCCAAACCTATTGAGCCCATATCCAAACCCATTGAGCCCATATCCAAACACACTATGCCCATATCCAAACACACTAAGCCCATATCCAAACCCATTAAGCCCATATCCAAACACACTATGCCCATATCCAAACACACTAAGCCCATATCCAAACCCATTAAGCCCATATCCAAACACATTAAGCCCATATCCAAACCCATTAAGCCCATATCCAAACCCATTAAGCCCATATCCAAACACACTAAGCCCATATCCAAACACACTAAGCCCATATCCAAACCCATTGAGCCCATATCCAAACCTATTGAGCCATATCCAAACACACTAAGCCCATATCCAAACCTATTGAGCCCATATCCAAACCCATTGAGCCCATATCCAAACACACTATGCCCATATCCAAACACACTAAGCCCATATCCAAACCCATTAAGCCCATATCCAAACACACTATGCCCATATCCAAACACACTAAGCCCATATCCAAACCCATTAAGCCCATATCCAAACCCATTAAGCCCATATCCAAACACACTAAGCCCATATCCAAACACACTAAGCCCATATCCAAACCCATTAAGCCCATATCCAAACACACTAAGCCCATATCCAAACCCATTGAGCCCATATCCAAACCCATTAAGCCCATATCCAAACCCATTAAGCCCATATCCAAACACACTAAGCCCATATCCAAACCCATTAAGCCCATATCCAAACCCATTGAGCCCATATCCAAACACACTAAGCCCATATCCAAACCCATTAAACCCATATCCAAACCCATTAAGCCCATATCCAAACCCATTGAGCCCATATCCAAACACACTAAACCCATATCCAAACACACTAAGCCCATATCCAAACCCATTAAGCCCATATCCAAACCCATTGAGCCCATATCCAAACACACTAAACCCATATCCAAACCCATTAAGCCCATATCCAAACCCATTAAGCCCATATCCAAACCCATTGAGCCCATATCCAAACCCATTAAGCCCATATCCAAACCCATTAAGCCCATATCCAAACACACTAAGCCCATATCCAAACCCATTAAGCCCATATCCAAACCCATTGAGCCCATATCCAAACACACTAAACCCATATCCAAACCCATTAAACCCATATCCAAACCCATTAAGCCCATATCCAAACCCATTGAGCCCATATCCAAACCCATTAAGCCCATATCCAAACCCATTAAGCCCATATCCAAACCCATTGAGCCCATATCCAAACACACTAAGCCCATATCCAAACCCATTAAACCCATATCCAAACCCATTGAGCCCATATCCAAACCCATTAAGCCCATATCCAAACACACTAAGCCCATATCCAAACCCATTGAGCCCATATCCAAACCCATTGAGCCATATCCAAACACACTATGCCCATATCCAAACCCATTAAGCCCATATCCAAACCCATTGAGCCCATATCCAAACCCATTGAGCCCATATCCAAACCCATTGAGCCCATATCCAAACCCATTGAGCCCATATCCAAACCCATTAAGCCCATATCCAAACACATTAAGCCCATATCCAAACCCATTAAGCCCATATCCAAACCCATATCCAAACACACTAAGCCCATATCTAAACCCATTAAGCCCATATCCAAACCCATTGAGCCCATATCCAAACCCACTAAGCCCATATCCAAACCCATTAAGCCCATATCCAAACCCATTAAGCCCATATCCAAACCCATATCCAAACACACTAAGCCCATATCTAAACCCATTAAGCCCATATCTAAACCCATTAAGCCCATATCCAAACTACACTAAGCCCATATCTAAACCCATTAAGCACATATCCAAACCCATTGAGCCCATATCCAAACACTAAGCCCATATCCAAACCCATTAAGCCCATATCCAAACCCATTAAGCCCATATCCAAACCCATTGAGCCCATATCCAAACACACTAAGCCCATATCCAAACACATCGAGCCCATATCCAAACACACTAAGCCCATATCCAAACACACTAAGCCCATATCCAAACCCATTAAGCCCATATCTAAACCCATTAAGCCCATATCCAAACCCATTAAGCCCATATCCAAACCCATATCCAAACACACTAAGCCCATATCCAAACACACTAAACCCATATCCAAACACACTAAACCCATATCCAAACACACTAAACCCATATCCAAACACACTAAACCCATATCCAAACACACTAAACCCATATCCAAACCCATATCCAAACACACTAAACCCATATCCAAACACACTAAGCCCATATCCAAACACACTAAACCCATATCCAAACACACTAAGCCCATATCCAAACCCATATCCAAACACACTAAACCCATATCCAAACACACTAAACCCATATCCAAACACACTAAACCCATATCCAAACACACTAAACCCATATCCAAACACACTAAACCCATATCCAAACACACTAAGCCCATATCCAAACACACTAAACCCATATCCAAACACACTATGCCCATATCCAAACCTATTAAGCCCATATCCAAACCCATTAAGCCCATATCCAAACACACTATGCCCATATCCAAACCCATTAAGCCCATATCCAAACACACTATGCCCATATCCAAACACACTAAGCCCATATCCAAACCCATTAAGCCCATATCCAAACACACTATGCCCATATCCAAACACACTAAGCCCATATCCAAACCCATTAAGCCCATATCCAAACACATTAAGCCCATATCCAAACACACTAAGCCCATATCCAAACACACTAAGCCCATATCCAAACACACTAAGCCCATATCCAAACCCATTAAGCCCATATCCAAACACACTAAGCCCATATCCAAACCCATTGAGCCCATATCCAAACCCATTAAGCCCATATCAAACCCATTAAGCCCATATCCAAACACACTAAGCCCATATCCAAACCCATTAAGCCCATATCCAAACCCATTGAGCCCATATCCAAACACACTAAGCCCATATCCAAACCCATTAAGCCCATATCCAAACCCATTAAGCCCATATCCAAACCCATTGAGCCCATATCCAAACACACTAAGCCCATATCCAAACCCATTAAGCCCATATCCAAACCCATTGAGCCCATATCCAAACACACTAAGCCCATATCCAAACCCATTAAGCCCATATCCAAACCCATTAAGCCCATATCCATACCATTTAGCCCATCACATTGCCATATCCAACCTTGCCATCCAAATCCTATAAACCCATACATTACCCTACCACAAACCATTAAGCCCATATCCAAACCCATTAAGCCCATATCCAAACACACTAAGCCCATATCCAAACCCATTAAGCCCATATCCAAACCCATTGAGCCCATATCCAAACACACTAAGCCCATATCCAAACCCATTAAGCCCATATCCAAACCCATTAAGCCCATATCCAAACCCATTAAGCCCATATCCAAACACACTAAGCCCATATCCAAACCCATTAAGCCCATATCCAAACCCATTGAGCCCATATCCAAACACACTAAACCCATATCCAAACCCATTAAGCCCATATCCAAACCCATTAAGCCCATATCCAAACCCATTGAGCCCATATCCAAACCCATTAAGCCCATATCCAAACCCATTAAGCCCATATCCAAACACACTAAGCCCATATCCAAACCCATTAAGCCCATATCCAAACCCATTGAGCCCATATCCAAACACACTAAACCCATATCCAAACCCATTAAACCCATATCCAAACCCATTAAGCCCATATCCAAACCCATTGAGCCCATATCCAAACACACTAAGCCCATATCCAAACACACTAAGCCATATCCAAACCATTGAGCCATATCCAAACCATTAGCCCATATCCAAACACACTAAGCCCATATCCAAACACACTAAGCCCATATCCAAACACACTAAGCCCATATCCAAACACACTAAGCCCATATCCAAACACACTAAGCCCATATCCAAACCCATTAAGCCCATATCCAAACCCATTAAGCCCATATCCAAACCCATTGAGCCCATATCCAAACCCATTAAGCCCATATCCAAACACACTAAGCCCATATCCAAACACACTAAGCCCATATCCAAACCCATTAAGCCCATATCCAAACACACTATGCCCATATCCAAACACACTAAGCCCATATCCAAACCCATTAAGCCCATATCCAAACCCATTAAGCCCATATCCAAACACACTAAGCCCATATCCAAACACACTAAGCCCATATCCAAACCCATTGAGCCCATATCCAAACCTATTGAGCCATATCCAAACACACTAAGCCCATATCCAAACCTATTGAGCCCATATCCAAACCCATTGAGCCCATATCCAAACACACTATGCCCATATCCAAACACACTAAGCCCATATCCAAACCCATTAAGCCCATATCCAAACACACTATGCCCATATCCAAACACACTAAGCCCATATCCAAACCCATTAAGCCCATATCCAAACCCATATCCAAACCACTAAGCCCATATCCAAACCCATTAAGCCCATATCCAAACACACTAAGCCCATATCCAAACCCATTAAGCCCATATCCAAACCCACTAAGCCCATATCCAAACCCACTAAGCCCATATCCAAACACACTAAGCCCATATCCAAACACACTAAGCCCATATCCAAACACACTAAACCCATATCCAAACACACTAAGCCCATATCCAAACCCATTAAGCCCATATCCAAACCCATTAAGCCCATATCCAAACCCATATCCAAACACACTAAGCCCATATCTAAACCCATTAAGCCCATATCCAAACACACTAAGCCCATATCCAAACCCACTAAACCCATATCCAAACCCACTAAACCCATATCCAAACCCACTAAGCCCATATCCAAACACACTAAACCCATATCCAAACACACTAAGCCCATATCCAAACACACTAAACCCATATCCAAACACACTAAGCCCATATCCAAACCCATTAAGCCCATATCCAAACCCATTAAGCCCATATCCAAACACACTAAGCCCATATCCAAACCCATTAAGCCCATATCCAAACACACTAAGCCCATATCCAAACCCATAAACCCATATCCAAACCATTAAGCCCATATCCAAACCCATTGAGCCCATATCCAAACCCATTAAGCCCATATCCAAACCCATTAAGCCCATATCCAAACCCATTGAGCCCATATCCAAACCCATTAAGCCCATATCCAAACACACTAAGCCCATATCCAAACACACTAAGCCCATATCCAAACCCATTGAGCCCATATCCAAACCTATTGAGCCATATCCAAACACACTAAGCCCATATCCAAACCCATTGAGCCCATATCCAAACCCATTGAGCCCATATCCAAACACACTAAGCCCATATCCAAACCCATTAAGCCCATATCCAAACACACTATGCCCATATCCAAACACACTAAGCCCATATCCAAACCCATTAAGCCCATATCCAAACACATTAAGCCCATATCCAAACACACTAAGCCCATATCCAAACACACTAAGCCCATATCCAAACCCATTGAGCCCATATCCAAACCTATTGAGCCATATCCAAACACACTAAGCCCATATCCAAACCTATTGAGCCCATATCCAAACCCATTGAGCCCATATCCAAACACACTAAGCCCATATCCAAACACACTAAGCCCATATCCAAACCCATTAAGCCCATATCCAAACCCATTAAGCCCATATCCAAACACATTAAGCCCATATCCAAACCCATTAAGCCCATATCCAAACACACTAAGCCCATATCCAAACACACTAAGCCCATATCCAAACACACTAAGCCCATATCCAAACCCATTAAGCCCATATCCAAACACACTAAGCCCATATCCAAACACACTAAGCCCATATCCAAACCCATTAAGCCCATATCCAAACACATTAAGCCCATATCCAAACCCATTAAGCCCATATCCAAACACACTAAGCCCATATCCAAACACACTAAGCCCATATCCAAACACACTAAGCCCATATCCAAACCCATTAAGCCCATATCCAAACACACTATGCCCATATCCAAACACACTAAGCCCATATCCAAACCCATTAAGCCCATATCCAAACACATTAAGCCCATATCCAAACCCATTAAGCCCATATCCAAACACACTAAGCCCATATCCAAACACACTAAGCCCATATCCAAACACACTAAGCCCATATCCAAACCCATTAAGCCCATATCCAAACACACTAAGCCCATATCCAAACACACTAAGCCCATATCCAAACCCATTAAGCCCATATCCAAACACATTAAGCCCATATCCAAACCCATTAAGCCCATATCCAAACACACTAAGCCCATATCCAAACACACTAAGCCCATATCCAAACCCATTAAGCCCATATCCAAACACACTAAGCCCATATCCAAACCCATTAAGCCCATATCCAAACCCATTAAGCCCATATCCAAACCCATTAAGCCCATATCCAAACACACTAAGCCCATATCCAAACCCATTAAGCCCATATCCAAACCCATTGAGCCCATATCCAAACACACTAAACCCATATCCAAACCATTAAGCCCATATCCAAACCCATTAAGCCCATATCCAAACACACTAAGCCCATATCCAAACCCATGAGCCCATATCCAAACCCATTGAGCCATATCCAAACACACTAAGCCCATATCCAAACCCATTAAGCCCATATCCAAACCCATTAAGCCCATATCCAAACACACTAAGCCCATATCCAAACCATTAAGCCCATATCCAAACCCATTGAGCCCATATCCAAACACACTAAACCCATATCCAAACACACTAAGCCCATATCCAAACCATTAAGCCCATATCCAAACCATTGAGCCAATATCAAACACACTAAACCCATATCCAAACCCATTAACCCATATCCAAACCATTAAGCCCATATCCAAACACACTAAGCCCATATCCAAACCCATTAAGCCCATATCCAAACACATTAAGCCCATATCCAAACACACTAAGCCCATATCCAAACCCATTAAGCCCATATCCAAACCCATTGAGCCATATCCAAACACACTAAGCCCATATCCAAACCCATTAAGCCCATATCCAAACCCATTGAGCCCATATCCAAACCCATTGAGCCCATATCCAAACACACTAAGCCCATATCCAAACCCATTAAGCCCATATCCACATTAAACACACTAAGCCCATATCCAAACCCATTAAGCCCATATCCAAACCCATTAAGCCCATATCCAAACCCATTAAGCCCATATCCAAACACACTAAGCCCATATCCAAACCCATTAAGCCCATATCCAAACACACTAAGCCCATATCCAAACCCATTAAGCCCATATCCAAACCCA
>CM026399.1:41520510-41653938 GCA_014843695.1 Archivesica marissinica | reverse complement strand
TGCACACTATGCACATCCACACCATTATGCTTCATTATTCGCTGCACATCCACACCATTATCCTTCATTATTCGCTGCACACTCTGCACATCCACACCATTATACTTCATTATTCGCTGCACACTATGCACATCCACACCATTATCCTTCATTATTCGCTGCACATCCACACCATTATACTTCATTATTAGCTGCACACTGTGCACATCCACACCATTATACTTCATTATTAGCTGCACACTATGCACATCCACACCATTATCCTTCAGTATTCGCTGCACACTCTGCACATCCACACCATTATACTTCATTATTCGCTGCACACTATGCACATCCACACCATTATCCTTCATTATTCGCTGCACACTATGCACATCCACACCAGTATCCTTCATTATTCGCTGCACACTATGCAAATCCACACCATTATGCTTCATTATTCGCTGCACACTATGCACATCCACACCATTATCCTTCATTATTCGCTGCACACTCTGCACATCCACACCATTATCCTTCATTATTCGCTGCACACTATGCACATCCACACCATTATCCTTCATTATTCGCTGCACACTATGCACATCCACACCATTATCCTTCATTATTCGCTGCACATCCACACCATTATACTTCATTATTAGCTGCACACTGTGCACATCCACACCATTATACTTCATTATTAGCTGCACACTATGCACATCCACACCATTATCCTTCATTATTCGCTGCACACTCTGCACATCCACACCATTATACTTCATTATTCGCTGCACACTTGCACATCCACACCATTATGCTTCATTATTCGCTGCACACTATGCACATCCACACTATTATCCTTCATTATTCGCTGCACATCCACACCATTATGCTTCATTATTCGCTGCACACTCTGCACATCCACACCATTATCCTTCATTATTCGCTGCACACTCTGCACATCCACACCATTATGCTTCATTATTCGCTGCACACTCTGCACATCCACACCATTATCCTTCAGTATTCGCTGCACACTCTGCACATCCACACCATTATCCTTCATTATTCGCTGCACACTCTGCACATCCACACCATTATGCTTCATTATTCGCTGCACACTCTGCACATCCACACCATTATGCTTCATTATTCGCTGCCTCACTATTATCCTTCATTATTCGCTGCACATCCACACCATTATACTTCATTATTCGCTGCACACTCTGCACATCCACACCATTATGCTTCATTATTCGCTGCACACTCTGCACATCCACACCATTATCCTTCATTATTCGCTGCACACTCTGCACATCCACACCATTATGCTTCATTATTCGCTGCACACTCTGCACATCCACACCATTATCCTTCATTATTCGCTGCACATCCACACCATTATGCTTCATTATTCGCTGCACACTATGCACATCCACACCATTATGCTTCATTATTCGCTGCACATCCACACCATTATCCTTCATTATTCGCTGCACACTCTGCACATCCACACCATTATACTTCATTATTCGCTGCACACTCTGCACATCCACACCATTATACTTCATTATTCGCTGCACACTATGCACATCCACACCATTATACTTCATTATTCGCTGCACACTCTGCACATCCACACCATTATACTTCATTATTCGCTGCACACTATGCAAATACACACCATTATACTTCATTATTCGCTGCACACTATGCACATCCACACCATTATTCTTCATTATTCGCTGCACACTCTGCACATCCACACCATTATCCTTCATTATTCGCTGCACACTCTGCACATCCACACCATTATCCTTCATTATTCGCTGCACACTCTGCACATCCACACCATTATCCTTCATTATTCGCTGCACACTCTGCACATCCACACCATTATCCTTCATTATTCGCTGCACACTCTGCACATCCACACCATTATCCTTCATTATTCGCTGCACACTCTGCACATCCACACCATTATCCTTCATTATTCGCTGCACATCCACACCATTATGCTTCATTATTCGCTGCACACTCTGCACATCCACACCATTATCCTTCATTATTCGCTGCACACTCTGCACATCCACACCATTATCCTTCATTATTCGGTGCACATCCACACCATTATCTTCATTATTGCTGCACACTTGCACATCCACACCATTATCCTTCATTATTCGCTGCACATCCACACCATTATCCTTCATTATTCGCTGCACACTCTGCACATCCACACCATTAGCTTCATTATTCGCTGCACACTCTGCACATCCACACTATTATCCTTCATTATTCGCTGCACATCCACACCATTATACTTCATTATTCGCTGCACACTCTGCACATCCACACCATTATGCTTCATTATTCGCTGCACACTCTGCACATCCACACCATTATCCTTCATTATTCGCTGCACACTCTGCACATCCACACCATTATCCTTCATTATTCGCTGCACACTCTGCACATCCACACCATTATGCTTCATTATTCGCTGCACACTCTGCACATCCACACCATTATCCTTCATTATTCGCTGCACATCCACACCATTATGCTTCATTATTCGCTGCACACTATGCACATCCACACCATTATCCTTCATTATTCGCTGCACATCCACACCATTATCCTTCATTATTCGCTGCACACTCTGCACATCCACACCATTATACTTCATTATTCGCTGCACACTCTGCACATCCACACCATTATACTTCATTATTCGCTGCACACTATGCACATCCACACCATTATACTTCATTATTCGCTGCACACTCTGCACATCCACACCATTATACTTCATTATTCGCTGCACACTATGCAAATACACACCATTATACTTCATTATTCGCTGCACACTATGCACATCCACACCATTATACTTCACTATTCGCTGCACACTCTGCACATCCACACCATTATCCTTCATTATTCGCTGCACACTCTGCACATCCACACCATTATCCTTCATTATTCGCTGCACATCCACACCATTATCTTCATTATTCGCTGCACACTCTGCACATCCACACCATTATACTTCATTATTCGCTGCACACTATGCACATCCACACCATTATCCTTCATTATTCGCTGCACATCCACACCATTTTTTTTTGTGTTTTTTTTTTTGTGTTTCCACACCATTATCCTTCAGTATTCGCTGCACACTCTGCACATCCACACCATTATCCTTCATTATTCGCTGCACACTATGCACATCCACACCATTATCCTTCATTATTCGCTGCACACTCTGCACATCCACACCATTATGCTTCATTATTCGCTGCACACTATGCACATCCACACCATTATGCTTCATTATTCGCTGCACACTATGCACATCCACACCATTATCCTTCATTATTCGCTGCACACTATGCACATCCACACCATTATGCTTCATTATTCGCTGCACACTCTGCACATCCACACCATTATACTTCATTATTCGCTGCACATCCACACCATTATCGTTCATTATTCGCTGCACACTCTGCACATCCACACCATTATACTTCATTATTATTGCATTTGTTTTCGCATTTTCATATTTTCGATTTAGTAGGGACCTCTCTACAGTGCAGGAAGCTACGCCACTGCATACAGTATTTACAATAGCATTACATACAATCTACAACCGTTATGTCAAAGTCGGTTATGTCGAATTATCCGGTTATCTCGAAGTCGGATCAAAGTCCCGTTTCAGACACTATCATTGTACATATAACGTGCTCCGTTTATATCGAATTTCGTTAAGTCAAATTTCGGTTATGTCGAAGTATTTTGTTCGGTCCGACGGAATTCGACATAACGGATGTAGACTGTATATAGTTTACACCATAACAGTACAATGCCACTCCAACACTGTACCATCTCACACACTGCCCGGCCCGAGGCTGATCGAACCCGGGTTGCATTGGTGAGAAGCGCCCAGAAGTTAACCACTGCGCTAATCAATCAGCCAATATAATACCTAAACAGAATAACCAGAAAGTAATGCGTATTATTTAAATATCCCAGGGAAATATCACGTAACTCAATATCTCTGTTTCTATTGAGGCAGAAGGCGTAACACGCACTGGAATATATTTGATTTTACAGTTCAAAACACACTGAGCGTATTGGAATTCGTCTCGATCAAAACTGTGCTTCTGAAAAAGTTGATAACGAAATTATGTGTAAAATATTTTTTCAACCTTTGGCCTAAGAATTATGTTACTTCCGTCTAAACAAATCACGCGAGAACTAAGGATATTTAGTAATAGGCTATTAAAAAAATTTTATATCGTCGCATGGACATTTTATAAAGATGTATTATATGTTTGTTTTTATGGGCGCCGTTTTGCTATTTATTCAGTATATATGGATATCCATAATGACAAGCTATTTATGAATCGATTTCTGGATATCCATAAGTCGTTGTATGGATATCCACAATTCCAGTGGGCCGGTTTGCTATTTATTCAGCATTTATGAATATCCATAATTCCATTTTTGGATATCAAATTATGGATATTCAAAAATCAAAAGGAATTGTGGATATCCAAAAACCCATATATTGATCGTCTCCCACTGGTTTATCATGCACGTAGTTTGTAAATTTAATGTTTGAGGTGAGACGGGGACACAAAGGTGAGGGGATTGCAAGGCCTACAGATTGCCACAGAAAATGAAACCAGAAAAACTATAACATAAATATATGTAATAGAAGGACGATTGAAAACGCTCTCATACTCATACTACACACTCGGATAGTGTATTGAGTGAATGTGTATAAATTATATAGTGCATAGTTTAATAATTGAATGCAACAATGTTGACAATAACATGAAACCCTGTCGAACATAATAGTATATTCCACATCCCTCATGGAACATCCGCGAATCATATGGGAACCAAATATTGTTGCAGAATTTCAACTACACGAATGACCACATTTATGCTTCCAACGAGAGTGATTAATATAAGTTGTTAAAACTGTCTTCGCAATCGTTGTAAAATAAATAAAGTTTAAAAACAAATCACCAACAATTTTATGTTAATGGCCCATATATTGACCTGGCCATTTCTGGATTCCAGCGCAAACCTGTATTTCTATGCGCACACTAGTGAAAGCTTGGAACTAGTTCACTGGAAACAAGTGGACATTTTAATACCTATAATACTATAATATAATACATAGCCGTAATTCTAATCACATATATTCCCATTCGTCCAGAAAAAATCCAAATAGGCCTAAAATGAAATAAAACGTGGAGTGGGTATTAGCCGGTCTGTTTAGAACCAAGTCGAGCGGTCACATATGCCACCACACGATAATATATGGATGCACAACACTGTGTTTTCTCGTTTATCGTGCTATGAACTGTCACTGTCAAAGTCTCAGTTCCGAACAAGAATCCACTTATAACGCATGCAGTTCTGCATGCCCCCAGAACCCTCCATCACAACTGTACCTTCGCCGCTCAATTTATTAGTCGGGTCTACTCATTACAAAATGGCTAGCTACGCCCTTGTATTGTCGCCGTGAATTCAAGAGTTGTATCAGCCAAAGTCTGTGTTTCATCAGCAGATGTACCCCGTTGGGATTGCGTGGTGGTTTTACGCTTATTTACTTTCGCTACCGGTTGCCCATATGAGCGACGCCTCCTGAAGAGATTAGTCATTTTAGATTGTTGAAGGATAGTGCAATGATACAGACAGAGACCCGTTCCAGAGTCTCCTCTGGTTCTTTTACGTGCACGACACGAGACCCCGGGTTAACGTCCAATCTGAAAGACTGTTAATTTTATTATGGTCAGACGGGGGATCAAACCTGCGATCCCTGGATTACCAGTCTAGCGTGTTACCACTGGACTACAGATCCGTATATATTGCGAGAGACTCATATCCTATATAGCATATGCAACGTGATTATAAACCAGTAACATGGGTTGATAACCAATATGCATGATTGCTATAAATGTGTGCTATTCGTCGGACAATTTGAAGTTTGTGTTAAATTACTGCGTTTGATACCGATTTGGCGAACGTTCAACCTATTTATAACCTCAAGTAATTATTGAGTATGTCTCACATTCGGATACCGACCGTGTGTCTATGCCAGGAATGGAATATAAACATCTCGCCAAAGTGTGCAATAGTGTTGTCGGCTGCTGCAATCTAAGAAAGAACGCTGACTGAGAATCAGAAATCGGAAGGAGTATTTCTGACACGCTGTCAATGAGCGGCATTGCTGGCGTTTCTATTACCTCCCTTGACAGATAAAGTCCGATTTATCCCGAAATGCATATTGATCCTTTTTGTCGGAATCCTTTGTTTTATTGTTAGTTTAAACATTATTTATTTCAGTATTTGTACATGTAATCAAGAAATGCACATTTTACATATAATTTAGCAGCAGTAGACTGAAGTCTATAGAGGATATTTGTATTTACATGTATTACTGTAAGATGTGATTTTATTTCATCGAGTGTCACCGAAATTTGTCGGGCATTTTATTTTATTATGTCCAATGATTTTGGCTATCATACTTTTAGTCTGCTTAAAGTATTCAGGGGCAGTAACTGACTAAATGTCTCTCATTGTTCGGAATAGATGTAATGCCAAAATCACATGTCCAACATACTGTAGCATTGTGCATTTATTTATATACTATATAACCAACATTAGGGTATCTTGTCATTCGCTTAGAATAAATGGGTCTGTTTGGTAGAAATATAATTTCAAGAATGGAAGATACATGTACAGTTTAGTTCAGTTTAAAAAATATTTTTATTTCAACGTATGCTCATGCATTGTCTTTTATAATATACGATTGCGAAGAAGAAAGCATAATAGAAACTGTGTATGTTGTAATACTCAAAATATTGGAGATAAATACCATTTTATATGCATATGTCCTTGTTTTAATGAGCTCAGAAAAATATACATTAAAAGGTATTTTTATCAAAGACCATTAGTGTAAAAGATTGTTGCAGGTCACCTGGCGCCCTATTATGACGTGATGCAATTATGAAGTGGTACGATTATGGCGTGTCTGTTTTCACGACGCTTGCGTCTCATTGCAGGATTGCATTGACATCACCGCTATGAATTTCACTTCGTCCAAAGTATGTGCACATATCCGATGATGATGATGATGATGATGATGATAATAATAATAATAATAATAAGAATAATAATGCATCTTTGCCATGCACACGTGTCGTCCGATTATGACTTGGCACGATTATGACATCGCGCGATTTTTTATAAATCTGAAAACATGTTCTGTTCTGTGCGTATTACTACTATGTCCAGCACACCGATATATTCTAACTAGCGAATCATTAGAGGTTATGATTGCAATATTATGTTCCATTGGTCTATAATACTGTATTCAGATTTTAAATGTTTTTGAAACATTAGTATTTGCAAATTACCTCCCTGTTTCAATTTGAAGAAAAAGTCCAACAAATATAGCACATTTAAGGTCTGAATCGATTCTTTTATGTAGGGCAATCTGTCCAAGATGACGTCACAAACACTATGCATACGGCTTTCTTTTACCAGTAATACATACATGACTCTTCATGACAACGGGTGACTGGAACAGGCGTCCATATGACAGGCTTCCAGATAACGACGAATTTCTTATTGGTAGCGTTGCATTTATCTTAGGAATAATTTCATATACGTTACGGTTAGCAAATGTTAGTAGTTTGTATAAATAATGCGGAACGAAAAGTTAAGCCGATGTGAAATGAACTGATAATACTTTGAAAACATTGCGCGTTCGTAACTTTTGCTAGACAGAAACATGGAATATAATATGGAACTAAAACCCATAGAATAAAATCTGAATCGGCAGAAAGTTGGCAAATACGTTCTGGTTAATGAAAATAAGGTGGATGATCTTAGATGTTCATAGAACTTTGCAGAATGAAGAAATACGATTCTTAGACGAGACAGGAAGTAGTTAGATTTGTCTTTTTGTGATTTGACTTCCCCAGGAGAAATAGTCGTCCAAGAAATTCTGAAGTAGTCAGAAACACAATAAATAAGCATGATATACACTAATATAAGTCCCAGAGCTTATGAAACGTACTGACTGTCCTGACATTCGAGAAAATGAGTGTAAAACGATGTATGTCAAAAGTCCATTCAAGGAAGATCAACCAATTAAAACGATGTATGTCAAAAGTCCATTCAAGGAAGATAAACCAATTAAAACGATGTATGTCAAAAGTCCATTCAAGGAAGATCAACCAATTAAAACGATGCATGTCAAAGTCCATTCAAGGAAGATCAACCAATTAAAACGATGCCTGTCAAAAGTCCATTCAAGGAAGATCAACCAATTAAAACGATGTATGTCAAAAGTCCATTCAAGGAAGATCAACCAATTAAAACGATGTATGTCAAAAGTCCATTCAAGGAAGATCAACCAATTAAAACGATGTATGTCAAAAGTCCATTCAAGGAAGATCAACCAATTAAAACGATGTCTGTCAAAAGTCCATTCAAGGAAGATCAACCAATTAAAACGATGTCTGTCAAAAGTCCATTCAAGGAAGATCAACCAATTAAAACGATGTATGTCAAAAGTCCATTCAAGGAAGATCAACCAATTAAAACGATGTCTGTCAAAAGTCCATTCAAGGAAGATCAACCAATTAAAACGATGTATGTCAAAAGTCCATTCAAGGAAGATCAACCAATTAAAACGATGTATGTCAAAAGTCCATTCAAGGAAGATCAACCAATTAAAACGATGTATGTCAAAAGTCCATTCAAGGAAGATCAACCAATTAAAACGATGTATGTCAAAAGTCCATTCAAGGAAGATCAACCAATTAAAACGATGTATATCAAAAGTCCATTCAAGGAAGATCAACCAATTAAAACGATGTCTGTCAAAAGTCCATTCAAGGAAGATCAACTATTCTGTCACGTTTTTAGAGTTTCTGAAATGTTTGTGGACTGTTTTGAAGTTTCCATTTAGTGTTCATGTATGCTTAGAAATACCACATTGTCACACATTCTATATCTATTGGGATTATCCTTGGGTTTTCCATTACCCATGTATAATAGATTAATTATTCTATGTATCCAAGAAGTTGAAACATGCTCTATCTGTGAAACCTTATTAAATAGTATCACAATGTACATGTATTTTACTAGGACAGTTCCATTGTTGATCATATGCTCGTTCGAAACATTGTCGAAACAAGGAGACTTCCGTTTCTTAAGTGCGAAAAATAACTTTGACAAGTCTGCATCGTGAATGACAAGCCGATGATGTATGTACTCGATGTAAAGTCAACCGATTCAAAATCTTTGATTTTATTCCGGAAATTCACTTTTCACGATTGACAAGTGCTGAGCATTGGGGGAGCCTTACGGACTATCCTCAAATGAAAGGCAAAGTAGTTCAGAGCACAATAAGTGTGAACGTTTGCTTTGTTTTCGGACAAGTTTCCATGATAATCGATAATATACCTCTACCTCGTCATCTCGTTCCTCAAAATGATTCGATTGCTACTTCTCTGAGTCCCACCGTTATCTATTTCTGAATATGGTATTGGCCTTCCTGTACAAAACATATGTCTCGTTATTAAAACCATGATGTCTACCTTCTAATATCCTTCTAGTGTGTGCACTTGTCTTGCATGTGAATGGTCTTCCCTAACGGTAAATGTCCACTGTGTATTAAATGCGAGTTATAACGGCTACAAGGAAGACAACGGTTCACAGACGGATATGTAGTACAGTGGTAACACGCTGGACTGGTAATCCAGGGATCGCAGGTTCGATCCCCAGTCTGACCCTAATACAATTAACAGTCTTTCAGATGGGACGTTAAACCGAGGTCTCGTGTCGGTGCTTTACACCGCGCACGTAAAAGAACCAGAGGAGATTCTGTAATGGGTCTCTGTCTGTATCATTGCACAATCCTCCACAGTCTAAAATAACTAATCTCTTCAGGAGGCGTCGCTCATATGGGCAACCGGTAGCGACGATAAATAAACGTAAAAACACACACACGGTTAGCAGCTTTCAGTACCGATATTACTATTAAATCAGTAAGTTCATTAAGTAGGAGATATATGCTTGAAATTCAAAAACTTATACTGCAGATCACACTGATAATAATTATTATTGATATGATGGTTTTCTATTTTATTCCATGCAATATTTGTTCGATGGACGGTAGGGTGTTGCATGATTGATACTATGCTACAATTCCAAAGATGCGACAATCGGAAAATGTTCGTGTGAAACTAAATCCATGTCAATAATAGAGACATGGCGTTTGAGTTGCGCTTGTTTATATCAGAAAATGGGTAGCTATAAAGGCTTAGAAATAGAAAGAGAAAATAAGGATGAAATTGGAATATAATATGCAGAAACTACAGACGATTGGGGTCTAGACAAGTGGTTTCACAACAATTGGGCCATCTCCAAGCATGTCTAAAAATGACATACCGTCACAATCAGAGTAATTATGGACCCTAATAATGATAGTGAGTCTGACGGGGTGTCATTTTTAAATATGCTTGGATATGGCCTACATTGTTTGTATGTATAGTGTCAAGCCTATGGCTTATCAAAATGTTCTTAAATACAAGTAAAACAATTACGTTTGTGGTATAAACGAGTAGTATTGGATGAGAGTAAGAACTAGGGGTGGAGCACAATACATTGACATTACATTTTGTATGGTACATTACGGCATGAGTTTCTAAATTTAGTTACTACATGTGTACGGATACTGTACGGGGAATTTGTTAGTAACTGCAATTAACACATTGAGATCGTTATAACGCACCGGTCAATTATCCCGCCGATTTGTCAATATTGCTTTTCTGGAACGACTTCATCGTTCTCAAAAACTTATGATTTGTTTAGGGGTTCACCATATTCCTATTCAAACAGCAAAATGCGCAAAAAGCAGGTACATATTCACGCTTTATTACGAATATATGTATTTTGATATTAAATGTTGCTATTGCTCTATGCAAATAACTTTAATAAGTGAAGCAAATAAACCATGTTTTCTGGAAGTATTTTCATTTTGTTTGCCATTTCTTCGGACTCCACCCACTTTGATGATGGCCAATGTAGTTTCTACACCCATGAACATCAAATTCATCGCTTCGTCCATATTTACTAAAGTAGTCACTACAGGACCAGGGAACTTACCCGTCGGGTACCCTATAGCAGCTACTCTTAACCAGGATAAATACGCCTGATTTGCAGTGTTGTCTGAGCGTCTGCGGCGTTCTTGCTTGGTCGCACCGTTTTCCAGAATGCCTCACTTCCGGTCCAGAAGGTGTCTCAATCTTCCGCATCAGACTGTGGCTCTTAATGAACCCAATTGCCATTTACTACATTACAGAAAATAAATACCTCGAATAAATTGACTGACAGATTTCTGACGATTGGATGTTTTATTATAAACAATGACACAATATCGACCATACAAAATGTTATCTAACTTATCATATATACATGTGTTATATTTTTTGTGTATGCGCTGTGGTAGCGCGTTCGCTTCAGGTGCGAAAGGCCCTGAGTTCACGACCAGCTGTAGCCATTACGATTTTGCTCTTAGGCAAGGCATTTAAATGAATCCACATTGCGTATTCTCTCTCCGTGGCGATGGATTCCATCAGGAATGAAGTCTCGGGAGTGATTAATATAAGTTGTAGGAACTTATTTCGAAATCGAGCTAAAATAAATTTGTATAAATTACATATCATATATACATTTTGTCTCACGATACAGTTTATCAAGTTGCAACGTTCATATATGCACTCTCTAGATATACCACATTTAAATCACAGGCAGATGTAACAGTGCTTTGATAGTATAATTGGTGAGGAAAAAATAATAGTAATAAAAAAATGTACAAATGTATATTATTTTTTCAATAATTAAAAAAAATGTTTAAAACTCTTTTCAGACCGATTACGGTATATTATCAAAGTACTGTTACATTTACCTGTGATTGTATTCCTGGCAAAAAAATTGCTAATTAAGAGAAGTATCTGTATATTTGATAGTAAACAGTATGGCATGTGACGTGGGCCTATTAAACAGCGTACTGGATGACGGGGATGATGAAGAAGACTGGACCAGCACGCAGTGGGATGACCCAAACTCTCGCCCACAGACCAGTATGCAGTGCCATGACCCAAACTCTCGCCCACAGACCAGCACGCAGTGCCATGACCCAAACTCTCGCCCACAGACCAGCACACAGTGGGCAGAGACAAACTGTAGCACAATGACAACTGAAAAGGCAGAGTTAGCTGTTGATTGTCCTACATATAATCCCATTGCTGAACTGTCCAGCCACCTAACAGACTTGAGTAGTATAGAACGACCAGGTGGTGAGACTAATGAAATTTTTGAATCTTTGTCTATTTACATTTCTACTGTAACTGAATACCATTAGGGTTAGCACAGATTTACCTCATCTTTTTAGGGATCAAATGAATATTCATATGGCATAGATTATTGTGGAAATTGAGTAACTGTCAGTTTAAACATATTTATTCGACATTACCGTATTTAGCTGTGTATAGTGCGCTACCGTGTATAGTGCGCACCCACGATCTGGCACGAAAATCGGCGGAAAAACTGAGTTCCTATGTATACTGCGCACGTGAAAAACGCAATTTTCCAAGTCAAAATTTAACATTTATCAAGAATCGCTAAAAATTGTGCTCCGTGATTTTTACAACTTATATTAATCACTCGAGATATACCTCATCGAGTAACGGTCACACCTGCTCAAATTTCTCGACACGTTCTCAAACATCTCAACACGTTCTCAAACATGTCAGCAGATGCTCAAACTTCTCAACACGTGAAGCCTACCTAATTAACTGGGACCCATTGTGAAAGGTTTGTCGAAATTAATTATCGCTACAATCAATTGAAATACTGCAGCCAAAAAATTTATGCAATGCATTGTACATTGTACGGCGAAGTACGCGAAAAGTACGGGAAATATTACATACGATAAAACCACGTGATGTTATCAAATCGCCATTTTTTATGCATTTACCTTTTCAATTAAATTCATCAAAGTTTGCCAAAATAAACGAAATATATGCTAATTTTGTGGTCTTATTCATTTGATTTATTTATATAGACTATCGGCAACTGGTTTTAATAGCTAGTTTATAACGATTGTCGAATGTAACAACTTATAGAATGACTGTGGGCCGTTCGGGTCGAATTTCAGTTTTTTCACGAAATTTTGGTCCGGAAAAAAATGTCCTGATGTCTGTACTGGTGTATAATGCGCAGTAGATAAAATGGATGAGGATTTCAGTAAGAAATGTGCGCACTATACACAGCTAAATACGGTATATAACATAATTTATTACAAATAATTATGTACACAATAAATACATGGATTGAAATGAGTATTTCATCAATTAAACAAACGTCATATACGCGGTTTGTTGACATAACAAAATAATGTAAATAGGGTCGACATTCATGCATAATACAAAGCGTTTATCCTGAATAACCCGAGTTATGCTACATAATTACCGTGATATCTCACATGTGTGCCTATGCATATTTATTTGTAGACTAATCTTAATTAATTTATCTCTAAGCGAAAGTATCGCGTGTTTAGTATTGACTTCAATGACAACAGACGTCAATTCATGAGCCTGGATGACCGTTATATGAAATCCTGAAATTTTGAACGTTTGGATACCACAAAAACACTGTTAATTTGATTCAATGTTAGTGGTCGATGTATTCGGAAGAATTTGTAGTAACAATGCATTTATACGTGAAGAAGTGCATTTTATTTGCTTTTTGCGATGTAATGTCACTTTAACAATTGTCCTTAATCGATTAATCCTACATGTACCTGTATCAATAAAAGTGTAATATCAATAATACCCCGGTAGTCAACAACGAGGGTTGAATCTGCTACAACTATAAAGTTGTATCATGAATATATTTTTAGAAAATGACCATCCTGAAATTCATGTTTTCAATTAAAGCAGCATTACATCGTATGAAATAAAAAATATTTGAAAAATTCATTTTTACGTATGGGTAGCAGTGCTGCTACACATTCTAACATTATATTTTGTATGCTTATGTTCATTTGGTAAACAGTGTTTTTTTGCGATACAAACTCGAAACCGAAAATAGGACTTTCCGAGTCGATCAGTCAGACTCACGCAATTGTTTACAACCGGAACGTATCGTCTACACTTGTTTACATTCGGAATGCATCGTCCCCATTTGTCCCACGTTGTCTTTTTTAATTAAATTACTTGATATGTTGATTCATACCTCTGTTAGTGAGGGGTTCGACATTAGAGAAAGATAGATAGATAGTATTTTATGTTCAAAATATATTATTATTATTATATACTAAACTTATATAGCGCTCTTTTCATCTAAAAATAAAACGTTCAAAAGCGCTTTACAGCCTAAAATATCACAAATATTGATAAAAACTTCCACATACAATGAGATAAAACAAGACAAAAATAGCAAACACAATTACAATGGATTCTAAATATGCTATAAAATATTCGGATCTAAAATTATAACAATTAAAATATAGGTAATAATTAAATAAAATGTGTTCATTTGCAGTCTTAACCCTTTCAACACCACAGACCTCTAAATAGGCTTACAAAAAAGTGTAGAGCCGTCTCATCAGGATCTGCACTTTTTGCAAGTAATATTACAATTTTTAGAAAATAATTTACCCATTTTGATAAATGAACTTGTCCAAATGTGATTTTCTGATTCATTTAATTGGTCTAAAAATGTCATGGACCAGTCTATGTCAGTTACTTGGTGTTGAATGGGTTAATCCTGATTGAGCACAGACACAGTTCGATATTTATGTTCCACATGTTCAAAATATATACGTTGTTTTCTACATCCTATGTTGTTTCACGCATGCGCGCTGTGCGTGTTTACATTTCTTGTGTTGATAAACAAATTCGCGTATACGACGGTTTAAATTTATTGGAATTTTATCGTTTCTGAGCGACTATTTCGATTTTTGTAAACACACTTTCTGCAAATTACAGATGCGCAAATATTTTTAAAGTCGCTAAGTGTATTATATACGGTAATGTTTTACAGGTGAGAGTTGCGTGGTACAGAGGATGTTATTGAATGATAACAAGGCAGGAATGGAAGGCCTAGACAAGACAAAGATTAACCAGATTATTCAGGAAGCTTCGAGAGGTAAATTATGCAGAGTTGCATGGGGCCCATGGCTGTAGCTCAAGCAGATAAATACTAGTGTAAGCAAACATGAACATTCTATTGAATACACCTTTCTCACATTACCCCCACTTGGCCGAAATTCACCGAAATTACGGCTTTCTGCTATCGCATTGGTTGGTAAGAAGGGATTTCACAAAATATTATTAACCCATTCAACACCAAGTAACTGACATGGACTGGTCCATGATATTTTTAGACCAATAAAATGAATAAGAAAATTACATTTGGACCAGTTCATTTATCAAAATGGGTAATTTTGTCTAAAATAGTAATATTACTGGCAAAAAGTACAGATCCTGATGAGACGGCTCATCATGAGCCGGCTCATCTGGATCTACACTTTTTGTAAGCCTATTTAGAGGTCTGTGGTGTTGAAAGGGTTAAAGTCATACATCGTTGGAAAGCTCAGGATATCTTCTAAGTTCTAGCTATTTATGTAGTCATTTAAAAAAAAATCGTTAAATTTTATTCAGTTAATTACAGATACAATATTTTATTCAGTTAATTACAGATACAATATTTTAATCAGTTAATTACAGATACAATATTTTAATCAGTTAATTACAGATACAGATTTATTTTGAACTAGAGTTTTGTTGTTTTGTTGTAGTGGGCCGGTTATGTTTGACTTAAGTGTGTTTTTACGTTTATTTATCGTCGCTACCGGTTGCCCATAAGAGCGACGCCTCCTGAAGAGATTAGTCATTTTAGATTTTGGAGGATAGTGCAATGATACAGACAGAGACACATTCCAGAGTCTCCTCTGGTTCTTTTACGTGCACAGTGTAAAGCACCGACACAAGACCTCGGTATAACGTCACATATGAAAGACTGTTAATTTTATTAGGGTCAGACAGGGGATCAAACCTGCAATCCCTGGATTACCAGTCCAGCGTGTTACCACTGGACTACAGATCCGTCTGACTTAAGTTATGAGACACCTTATGAACATCAGTACTTGCCAGACCATTAGTATTCATAATATAAGTTTCTGGCGGCTCACTAACAAGGTCATATCAGAATGAGGTCAGCCTAGGGATGTGTAATATGCAATTACAATTGGAATTCATTTAACCCTTTCCCACATAGAAGCACCTCTTGACGCCATTACCAATACGACATACATTGTAATGTAGTAGCCAAACCAATGTTCATAATAAAGGCCAGAATCTCATGTAGGTGGGATAGATATGGCGACTACTTATCCACTGCATGATAGCTAAATGGCTGTCGTTTGTATGGAGATATAAAAGTATATTAACCTACGGTAAGTCTCTATGAATGAGGTGTGTTATGGGAAGACCAGCAGAGCGGTCAAACTAGCGCATAACTTGTGAACCAGCATTGACACAACGTTAACGTTTGTATCATCTTAAAGGTGTGTTCAACAATAATTTATACAAATTTAGTTTAGCTTGATTGCGAAACAAGTTCTTACAACCTATATTTATCACTCTCGAGACCTCATTCCTGATGGAATCCATCACCACGAGGGAAAGAGAAGAGGCAACGTGGAATTTAAATGCCTTGCCTAAGGGCACAATGGTAACGGTTCCAGCGGGGCTCGAACTCCGGACCTTTCGCACCTGAAGCGAACAGGCATCCACTGGTCTGCGCTATCATGACTTCCACGTTTTCAACAATACCACCATGTTCTGTATCGTGCATTACCATCCAAAGAAAACTTACTATGCTAATTAATATATTTCTAGAGATGACGCCCCCAAAGTTGTGAATGCGATAAATAAATGCTTAATGACTGCTAAGACCAAGCCTGTTGAAATATCATGCTTATGTTCTTGGACTTACTTATAACACAGTCCACCTCCGTGGTCGAGTGGTTAAGGTCCCTGACTTGTATACCACTGTAACCTATCATCACTGATGGTCACGGGTTCGAGCCCCGCTCAGGCCGTGTCTTATTTATATGAAAAAGTTGGCAGTTTCTTACAGAGGTTGGTGCACCAAAGTACTGGTTAACCGCTGGAGCCTGCCCAGGAAAGGTGTTGTTAGGTAAACTGCCCGCCGGCGATATAGCCCAAAATGGTGCTTATGCAGGCGTAAAACCCGAAATATAACATAACATAACTTACTTCAAATATTCATTTAGGTGTTAACCATTTTCTTTTTAACCCTTTCCTTCATAGAGATTTAGGTTAATTATATGTGAAATGTTAATTCTGTTATGTACATGTAAAATACTGAAATAAATAACGTTTAAGCTAAGTGAACGCTGCGGATAAGACTTGGTATGTCATTCCTGTCATAAAATGACTGACGGACGGATCGAGCGCAAACCTATAGTCGTCTCTGGTAGGCAATCCATTACAGAACTAGTCGCGCCTACGTTGTTATCGACCCCTGACCTATGTTCCCTAGTTCTATCAACTAACACATTAATTTAGCCACAATAACTTTTCCTCATCAACTGATAGACACCAGTAAAAGTATGGTAGTATAAAGTTTAAACTTTATTTATTTTAACGATTGCGAAGCAAGTTCTAGCAACTTATATTAATCACTCTCGTTGGCGCTGATGAAAGCGTAAATGTGGTCCTTCGTGTGGGAGAAAACCCGAGTACCCAGAGAAAACCCACATATCCGATCTTGCGACCACCGTACCATCGCACATACTTCCCGGTCTGAGGATCGAACCCGGGTTGCATTGGTGAGAAGTGAGCATGCTAACAACTGCGCTAATCGGACAATATGTGAATGGTAGAGCTTGGTCGGTCTTTTCTTCTAAATCATGCTTGAAAGGCAGGCATTGTGAAGGAATTTAATTCCATATTATTGCAGGCTCTAAATTTTATGAGAATGAAAGACAAAAGGATGAACAAATGAAGAAGAGGATCTGGGAGCAAAGAGAGAAAATAAAGCTTATACCAGTGGATCAGTTGAGGCACGGGATTGTAGAGGTATGTGCTGTTGCCAGCAGTTGAGGCAAGGGATTGTAGAGGTATGTGCTGTTGCCAGCAGTTGAGGCAAGGGATTGTAGAGGTATGTGCTGTTGCCAGCAGTTGAGGCAAGGGATTGTAGAGGTATGTGCTGTTGCCAGCAGTTGAGGCAAGGGATTGTAGAGGTATGTGCTGTTGCCAGCAGTTGAGGCAAGGGATTGTAGAGGTATGTGCTGTTGCCAGCAGTTGAGGCAAGGGATTGTAGAGGTATGTGCTGTTGCCAGCAGTTGAGGCAAGGGATTGTAGAGGTATGTGCTGTTGCCAGCAGTTGAGGCAAGGGATTGTAGAGGTATGTGCTGTTGCCAGCAGTTGAGGCAAGGGATTGTAGAGGTATGTGCTGTTGCCAGCAGTGGTACTGGGATCAGAATGAACCCTGCAGTCTTAGCACTCTAGAGTTTTTAAGTTGCCCCTGCATCTTCAGGGTTGCGGTTATTTTAGCGCTAGTGCAAGCTACAGATGACGTCTCAATTCCAGAGTGTGTGTGTTTTACGTTTATTTATGCATGACATTTTAGACCAATAAATGAATAGTCCGCCTCCGTGGTCGAGTGGTTAAGGTTGCTGACCTGACTTGTCCACTGTAACCTATCATCACTGATGGTCACGGGTTCGAGCCCCGCTCAGGCCGTGTCTCATTTATATGAAAAAGTTGGCAGTTTCTTATGGAGATTGGTGCACCCAAGTACTGGTTAACCGCTGGAGCTTGCCCAGGAAAGGTGTTGTTAAGTAAACTGCAGGCGTAAAACCCGAAATATAACAATAACCAATAAATTAATAACAATATTAAATTTGGACCAGTTCATTTATCAAAATGGGTAAATTTTGTCTAAAAAATAGTAATATTACTGGCAAAGAGTGCAGATCCTGATGAGACAGCTCGTCATCTGGATCTACACTTTTTGTAAGCCTATTTACAGCCCTGTGGTGTTGAAAGGGTTGATCCCTCTTGAGACCTCATTCCTGATTGAATCCATCATCATGAGGGATAGAGAAGAGGCAATGTTTATTCAAGTTTCTTATCTAAGGACACTACGGCTGTGATTCTGATGGAGCTCGGATTCACAACCTCTGGGTAGCTAGGCGGACACCGTATTCACAGAACGTCCATGAATGTATCTTTGCAACACGACCGTTGTCAGCACATACATACTCAATAAGAGGGTATTAGTGAAAGGGTGCTCAATTTCCTCTGTATATATAACATACATACTCACCTATAAGACGAGTTTTTACCACTAGGGTATGGCCTTAATGTGGCTTCCTGTCTTATAAGTGAAATCTATTTTTTTAAACACATTTCATATTGTCCGTTTATGTCATTATTTATGACTTATGCTATGAGTAACTATCTAGGGTTTATAGAGTTGAACATGCACAAATGCTATGCAGAAAGAGCACAATCACTGAAGACACCTTTGTTTGTTTTGGTCGCGAAATTAGGTGACATATTTTTGGAGGGCAATAAAGTTACCATAGATACAATAAATCTTGAAAAATCTCTCTATAATCCCTAGATAGTTACCCATAGCATAGCTGCATAAAATATTTACATAAACTGTTCACTCCTTACGGGCGATATGACTCCCAATAAATAATCTATTGTTCTAGAGATTCATTAATTAACCATTCATTTTCAAACTCAAGTTTCAATTTGTAAACATCACAGTTGGGCCAATATTTTATTTATTAAAAATGAGCATGGTGATAGTGCTTTGTGTTGTTTATTTATCGAAGTATTTGTTCAAGATGACATAGCCCCTTAACGTCACTTTGCATTTCTCTGTTGCAGGCAGATACGTTGCTAGAGGATTTTGAACAGCAGCGTGACCTGAGTCACACCATTGTCCACATTGACATGGATGCATTCTATGCTGCAGTGGAGATGAGAGATGAACCAAGTCTCAAGGATAAGCCAATGGCTGTTGGCGGGAACTCCATGCTGGTAGGACTTGCATGAATATATATATCAGTTAAAATAGAACAGGTATCTGTAAAATCTGTACAGTGAAACCCCTCAAAACTGGAATCCCTCTAAGCTGGAATTTCCTTCAAACCGAACACATGTCTTGGTCCCAAATGTTTACCTTTTTTGTTCCTTGTACAAAAACCTCTGTAAACCGGAGCCCCTCTTTTCTGAATATCGTTCAGATTATTAAAAATACTGTGAATTTTCAGTTGTAATTTACCCCTATAAACCGAACAGTAACTGAATTTTCAGTTGTAATTTACCCCTCTAAGCCGAACACCCCTCCAAACCGAACTTTAATTCTGGTCCTGTGGCCGTTCGGTATAGAGGGGTTTCACTGTAATACCATTGACCATGTGGGTATGAATGCAGAGATATAAATCTTCAGTTTGTTGGTTGTTGTGCAAATTTTCAACACTTCTATGGTTATGGCCCATACCTCTCAGAGAAAACTTGACTCAATTTGAGATTAGAGATAAGATTTACAGCCTTCTGTCATTGGATCATACTTATGTTTGTGTCAACGTCTAGTCCTGTCCAATGTTTGCGTAATGCACAGTACATGAAACACTTATGACTGGGAAGGAAATATACTTATACCTGTGTGAAAGACCACACTGCAAAAATAGACCACCCTGTAAATATAGACCAACCTGCAAATATAGACTACCCTGTAAAAATAGACCACACTGCAAATATAGACCACCCTGTAAATATAGACCAACCTGCAAATATAGACTACCCTGTAAATATAGACCAGCCTGTAAATATAGACCAACCTGCAAATATAGACCACCCTGCAAATATAGACCCCCTGTAAATATAGACCAACCTGCAAATATAGACCACCTTGCAAATATAGACCACCCTGCAAATATAGACCACTGTTGACTGCAAATATAGACCCCCCTGTAAATATAGACCACCCTGCAAATATAGACTACCCTGAAAATATAGACCAACCTGTAAATATAGACCACCCTGTAAATATAGACCACTCTGTAAATATAGACCACTCTGTAAATATAGACCACTCTGTAAATATAGACCACTCTGTAAATATAGACCAACCTGTAAATATAGAACACCCTGCAAATATAGACCACCCTGTAAATATAGACTACCCTGTAAATATAGACCAGCCTGTAAATATAGACCACCCTGTAAATATAGACCAACCTGCAAATATAGACCACTCTGTAAATATAGACCACTCTGTAAATATAGACCAACCTGTAAATATAAAACACCCTGCAAATATAGACCACCCTGTAAATATAGACTACCCTGTAAATATAGACCACACTGCAAGTATAGACCACCCTGTAAATATAGACCTACCTGCAAATATAGACCACCCTGCAAATATAGACCACCCTGCAAATATAGACCACCCTGCAAATAAAGAACACCCTGCAAATATAGACCACCCTGCAAATATAGACCACCCTGCAAATATAGACCACCCTGCAAATATAGACCACCCTGCAAATATAGACCACCCTGTAAATAAAGACTACCCTGCAAATATAGACCACCCTGTAAATGTAGACTACCCTGTAAATATAGACCACCCTGCAAATATAGACTACCCTGTACATATAGACCACCCTGCAAATATAGACTACCCTGCAAATATAGACCAGCCTGCAAATATAGACCAGCCTGTAAATATAGACCAACCTGCAAATATAGACCACCCTGCAAATATAGACCACTCTGTACATATAGACCACTCTGTACATATAGACCACTCTGTAAATATAGACCACCCTGCAAATATAGACCAGCCTGTAACTATAGACCACCCTGTAAATATAGACCAACCTGCAAATATAGACCAACCTGCAAATATAGACCACCCTGTAAAAATAGACCATGCTGCAAATATAGACCACCCTGTAAAAATAGACCACTGTAAATATAGACCATGCTGCAAATATAGACCACCCTGTAAAAATAGACCATGCTGCAAATATAGACCACCCTGTAAACATAGACCATGCTGCAAATATAGAACACCTGAACTAAACTTACATTTAACTTACACCCCTGACCACCTTACATTTAAGACCGCCCTGCAAATATAGACCACCATTGTGGATCCATATCTTGACATTAAAGAATATTTAAGCATGTTAATACTGACCACTTGTGTACGTAGACCAACTTTTCCAAGGTTCGCAGGTTCAAATGTCCTTCAGTCGACACCACCCAACTAATCATGCCGTGTTTCAGTCGACACCACCCAACTAATCATGCCGTGTTTCAGTCGACACCACCCAACTATTCATGCCATGCAGTTAGTGAACCAGCAGCCATGCCATGATTTATAGCCACTGTACAGTAACTTTGTGTTTTTCAGTCAACGTCCAATTATCATGCCAGGAAGTTTGGTGTTCGAGCGGCCATGCCAGGATTTATAGCCAGAAAATTGTGTCCTGAACTTGTTATTGTGCCGGCAAACCCTAAAAAGTACTCTGTCGTCAGTAAGCAAGTGAAAGCCATCATAGCAGAATATGATCCAAACTTCTGTCCAATGTCCTTGGATGAGGCATATCTGGACCTGACTGAGCATTTAGAAAACAGGCAGACGTCACCACCTGCAGAAAGAACATTTCTCTGCAGGAATGATAGCAATGCAGATTCCAGGGCTTTCTGTAAATGTGATATGAATGAGACTGCAAGGAAGTATGGGAATGTAGATGTTTCAGTGAATAGTTCAAGTGTTAGTTCTAAGGAAGTACAAGTTAGCAGCAACACAGATTCTGGCATTAATTTCAACATAAATGCTGGAGAAGAAGGTGCCAGTGTAGTCTGTCCAGATTGTGGAAAGGAGTTGCCTCCCTTTACACGTGTGACATTTGGTGTAGGTGATGAAGATGCTGTGCAGGAACTGAGAACAAGAATTGAGCAGAAGACAAATCTAACAGCTAGTGCGGGTAAGAGTTACTCCCCCCGTGTGTATGGTATATACATGTATCACTGTGTTGGAACTTGCAGAAGACGAGTCAGTGGTCGATTGGTTAATAACTTAAAATGTTGGACCGTGAATCCAAGATTCGCAGGTTCGATCCCCCCTTCTGCTCCTACTTGTCTCATGTATCGGAGCTATGCACAGGGCATGTAAATGAACCGGGGATGCTTCTGGAATTGGACCATCTTCTGTAAGTTGCAGTATCCTCCAAAAGATAAAATGACCAATATACTTTTAGAGACGTCATTCGCGATTAACCAAGGGGTGATGATAAATATAGCATATAAAAATAGCAGTAGACACGTTCCTGTATTACACAACATCCCATTTAACTGTTTTACGCGAACATGTCATTGCAATGTGTTGCTGCATCTAAAACGAGGTCCAAATGATGGTGTATGCTGTTCTTTTCCCTTGAAATTATAATTCTCTATCTGTAATATGGTCTGTATTGTAACTAGATGTAGCGGGTCTGTGGTACGGTCTGTACTGTAACTATATGTAGCAGAACTGTGTCATACTGTAACTAGATGTATTGTGTCTGTGGAATGGTCTGTACTGTAACTATATGTAGCGGGTCTGTGGTACAGTCTGTACTGTAACTATATGTAGCGGGTCTGTGGTACAGTCTGTACTGTAACTATATGTAGCGGGTCTGTGGTACAGTCTGTACTGTAGTTAGATGTAGCGGGTCTGTGGTACAGTCTGTACTGTAACTAGATGTATTGTGTCTGTGGAATGGTCTGTACTGTAACTATATGTAGCGGGTCTGTGGTACAGTCTGTACTGTAACTATATGTAGCGGGTCTGTGGTACAGTCTGTACTGTAGTTAGATGTAGCGGGTCTGTGGTACAGTCTGTACTGTAACTAGATGTATTGTGTCTGTGGAACAGTCTGTACTGTAGCTAGATGTATTGTGTCTGTGGTACAGTCTGTACTGTAACTATATGTAGCGGGTCTGTGGTACAGTCTGTACTGTAACTAGATGTAGCGGGTCTGTGGTACAGTCTGTACTGTAACTAGATGTATTGTGTCTGTGGTACAGTCTGTACTGTAACTAGATGTATTGTGTCTGTGGAATGGTCTGTACTGTAACTATATGTAGCGGGTCTGTGGTACAGTCTGTACTGTAACTATATGTAGCGGGTCTGTGGTACAGTCTGTACTGTAGTTAGATGTAGCGGGTCTGTGGATCAGTCTGTACTGTAACTAGATGTATTGTGTCTGTGGTACAGTCTGTACTGTAACTATATGTAGCGGGTCTGTGGTACAGTCTGTACTGTAGTTAGATGTAGCGGGTCTGTGGTACAGTCTGTACTGTAACTAGATGTATTGTGTCTGATGTACAGTCTGTACTGTAGCTAGATGTATTGTGTCTGTGGTACAGTCTGTACTGTAACTAGATGTAGCATGTCTGTGGTACAGTCTGTACTGTAACTAGATGTAGCATGTCTGTGGTACAGTCTGTACTGTAACTAGATGTATTGTGTCTGTGGTACAGTCTGTACTGTAACTAGATGTAGCGGGTCTGTGGTACGGTCTGTACTGTAGTTAGATGTAGCGGGTCTGTGGTACAGTCTGTACTGTAACTAGATGTAGCAGAACTGTGTTATAGTCTACTGTAACTAGATGTAATGTGTCTGTGGTACAGTCTGTACTGTAACTAGATGTAGCGTGTCTGTGGTACAGTCTGTACTGTAACTAGATGTATTGTGTCTGTGGTACAGTCTGTACTGTAACTAGATGTATTGTGTCTGTGGAACGGTCTGTACTGTAACTAGATGTATTGTGTATGTGGTACAGTCTGTACTGTAACTAGATGTAGCGGGTCTGTGGTACAGTCTGTACTGTAACTAGATGTAGCGGGTCTGTGGTACAGTCTGTACTGTAACTAGATGTAGCGGGTCTGTGGTACAGTCTGTACTGTAACTAGATGTAGCATGGCTGTGGTACAGTCTGTACTGTAACTAGATGTATTGTGTCTGTGGTACAGTCTGTACTGTAACTAGATGTAGCGGGTCTGTGGTACAGTCTGTACTGTAGCTAGATGTATTGTGTCTGTGGTACAGTCTGTACTGTAACTAGATGTAGCGGGTCTATGGTACGGTCTGTACTGTAACTAGATGTAGCGGGTCTGTGGTACAGTCTGTACTGTAACTAGATGTAGCATGTCTGTGGTACAGTCTGTACTGTAACTAGATGTATTGTGTCTGTGGTACAGTCTGTACTGTAACTAGATGTAGCGGGTCTGTGGTACGGTCTGTACTGTAACTAGATGTATTGTGTCTGTGGTACGGTCTGTACTGTAACTAGATGTAGCAGGTCTGTGGTACAGTCTGTACTGTAACTAGATGTAGCGGGTCTGTGGAACGGTCTGTACTGTAACTAGATGTTGGATATTTTCAGGTATTGCATCTAACATGATGCTAGCCAAGGTGTGTTCAGATGTAGCGGGTCTGTGGAATGGTTTGTACTGTAACTAGATGTTGGATATTTTCAGGTATTGCATCTAACATGATGCTAGCCAAGGTGTGTTCAGATGTAGCGAGTCTGTGGTACAGTCTGTACTGTAACTAGATGTTGGATATTTTCAGGTATTGCATCTAACATGATGCTAGCCAAGGTGTGTTCAGATAAAAATAAACCCAATGGCCAGTATAAAATCGCGGCATCTCGGGAGGACATCATGAAGTTCATTAAGGATCTACCGACCAGGAAGGTAGGCTTTATCAGCATGGGAACCTGTAAATCACCCAATATTCAGTTACGAAACAAATTTATATATATACTAATTTATTTCAGCTCGATTGCGAAACAAGTTCTTACAACTTATTAATCACTCTCGAGACCTCATTCCTGATGGAATCCATCGTCACGAGGGCAAGAGAAGAGGAAATGTAGAATTTATATGCCTTGCCTAAGGGCCGCTACGGCTCCAGCGGGGCTCGAACTCCAGACCTTTTGCACCTGGAGCAAACGCGCTACCACTGCGCTATCACAATTTCCACTACAACATTAGATTAATTGCTCAATCCATCACCATGAGGGAGATAGAGTTGGCAATGTGGATTTAAGTGCCTTGCTTAAGGATATCACCACTGGGGTTCTGACGTGGTTCAAACTCACAACCTCTGGGCTACAAGATGGACATCGCTTCCATTACATCATTATTTACATGGATTACCTGTTGTCCATCCCTGCCTGTTGTCCATCCCCACCTGTTGTCCATCCCTGCCTGTTGTCAATCACCGCCTGCCTGTTGTCCATCCCCACCTGTTGTCCATCACCGCCTGCCTGTTGTCCATCCCCACCTGTTGTCCATCCCTGCCTGTTGTCCATCCCCACCTGTTGTCCATCACCGCCTGCATGTTGTCCATCACCGCCTGTCTGTTGTCCATCACCGCCTGCCTGTTGTCCATCATCACCACCTGTTGTCCATGTTGTCCATCACCACCTGGCACATCCCACCTGCCTGTTCACCACATGCCTGTTGTCCATCACCACCTGCCTGTTGTCCATCCCTGCCTGTCGTCCATCACCGCCTGCCTGTTGTCCATCCCTGCCTGTTGTCCATCACCACCTGCCTGTTGTCCATCACCACCTGCCTGTGTCATCACCGTCCATCACCACCTGCCTGTTGTCCATCACTGCCTGTTGTCCATCCCTGCCTGTTGTCCATCACCACCTGCCTGTTGTCCATCACCACCTGCCTGTTGTCCATCCTGTTGTCCATCACCGCCTGCCTGTCCATCACCACCTGCCTGTTGTCCATCACCACCTGCCTGTTGTCCATCACCACCTGCCTGTTGTCCATCACCACCTGCCTGTTGTCCATCACCACCTGCCTGTTGTCCATCACCGCCTGCCTGTTGTCCATCACCACCTGCCTGTTGTCCATCACCGCCTGCCTGTTGTCCATCACCACCTGTTATCCTGTTTTTAAACAAAGTTTTTTTAAATTTTTTTTTTATTTATTATTGTTTTAGCAAAATTCTTTATCTTCAAAAATAAACTCAACCACACAACTCCTATGTTTGAAGTGTTCGTTTGTTACCTGAGGAAATGAAAGGAAGTAGAAAGACATATTGCAATAATAAAGGACAAAATTGCTACTCATAATAAAAAATGGGATCAAATACAGCTGTAGGACAGTTTCTCAAAACCGTTTGTTTTTTCTTCTTTGTTTTGTTGCTGTTTTTTCCCTTTGTTTTTGCTCCGTTAAATGTAACGGAAGAATCTACTCTTTTAACTCTATTTAAATCTATTATCACTTCCTTCTATAAAAAACATCTTATTTTTTGTGACCTTTCATGACATATTATTCTTAATCACTAACTGAAATGTTTAATACGTGCATGTATGTATGTATATATGTATGTATATATGTATATGTGTGTATGTATGTATATATGTATATGTATATGTTTTGTATGTATATATGTATATGTGTGTATGTATGTATATGTTTGTGTGTATGTATGTATATATGTATATGTGTGTATGTATGTATATGTATATGTGTGTATGTATGTATATATGTATATGTGTGTACTTTGTTCTTGTAATAACATGAAAAGGAAAATAAAAAATATTAATATAAAATTAAAAAAAGTTACTGATAAAACGTCGTCAATAGCCATTGACTTACGGTCATCTTGTTGTAAAAGCCACTTTCCTCCGCATCCATCCGATTTGTGTCCGGTACATACCTTGTAAACCACTAGACCTGTTTTTAAGTAACTTCACACACAAATGTTCACAGTAATGAATTGTGTGACACGCAATACTTGGCTTCAAGATCACAGAGGTAGAAAATACTTATTTCAAGAACTCGCTATTATTTCAAAAAAATAATTTCTCACGTCACCCTTGTTCACACCCAATTTGACCTAATATTTAGATTCATAGTTTAGTATTGGTGTATGACTTACACTTTCAGATCAGCGGTATTGGTAAGGTAAGCGAGGCCATGTTGAATGCCGTGGGCGTATATACGTGTTCAGATCTGCACAGGACACGCGGCTTGTTATACCATCTCTACTCCCAAATATCCTTCAATTATTTCATGAGAATATGCCGGGGAATTGGATCAACCACTGTAGAAAGGTACATTGTTGTATTGTAAATTTATTTGAACATATTGTTTCTTCTTCTTGTCGTTCGCGTACTGTACCTGCCTGGCGGGTCTTCACAGGTCCAGCACCATCTCGGTTTACTCTTTCTGTCATTGTGATTCATTTTGCGTTTATGCGTAGTACCGTGGTTTATTAGAATGCGCTGTGCGGCCCAGTACTTCCGGCTTCAGCATTCGGGGTTTCTGTTGGGGTTACCTCACCCTTAGGCTAGGACTTTTAAGGCGGCCCATATATTCGCCTGATGCACCCGTTGTAGGACACGTGGAGTATTTAATAGGAGTAGCTTTGCCATGTGCTATCCTGCCCCGTCCTGGTAGGTACACCGCCATATGGTCCGGGACTGCTTATTTAATTCACAGCAAACCCCCATATCTGAGGGCCGTTCCCCTATCCGCCACCTGAGGACCCGCTGGGTAGGGGATGGTCGCCCCACTACTGAATTGGGAGCAGCATGGTCCCAGGAACATATTGTTTGCTAAAGATGGAAACGATCAACGCCTCCATCTTTTCTACATCACTCTCCAAAACAAAACAATACCTATTATACACAGAAAATGCGAATATGCATGATATAGACAAGTTATCAAAATAATTGACCTTACATCAAATATGTGAATGTATAACTATTCATATCAATCTCAGACCGTGTCTCATTTATATGACAATGTTGTGGGTTTCTTACGGAGGTTGGTGCACCAAGTACTGGTTAACCGCTGGAGCCTGCCCAGGAAAGGTGTTGTTAGGTAAACTGCCCAGCCTGTAGCGACTTAAATAAATAAATAAACTTAAATAATAAATAAAAATAATAATAAAATTCATATTAATTATATATACCGATATACATAGCCATATCACTTGTATCTATGTTGTACATTATATGTCTATAACTGGAAATAAAAGGGGTTACCTGCTAGGGGCCTCAAAATGAAAAATATATATACAGTGAAACCCCTCTAAACCGAACAGCAACCAGACCAGAGGAAAAGTTCGCTTTGGAGGGGTTTACGGTTTAGAGGGGTTTTCATTGTGGTGTAGACTTCTCCTGGGAGCAAAGAACTGATTTGTGGTCTTTCACACAGGTTTAAGTGTACAATACAATATTCTGAAAAGTGTTTGCATTAAAGAATAGACAGATTCATATTTGATCCAGACAAGTTACTGTTCGGTTTATAGGGTTAAATTACAGTTGAAAATGCTTGGAAAAGACTGGGTTACAAAGATATTTTTTACAATGAACAAGGAAGGGAAAACCGTGGGACCAAGAAATTTGTTCATTTTGGAGGGAATTTGAGTTGAGGGGTTTCCGGTTTTATGGGGTAGGGCCACTAAAATAATATATAAGACTAAAGAAGGAAAATACAAAGAGTTCTCAATGAGAAATGATTGTATTTTGGTAAAACAACTTAGTTCATGGGTATGAAATTAGCGCAGTGGTTAGCGCGCTCGCTTCTCACCAATCCAACTCAGGTTCGATCCTCGGACCGGGAAGTATGTGAGATTGTACGGTGATCGCCAGATCGGACAGGTGGGTTTTCTCCGGGTACTTGGGTTTCCTCCCACACGAATAACCACATATACACTTTCATCCGCGCGCAACGAGAGTGATTAAAACTTGCTTTGCAATCGTTAAATAAAATTTTAAAAAAGAAGAAGAAATTTGGACTGGCTCAAGCGGGATTTTCACATATACATTCAAACCTGTCTTAAGCAGCCAGCCAAGGGAATCACATAAAGTGGCTGCTTAGCACAGGTGGCTGCTTAATAGAGGTCAAATGTATATAAAACAACAATTTGGGAATCTGGCAACTGGCTGCTTAATACATGTTGGCTGCTTAATAGAGGTGACCACTAACACATGTTTGACTGTATATATGTTTTCTACATCTCGGGACGGGGAAGACCTTGCTAGCGTATGTGTCTATGCACAGTCAATCCTGTAATTGTAAAATGTGTTGCATGTGTTTCAGACACAGTGACCGGAAGAGCATGAGCACAGAGAGGTATGTATGCTTCTTTGTAACATTGATAGGAGTCGTATCTCCATGGATACAGTTTGTAGTACAGTAAATTTACATTATGTACAGAGCGGTCATTGTAAGTGAACACGTAACACTATTCTCCACATAAACACCTTTATCGCCTCCCACATATAGTTGCCTTTCAACACCAGTACCTATTCCCGTAGATATTGAGTATATAGTACAGTGTGCCTATTGCGTATAAGCAGTATGGGGATAAGTATATAATAAGTATTGTTGCCGACGCTCGAGTAAAGGGTTATGTTAAATTACATTAATGGAAATATGACAACTGTTGATTTCCTGGGTATCTATGGCAACCTGTTAGAAATAATGTTTCTGCTATGCCGGTCACTTGATTTCCATGGTATCTATGGCAACCTGTTAGATATAAGGTTTCTGCTATGCCGGCCACTTGATTTCCTGGGTATCTATGGCAACCTGTTAGAAATAATGTTTCTGCTATGCCGGCCACTTGATTTCCTTGGTATCTATGGCAACCTGTTAGAAATAAGGTTTCTGCTATGCCGGCCACTTGATTTCCTTGGTATCTATGGCAACCTGTTAGAAATAAGGTTTCTGCTAAGCCGGCCACGGAGTGAAAATATCCAATAATATCTACTCAACCTAAATGTGTGGCCTCTTTCATCTTCATGGACATACTTAAATTAGCCTGAAAATCTTCAAGTATGTTTTTATTATAAACCTATCTCAACTTGCTATTGGCAGCTGGCAAGTGTAATTTTAAACCCTGCTTATGCTGGGTCTTACTCCGCCAATAATAGCTTGAGTCGCCAATATAACCAATGCTCTAGATGCGACTTTAACCCCACCCCCACCCACCCCAAAGGACTACCATGTCTAGAAAATATATTCATAGCGTGATTACCCATAGACTCTTTCGACCATTGGCGCGGGCTTGAAATGTTGCAGTTGGACATCAGGCCTCCAGGTTATAAAACGTTTTCCTATCTCAAACTCAGTCTCAAGCTTCTGATTGGTTCAGCTGGCAGTAACACTCGGAATCAACCAATCGAATAATTTGAGCTTGAGTTTGAGATCTGAGAAAAGTGTTAATTAATGCTGTTGTTAAAGTAGCATTACATCGTATGAAATAAAAGATATTTGAAAAATTAAATTTTTACGTATGGGTAGCAATGCAGCTACACATTCTAACATTATACTTTGTATGCTTATGTTCATTTGGTAAATTTTTTTTTTTGCGATAAAACAAATTCGAAACCGAAAGTAGGACTTTCCGAGTCGATCGGTCATGCACTTGTTTACAACCGGAACGCATCGTCTGCACTTGTTTGTATTCGGAATGCATCGTCCCCATTTGTCCCACGTTATCTTTTTTAATTAAATCACTTGATATGTTGATTCATACCTCTGTTAGCTACGTCTTTTAGGGACATTTCTACATCCCCGTGAGGGGTTCGACATTAGAGGAAGATAGATAGATAGTCTTTCATGTTCAAAATATATACGTTGTTTTCTACAACCTCTATTGTTTCACGCATGCGCGCTGTGCATGTTTACATTTCGTGTGTTGATAAACAAATTCGCGTATACGACGGTTTAAATTGTTTTGGAATTTTATCGTTTCTGAGCGACTATTTCGATTTTTGTAAACACGCACATTTATATTTTACCCAAAATATCCTTTATTACGTTGTTAACCATTCAGGTTGTTGTCTCATACCATGCTGGTATTCTTCACCTCTGCAATCAGCATTCATTGTAACCAAATGATGTGTGGATCATTTTTGATTTCAGGACATTTTCCGAAATCAGCAAGCCGATAGATTTGTACAGGAAGTGTGAGGAACTGTGCGTGAGCTTATCAGAAGATCTCAAGTCTGAGCAACTCAAGGTTTTATATTTCCCTTATTGTACTCCCATAAACGTGAGCTATATACCGGTTCATTAGTAACGTCTTTATTCCATAAAATGAAACGAAACAACCGTAAATACAGGATTGACATTACTATTGTACAATTTATGATCATTTACTGTCTTGAAACATTCAGGAAATGTGATGTAAATATAAGGATTCAATGCCCTTGATCCCCACGATCCCCACGCACTATAAACAGCACACAAAAAATGCATTGTATATCTTATATTGTGTATGCAACACAGGTTGATTTTATATATTCAATTTATATTTTGTGTCTAAGGAAATGAAGTGAATAGAAATACCTGGTATACAGTCAAACCTGTGTTAGCGGTCACCTCTATGAACCCATTCCTTTTTGTTTTTACGTTTATTTATCGTCGCTACCGGTTGCCCATATGAGCGACGCCTCCTGAAGAGATTAGTTATTTTAGATTTTAGAGGATAGTGCATGATACAGACAGAAACCCATTCCAGAATCTCTTCTGGTTCTTTTACGTGCACGGTGTAAAGCACCGACACGAGACCACGGTTTAACGTCCCATCTGAAAGAATGTTAATTTTATTTGGGTCAGACGGGGGATCGAACCTGCGATCCCTGGGTTACCAGTCCAGCGTGTTACCACTGGACTACATATCCGTCTGTAACCCATTCCTTCATAGAGATTTAGGTTAATATACTATTATATCTGATTATAGATTATATAGATTCTGGCCTTTATTATGAACATTGGTTTGGCTACTACATTGTCAATGTATGTCGTATTTGTAATGGCGTCAAGAGGTGCTTCTATGAGTGAAAGGGTTAAGCAGCCAACCTGTATTAAGAAGCCAGTTTCCAGATTCCCAAATATGTTGTTTTCTTATACATTTGACCTCTATTAAGCAGCCACCTGTGTTAAGCAGCCACTTTCTGTGATTCCCTTGTCTGGTTGCTTAAGACAGTTTGGACTGTATGTAGATCTATTATCAAAACTAGGTCATATTGTAGGAAGTAGGGTATAATATTTCAGGGGAAAACTGTTTCCATAAAGATCAAGACGGTTAAGTTTGAGGTGTGCACCAGAGCTCACACTCTCCGTGACTACACAAACGATTATGAGGACATAGTGTGGTCTGCCACTGAATTACTGAAAACAGAGATACATCAGTGTGCCCCACAGCCTTTGAGGCTGCGACTGATGGGTGAGTAAATGCAATCTGCCACTGAATTGTTTAAAACAGAGTTACAGCGGTTTGCCTCTGCGATTGAGATTGATGTGTGAGTAAATGCAGTCTGCCACTGAATTGTTTAAAAGAGTTACAGCGGTTTGCCTTTGAGATTGATGGGTGAGTAAATGCAGTCTGCCACTGAATTGTGTAAAAGAATTACAGCGGTTTGCCTCTGCGATTGATATTGATGGGTGAGTAAATGCAGTCTGCCACTGAATTGTTTAAAAGAGTTACAGCGGTTTGCCTTTGAGATTGATGTGTTAGTAAATGCGGTCTGACACTGAATTGTTTAAAAGAGTTACAGCGGTTTGCCTCTGAGATTGATGTGTTAGTAAATGCAGTCTGCCACTGAATTGTTTAAAAGAGTTACAGCGGTTTGCCTCTGAGATTGAGATTGATGGGTGAGTAAATGCAGTCTGTCACTGAATTGTTTAAAAGAGTTACAGCGGTTTGCCTCTGAGATTGAGATTGATGGGTGAGTAAATGCAGTCTGTCACTGAATTGTTTAAAAGAGTTACAGCGGTTTGCCTCTGAGATTGAGATTGATGTGTTAGTAAATGCAGTCTGCCACTGAATTGTTTAAAAGAGTTACAGCAGTTTGCCTCTGAGATTGAGATTGATGTGTTAGTAAATGCGGTCTGCCACTGAATTGTTTAAAACAGAGTTACAGCTGTTTTCGGGTATGTTCAGGTTTACTATGTTACGTCTACAAACTTCACTGTAAAGTGTTATAATAAATATAATAACATAATCGATTCACCACATCATGCGACCAAACCGAGGCAACTTACAATTATTTCTTTGAATGCTACAAATACTACCACATACTCCCTGAACTAGTTAACACGAGTACTCATTGACCAATAGCCATTAACATACAGTCGAGTGCACTGAGTGCACCACGTTTGGGGTGCGGTAATTCATTCTCAATCAGGGAATATATAGGTTAATAGATAGATATTCTAGGTGAAATTAGGACCTATGTGTATTATTAATATGTCCAAACAATACAGTAGATAAACAGTGGCTCAGGAGCGTCAGTGTATTGATTAATATGTCCAAACAATACAGTAGATAAACAGTGGCTCAGGAGCGTCAGTGTATTGATTAATATGTCCAAACAATACAGTAGATAAACAGTGGCTCAGGAGCGTCAGTGTATTGATTAATATGTCCAAACAATACAGTAGATAAACAGGGCTCAGGAACGTCGTGTATTGATTAATATGTCCAAACAATACAGTAGATAAACAGTGGCTCAGGAGCGTCAGTGTATTGATTAATATGCCAAACAATACAGAGATAAACAGTGGCTCAGGAGCGTCAGTGTATTGATTAATATGTCCAAACAATACAGTAGATAAACAGTGGCTCAGGAGCGTCAGTGTATTGATTAATATGTCCAAACAATACAGTAGATAAACAGTGGCTCAGGAGCGTCAGTGTATTGATTAATATGTCCAAACAATACAGTAGATAAACAGTGGCTCAGGAGCGTCAGTGTATTGATTAATATGTCCAAACAATACAGTAGATAAACAGTGGCTCAGGAACGTCAGTGTATTGATTAATATGTCCAAACAATACAGTAGATAAACAGTGGCTCAGGAACGTCAGTGTATTGATTAATATGTCCAAACAATACAGTAGATAAACAGTGGCTCGGAACGTCAGTGTATTGATTATATGTCCAAACAATACAGTAGATAAACAGTGGCTCAGGAACGTCAGTGTATTGATTAATGTGTCCAAACAATACAGTAGATAAACAGTGGCTCAGGAGCGTCAGTGTATTGATTAATGTGTCCAAACAATACAGTAGATAAACAGTGGCTCAGGAACGTCAGTGTATTGATTAATATGTCCAAACAATACAGTAGATAAACAGTGGCTCAGGAACGTCAGTGTATTGATTAATATGTCCAAACAATACAGTAGATAAACAGTGGCTCAGGAGCGTCAGTGTATTGATTAATATGTCCAAACAATACAGTAGATAAACAGTGGCTCAGGAACGTCAGTGTATTGATTAATATGTCCAAACAATACAGTAGATAAACAGTGGCTCAGGAGCGTCAGTGTATTGATTAATATGTCCAAACAATACAGTAGATAAACAGTGGCTCAGGAGCGTCAGTGTATTGATTAATATGTCCAAACAATATAGTAGATAAACAGTGGCTCAGGAACGTCAGTGTATTGATTAATATGTCCTAACAATACAGTAGATAAACAGTGGCTCAGGAACGTCAGTGTATTGATTAATGATTAATTATTAGTGTTTTGATTATTGAGAGACACCTCTAATTTTCTATTACCTCCCTTGGCAGATAAAGTCTGATTTATTCCAATAAGTGAATAGGTCCTTTTAGTTAGAACCCTTTGTTTTTACTGTTGTTCCCTAACCAGATGTTATGGTATGATAAATGTGATTTTTATCAAAATCGTGTTAATTAACTGATAACATTGTTTTAGAAATAAGTACCCATTGCATATACTGTAGGAGATCTGTTGAGATATAATAATTTAATACTCATAAGAAGCAATAGTAGAATAACTTGCTAGCATGTTGTGCAAAGGAAACAACGATAAAAACAGAGGAAAACACTTAACAGGACCTACCTACTTTTAGAGAGTATTCAGGGGCAGTAACTCACCAATGTCTCTTATTAATGCACACTATTATTAATTTATGCATCACATGACATTTTGTTATTCAGTTCTGAATATGAAGGTCGGCAGAAATATACTTTATGGTCAAAAAGTAATTTGCAATTTTTTCTCTCCAACATACTTTGTGTTTGCTACTATTTAGATTGTATCAAAATAATATAGAAAATCAGGGTTCATTCTAGGTCAGAATTTTTGGGAGAAGTGAGAAAGCGCATGATGAAATGGCGTTCTTTAATATACTTCTGCAAAATAGGGTTAAAATGCACAGTACAACCATTAAATACAACATTTGAATAGAAGGAGTGCTTTATAATGGGCCAGTGTATCTTACTAGACAACATTTTGTTTGAAAATCTTAAAAACCAAAAAATATATTTATTTTTTTTGGTGAGAAGTGGGGCCCCCAGAGGGCGAAGTCAGGGTCCCTAGGGCGACAATTTCGCCCACATCGCCCTCTAGAATAATCCCTGGAAAATGTAACATTTTTTAAGAAACAAGAATTTGGTCCACTCCTATTGCAAATTACTTATGCATCTACATTTGTACTTATGATATACAGTTTTAGAGAAATTCAGTCGGACCTGTCTATAAAAACTACTTTTAGTACTTTAGTACTTGAGGAATGATAAAAAATCATCTTTCTTGTCAGATGGTCTTTGTAGATGGGTTAAAAAATGCATTGAAAATGGTTCGACAGGAAACCAATATTGTAATCTGTGTACAGATGCGGTCTCTAACACAGGTTTGACTGTATTATTGCATGTTTTTCAGGTGTACGAATGTCGAATTTGCTGAACGAGAGTGTGTGCCTAGTGAAGAAGCAGAACACCATCATTGGAGCATTTAAACGTCTAACTAAACCTGCTATGCAGCAGAATCCTACTGGATCTGGAAGGATGCAAGAGGATATACATGCTGGTATGGAAGGTATTACTACCATAGACAGGACTACTGGGACAGCTGTTTGTGTGGAGGTAGGACTGAGTATATCAGATGGAGACGTTGCTGTACATGATGATAATATTGACATGGTAGACATAAGTGAAATCAGTAAGGAATATAGAAGTATACCAGGTGATAGTGTTGATAATGTGGACGCAATAAATGAAATCAGCAAATATAATGAACGTGAAGATGATAAACCATTTAATAATGACACTGTAGACCCAACAAACATAATCAGTTGGAATAATGAAGGTATAGCTGATATGCCTGATGATAGTGCTGACACTGCAGACACAATAACTGAAATCAGCATGGATAACGGGAGAGTAGAAGAATGGAAATTAGCTAGTGATAAGGTAGATAGATTTGATGATCCTAGTAGTGGTACAGACACAATTGAAACAGCACATGCAATAAGCATTATTGGTAGAGAAACAACAGAATGGACTGGTGATGCATTAGATGAAACTCCAACAAATGAACCTCAGCTGACCAAATGTGCAAATAATACATTCAGTTACAAATCTATAAATATTGATTCTGATGATGAAAGAATTGGAAGAGATGTGATTAAAGATAGTGAAATGGAACCGGGAGAACAAGGTTTGAGTAACTGCAAATGTGAAGTAATTAACAAGAACATTATTTCTCCAGACAAAAATATAGATACAAATAATATGCTTGGAAATGGAGGAGGTTATATAGGGAACAAATTGATCTGTGATAGAGATATTGATACTAAGAATGGATGTAGTAACGGACGTGAGAAAGGCTTGAACATAATCAGCATGATCAGAGCATTTGATAATGTAGCGTCAGCTGGAGTTGATGTAAACCTTGAAAGCACCATCTCTCAAACAGCCTCAGACTCTTCCATATTGGCATCAAATGTAAAAAGGACAAGGAGTGGTCTTGTAAGAACTCCAGTATCAAAGGTAAGAAGAAAATCGAGGCGGAATAGTTCTTGTGGAACAGCAAAAGATCAATCACAAACATACGAATGTCCGGTATGTTCTCAGAATGTGTTGTGTGAATGTTTGCAAAGCTTCAATGACCATGTGGATATGTGCTTGGAAAACTGTGCAGCAGAGAAACATATGTATATGATTGAAAAAGAACACCTTGTTCAATCAGACAGTGTAAATAATGGCAATTTATCTAAATATCAAACTAAGGAGGTTGAAGAATTGGCAGATTATTCAGGCGTCTCCATCAATATTATTAGTAAAGATACATCTGAAAAAATGCTTGTTTGCACAAATTTGACATATAAAGAAAAAATAGGTAGTTCTGGTGATGTATCTGGACAAACTAAAGCTGATAGTGAGAGTAAAGGTTGCATAAAGAGTATTAATGTGTCCGATGCATTAAGTGATGCAAACGTGAATGATTATGATGTAGAAAAAACAAATGTAACTATCTGTGGTGGTAATTTTGAATGTGACGATGATTGTCAGACTAGAGTGTCTACTGATCTTGTTGAAAGCACAAATGCCACAGGACCAATTACAGGCAACCATAAGAATCATCTGATAGATGACAAGTGTAGTGAAATTAAATCAATAGCGGCAGTACATGTGTGCAGTTCCGAAATCAAATGTTGTAAAATTCCCTCTAACATAGATATTGAATCTTCAGCAGAAATGAGAAGACTAGATTGCATTGATTCAGACAATATTGGAAAGGATAATGTTGTTCATAAAAATTCGGAATATGGAATGATTCCCGAACCAAGGCAAGTCAGAGATTATTCAGATAACTTGCAAAACATTGGTGATGCAATTAAATATGAAACTAGACTGAATCCCAAAGCAGAAACTGAAGAACAAGTGAAGCAAAGTCCTATAGTAATGTTGATAGACAAAGCGGAAACTGCTAATGACAATGACTTTGGAAAGATTCAGTTGGAAACGATGACACTTCCTGTTAGTTCTAACATTATTGAAAGTAATCAGAAAATCGTTGATTGTAATGACACACATCCTGAACTCAGTACTAAACAGGAAGACAGTATTATTGATAGTAATAAAGTTTTTGCAAGTGGTAGTAAGCAGTGGAATGGAGATGATTTGCAGACAAGAGCATTAGATATGCAGAACTGCATAGACGGTACAGATGAAACAGAAAATGAGTATCTGGAGGATACCAAAGGTAAGATTACAAAATATGTCTGGTGTTAATATTACTGTTCGCAATCACATAAACATAGAGTTACTACTATGTTTCGATGTTCGATCCTCGGACCGGGAAGAATGTGAGATGGTACGGTGGTCGCCAGATCGGACAGGTGGATTTTCTCCGAGTACTCCAATTTCCCCCCACACGAATGACCACATTTATGCTTTCATCCGCGCCAACGAGAGTGATTAATATAAGTTGTTAGAACTTGCTTCGCAATTGTTGTAAAATAAATAAAGTTTAAACATTAAACTATGTTTAATCAATCCTCAGTATTTTATAAAGAGTAAGAAATTAACAAATGTTTAAAGCACTGCTTAACCCTTTCAACACCACAGACCTCTAAATAGGCTTACAAAAAGTGTAGATCCAGATGAGCCGGCTCGTGACGAGCCGTCTCATCAGGATCTGCACTTTTTGCCAGTGATATGACTATTTTTAGACATAATTACCCATTTTGATAAATGAACTTGTCCAAATGTGATTTTCTGATTCATTTATTGGTTTATGAATATCATGGACCAGTCCATGTGAGTTACTTGGTGTTGAATGGGTTAAAGTTTTGCTACAGGACATGTATAATGCAGATGTTGAAATAACAGTTAACATATGACAGTTTTTCAGATCGGACTTTAAACCGAGATCTCGTGTCGGTGCTTTACACCGTGCAATTAAAGAACCAGAGGAGACTGGAATAGGTTTCTGTCTGTATCATTGCACTATCCTCCAAAAATCTAAAATGATTTAATCTCTTCAGGAGGTGTCGCTCATATGGGCAACCGGTAGCGGCGATAAATAAACATAAAACACACACAATGGTTAACATACGAATAAACCATTCATTAAAAGAAACAATTAAAAATTTGCCAAATTGAAAAAGTAGAATGTATGGATTTTTTCAGATGGAGATGGTGATGCTGAGGGCTCATTGCTTGTTTGTCCTATATGTAACATACAGCAGAGATCAGCCGACCTTAATGAATTCAATTTCCACATAGATATGTGTCTGAATCGCGGCGCTATATCGGAAATGCTGGGAGAACAGAAGCAACGATATGGTGATGGATTGAAACGGTACTGCTATAGATATATATATAGACTTAAATTAACCATGGCTGATGTTCATGATTTTGGTAAATGTGAGAATCACTGAATAATATCAAATCAGCTTATTAATCTTCTCCCGGTCATAGTATTTAATATATATAACCCTTTCCCTCATAGAAGCACCTCTTGACGCCATTACCAATACGACATACATTGACAATGTAGTAGCCAAACCAATGTTCATAATAAAGGCCAGAATCTCATGTAGTCCCATGGGATAGATATGGCGACTACTTATCCACTGCATGATAGCTAAATGGCTGTCGTTTGTATGGAGATATAATAGTATATTAACCTAAATCTCATGTAGTCCCAGTATTATCTATGGAGGTGGGATAGATATGTCGTCTACTTATCCACTGCATGATAGCTAAATGGCTGTCGTTTGTATGGAGATATAATAGTATATTAACCTAAATCTCTATGAAGGAAAGGGTTAAGCCATGGCCTGTAAAATGTGAGGATTTTTATGACTGAATAAAATGCTGGAACACACGAGCTAGTGATGACTATTTGGTATAGCATCGTACTAAGCACAATTTGGTAAATTAATAAAATTTATTTTCAATGCAAAATCATGTCTCCTTAAATTGGTGTATACATGTAGAATTTGTAACATTAGTGTTGCTTTCTTTACACCGTAAATGACCGGAATTGTTTCGACCAGTGTAGCGGTAAGAGAGACATAGCATTCACATTTCCGATTTAAACCAAAGTTTGTATTCTCTTCATTTCCAGGAACTATCTAGGAGTTACACCAGGAAAAACAAAACCAGCGAAGAAACGTAAAACAATACCGAATTATTCCAAGCCATGCCGGAGTATTTCTTCCTATTTCCAGGAAAAGTGACATTTTTCTGTATAGTTGTGACATTCTGCAAGTGGTAGAGCGTCGGATTTGGAATCAAGAGCCCCGGGTTTGATACTCGGGCACGACACGTATGTAGTGTCATTGGGCAAGCAAGGCACCTCACACACATTGCTTAGAACTGGTTTACTGCTTAGTTTGACAAAGTCTGTCCAGGAAATCAATGTCTATGTCCCCCGCAAAGGATTTTGACAACATTGACAACACTCGACCCTGTCTTAAGCAGCCAGCCACGGGAATCACAGAAAGTGGCTGCTTAGCACAGGTGGCTGCTTAATAGAGGTTAAGTGTATAATAAAACAGCATATTGGGAAGCTGGAAACTGGCTGCTTAATACAGGTTGGCTGCTTAATGGAGGTGACCACTAACACAGGTTTGACTGTAAACTGTTTGCATGTGGCATAATTCAGTACATTAGACTACATGGTCGTGGTGAGTCATGAAGTGGTAGGTTTGACTGTAAACTGTTTGTTTTGTATGTGGCATAATTCAGTACATTAGACTACATGGTTGTGGTGAGTCATGAAGTGGTAGGTTTGACTGCAAACTGTTTGCATGTGGCATAATTCAGTACATTAGACTACATGGTCGTGGTGAGTCATGAAGTGGTAGGTTTGACTGGAAACTGTATGTTTTGCATGTGGCATAATTCAGTACATTAGACTACATGGTCGTGGTGAGTCATGAAATGGTAGGTTTGACTGGAAACTGTTTGTTTTGCATGTGGCATAATTCAGTACATTAGACTACATGGTCGTGGTGAGTCATGAAGTGGTAGGTTTGACTGGAAACTGTATGTTTTGCATGTGGCATAATTCAGTACATTAGACTACATGGTCGTGGTGAGTCATGAAATGGTAGGTTTGACTGGAAACTGTTTGTTTTGCATGTGGCATAATTCAGTACATTAGACTACATGGTCGTGGTGAGTCATGAAGTGGTAGGTTTGACTGGAAACTGTATGTTTTGCATGTGGCATAATTCAGTACATTAGACTACATGGTCGTGGTGAGTCATGAAATGGTAGGTTTGACTGGAAACTGTTTGTTTTGCATGTGGCATAATTCAGTACATTAGACTACATGGTCGTGGTGAGTCATGAAGTGGTAGGTTTGACTGGAAACTGTTGTTTTGCATGTGGCATAATTCAGTACATTAGACTACATGGTCGTGGTGAGTCATGAAGTGGTAGGTTTGACTGCAAACTGTTTGCATGTGGCATAATTCAGTACATTAGACTACATGGTTGTGGTGAGTCATGAAGTGGTAGGTTTGACTGCAAACTGTTTGTTTTGCATGTGGCATAATTCAGTACATTAGACTACATGGTTGTGGTGAGTCATGAAGTGGTAGGTTTGACTGCAAACTGTTTGCATGTGGCATAATTCAGTACATTAGACTACATGGTCGTGGTGAGTCATGAAGTGGTAGGTTTGACTGCAAACTGTTTGCATGTGGCATAATTCAGTACATTAGACTACATGGTTGTGGTGAGTCATGAAGTGGTAGGTTTGACTGTAAACTGTTTGTTTGCATGTGGCATAATTCAGTACATTAGACTACATGGTTGTGGTGAGTCATGAAGTAGTAGGTTTGACTGTAAACTGTTTGCATGTGGCATAATTCAGTACATTAGACTACATGGTTGTGGTGAGTCATGAAGTGGTAGGTTTGACTGTAAACTGTTTGTTTTGCATGTGGCATAATTCAGTACATTAGACTACATGGTTGTGGTGAGTCATGAAGTGGTAGGTTTGACTGTAAACTGTTTGTTTTGCATGTGGCATAATTCAGTACATTAGACTACATGGTTGTGGTGAGTCATGAAGTGGTAGGTTTGACTGTAAACTGTTTGTTTTGCATGTGGCATAATTCAGTACATTAGACTACATGGTTGTGGTGAGTCATGAAGTGGTAGGTTTGACTGTAAACTGTTTGTTTTGCATGTGGCATAATTCAGTACATTAGACTACATGGTTGTGGTGAGTCATGAAGTGGTAGGTTTGACTGTAAACTGTTTGTTTTGCATGTGGCATAATTCAGTACATTAGACTACATGGTTGTGGTGAGTCATGAAGTGGTAGGTTTGACTGTAAACTGTTTGTTTTGCATGTGGCATAATTCAGTACATTAGACTACATGGTTGTGGTGAGTCATGAAGTGGTAGGTTTGACTGTAAACTGTTTGTTTTGCATGTGGCATAATTCAGTACATTAGACTACATGGTCGTGGTGAGTCATGAAGTGGATAGTGGGAATATACAATAAATCTGTAATGTACAAAAGTTTTCCAACAGTACCAAATGTCTTATTAGCTCATTGTTACCACAATGTGTATGTTCATCGTTGTCTGTCCATCGTTGTCTGTGAACAAGATCAAACATCTCTTCAGTAACCAGTGTGTCTATAGTCACAATATATGGCCATGGTACTTAGGTAGATGTACTTAGGTATATCATTACGTAATCCAAGATGGCCACCATCTAAAAATAGCACAAATTATGTCCTTGTGCCGAAAGGTCAAAAGGTTGTTCTATTATTAGAGATGTCAAACTTCTTCCCACGAAACGCTTGGGTTGCCACACTTGATCCATTTTCAGATTTGCTAAATGTTATGTACTTCCTGACCATATGTTATGTATTTCCTGACCATATGTTATGTACTTCCTGACCATGTGTTATGTACCTCCTGGCCATGTGTTATGTATTTCCTGACCATGTGTTATGTATTTCCTGGCCATGTGTTATGTATTTCCTGACCATATGTTATGTACTTCCTGACCATGTGTTATGTATTTCCTGACCATATGTTATGTACTTCCTGACCATGTGTTATGTATTTCCTGGCCATGTGTTATGTACTTCCACACCATATGTTATGTACTTCCTGGCAATGTGTTATGTATTTCCTGACCATATGTTATGTATTTCCTGACCATATGTTATGTATTTCCTGACCATATGTTATGTATTTCCTGGCCATGTGTTATGTATTTCCTGGCCATGTGTTATGTATTTCCTGGCCATGTGTCATGTACTTCCTGGCCATGTGTTATGTACTTCCTGACCATGTGTTATGTACTTCCTGACCATATGTTATGTATTTCCTGACCATATGTTATGTACTTCCTGACCATGTGTTATGTATTTCCTGACCATGTGTTATGTATTTCCTGACCATGTGTCATATACTTCCACACCATATGTTATGTATTTCCTGACCATATGTTATGTACTTCCTGGCCATATGTTATGTATTTCCTGACCATGTGTTATGTACTTCCTGACCATATGTTATGTATTTCCTGACCATGTGTCATGTACTTCCTGACCATTTGTTATGTATTTCCTGACCATATGTTATGTATTTCCTGACCATATGTTATGTACTTCCTGACCATGTGTTATGTATTTCCTGACCATGTGTTATGTATTTCCTGACCATGTGTTATGTACTTCCTGACCATGTGTTATGTACTTCCTGACCATGTGTTATGTATTTCCTGACCATGTGTTATGTACTTCCTGACCATGTGTTATGTACTTCCTGACCATGTGCTATGTACCTCCTGGCCATATGTTATGTACTTCCTGACCATGTTTCATGTACTTCCTGACCATGTTTCATGTACTTCCTGACCATGTTTCATGTACTTCCTGACCATGTTTCATGTACTTCCTGACCATGTTTCATGTACTTCCACACCATGTGTCCTGTACAGTAGGGCAGTACATATTGGTGAAAATGGTGGACAAGTTCTAGTTTAAATAGATTCGTCCGCCCAACAGCACTTGTATACAAACTTCTTTTTTTAATAAAGCAAATTGGGGGGCTAAAGGGCAAAGGGGCATTGCTAAAAAGGGGCATGGCATGGCACATGTCATTCCGCTCTAGAAGAAACCCTAATTTGTGTGATGGGGCAAGCAGGTCACACGCTGACTGGAATGGTATGATACTTGGATAATGTATAGAGGGAAACAACAAACACTGATAGAAGGCAAGTAGAGGAAGCGTTAGTCACGAAGCATAAATAACTACATAGAGCATGTTTGTTTGTTTCGGTGTATGTTCGAATTATATTTCACCGAATGAACGTTGAAAGCAATATTTGTTTGTGTCGGTGTATGATCGAATTATATTTCACCGAATGAACGTTTGATTAGAGTGATTAGATAAGATAAATTTTATTTTGAGTCGGCAAGATATCAACAGTACAACACGAGCTCTGAGTTATAATAGCGTTCTATGTTCATACGTGAAATATTATTCGATCATTCACTTAAGAAAGACTTATTTCGTGTGAAAGCATAATACAAAAACATAGCATGATAAAACATATTGTTTGGGCCACATGTTTTATCAACATTAGAAAATGGCCCTCACTTGACCACCACAGTTAAACTAAATAACAGATTTTGACAAGAACATTAAAAAGAAACAAAACTCCAATAATTGCAAGAATTAAATGAAAGAAAACATGCAGTCCACACTTACACCCGCTGTTCCACCCCCATCACGTGATAACCAGAATCCCAACACCCAGAATCCTCTAGGTTAAATCGATGGTCTATTAATTTAGGAGAGCAGTGCTACAATATATGACCCACATTTTTTATATATGTCTGTATATGTGTTTTACGTTTATTTATCGTCGCTAGCGGTTGCCCATATGAGCGACGCCTCCTTAAGAGTTTAGTCATTTTAGAGTTTTGGAGGATAGTGCGATGATACAGACAGAGACCCATTCCAGAGTCTCCTCTGGTTCTTTTACGTGCACGGTGTAAAGCACCAACACGCCGACACAAGACTGCGGTTTAATGTCCCATCTGAAAGACTGTTAATTTTATTAGGGTCAGACGGAGGATCGAACCTGCGATCCCTGGATTACCAGTCCAGCATTTTAACCACTGGAACTACAAATCCATCTGTAAATAAATATGCATAAAGGGAGGTGATTTACATATTACATCTTACATTTTTTCACTTAATGAACGACATCTATTATTTTCTATTACCTCCCTTGCTGCTTTATTCCAAAATGTGAATAGGTACTTAGTTAGAATCCTGGTATGATAAATGTGATTTTATCAAAATCATGTTAATTAACTGAAAACATTGTTATAGAAATAAGTACCCATTGCATATACTGTAGGAGATCTGTCGAGCTATAGTAATATAATACTCATAAGAAGCGATAGTGGGCTAAATTTGCTAGCATGTTGTGCAAAGGAAACAGCGATAAAAACAGAGGAAATCACTTAATAGGACCTACCTACTTTTAGGGAGTATTCAGGGGCAGTAACTGACCGATGTCTCTCATTGCATAAAATTTTAAATAAATATTTCTGGTATTTGCATATTTAGTCCCTGCACAAAACCATTCTATGTGTTTTACGTTTATTTATTGTCGCTACCGGTTGCCCATATGAGCGACGCCTCCTGAAGAGATTAGTCATTTTAGAGTTTTGGAGGATAGTGCAATGATACAGACAGAGACCCATTCCAGAGTATCCTCTGGGTCTTTTACGTGCATGGTGTAAAGCACCGACACGACACCTCGGTTTAAAGTCCCATTTGAAAGACTGTTAATTTTATTAGGGTCAGACGGGGGATCGAACCTGCGATCCCTGGATTACCAGTCCAGCGTGTTACCACTGGACTACAGATCCGTCTGTAAAATTCTATTAAAATTCTTTGTTAGTTTATCCTATAATTGCATAACCCTCAGGCTGTATTCTCATTAATAGAATAAGCAATCTGTTAAATTAGTGTTAATTTTCAAACAATTTACACCTACAGTGGCCAACAGACACCAGCAGATGCCATAGAATTTTTACCCATATGTTGTACTTCTGAAAAATGCCTAAGAAATAATCAAACAAGTATTTTAACAGCATGTTTCATTCAGTTGGTACTTATTCAATAATTATTTAGTTTATACAAATTTATTTTAGCTCGATTGCGAAACAAGTTATTTCAACTTATATAAATCACTCTCGAGACCTCATTCCTGATGGAATCCATCGCCACGAGGGAGAGAGAAGAGGCAACGTGGAATTTAAATGCCTTGCCTAAGGGCACAATCGTAACGGCTCCAGTGGGGCTCGAACTCCGGACCTTTCGCACCTGAAGCGAACGCGCATCCACTGCGCTATCACGACTTCCACATTCAATAATTATCAACACAGTCTCTGTAGCCCAGTGGTTAACACGTTGGACTGGTAATCCAGGGGTCGCAGGTTCGATCCCACGTCTGACCCTAAATGTAAAACACACGCAGTCTCAAATTCGGGACAGTGGTCCATTTGGATTATAAATCCTGGAATTGCAGGTTATATTCCCCGTCTGACCCTAATATAATACTAGCAGTTATTCAGACGGGACTATAAACCAAGATCTCCTGTACTGGTTCTCTACAGGTTATATCCCCCGTCTGACCCTAATATAATACTAGCAGTCATTCAGACGGGACTATAAACCAAGATCTCCTGTACTGGTTCTCTAGTTATACTCCGGGCATGTAAAAGAATCCGGGATCCTTCTGGCATTGAATGGTCTTCTGTAACTTGCACTATCCGCCAAAATATAAAATGACTAACATACTCCTGGAAGAGTCGCCCCGAATATCGAGGGGGGCAACGATAAATAAATATATCCCGTATACAAATTTATTTTAGCTCGATTGCGAAACAAGTTATTTCAACTTATATTAATACACTCTCGAGACCTCATTCCTGATGGAATCCATCGCCACGAGGGAGAGAAGAGACGTGGAATTTAAAAGCCTTGCCTAAGGGCACAATCGTAATGGCTCCAGCGGGGCTCGAACTCCGGACCTTTCACACCTGAAATATATCCCTATGTACCAGTCTCAAATTATGCAGATATTTTAATAATTTTGTTTATTGCATATTCCGCATTGCATATTTTAGTCCAATAAATTGTGTTTATAAATAAAGAGAATGCAATGTATCTGTAAATCAACAGAGTTTGGAATCATTTAAAATATTGTACACATTTATTATGTGATTACAATACAATCGTTTAATGGATGCGCGTTCGCTTCAGGTGCGAAAGGCCCGGAGTTCGAGCCCTGCTGGAGCCGTTACGATTGTGCCCTTAGGCAAGGCATTTAAATTCCACATTGTCTCTTCTCTCTCCCTCGTGGCGATGGATTCCATCAGGAATGAGGTCTCGAAAGTGATTAATACAAGTTGTAAGAACTTGTTTCGCAATCAAGCTGAAATAAATTTGTATTTACAATACAATAATTTAACATGTTCATATTTCATTTCATGGCAAACTACACTTTGATACGTTTATTTAGCTTCACTGCATTACATATTTTTGATTTTACATCTCCAAGCAATGTAACTTGAAAGCAGTGGTCATATATGTTGCAAGTTGTATACCTTCAAACGATGATTATGTACAAGTTTTCTTATTAATAAGCATAAATATGTTTTCGGACTTCAGACTATCAACTGTGTCAATATATTTAGGATACATTCTCATTACAGTGTGGGCCATTAAACTATTTACATGTGTTTTAAGATCATAATTATACCAATATTTACTAGCTGTGAATTAAAGTCCAATTGGTTTTATATTTTAGTTTTCAGTATATTAATCTATATAATAAAATCATTTTATTTATATATTAATAATAAATTTAATATTTACTTAATACATTCTTAATAATTGCATGAAAGATGTTTGGTGTGTTATTTGTAAAAATAAAAGCATTTAAAGTAAGTTAACATGGCATGAATATGTTATTAAAGCATTCTTCTTCTATATTATCACATATAAAGTGGAAGTCGTGATAGCGCAGTGGATGCGCGTTCGCTTCAGGTGCGAAAGGTCCGGAGTTCGAGCCCCGCTGGAGCCGTTACGATTATGCCCTTAGGCAAGGCATTTAAATTCCACATTGCCTCTTCTTTCTCCCTCGTGGCGATGGATTCCATCAGGAATGAGGTCTCGAGAGTGGTTAATATAAGTTATAAGAACTTGTTTCGCAATCGAGCTCAAATAAATTTGTATAAACTATAAATATTTGCTTTAGTGTTACATAATTAATTAGATATATTGACAGTGAATTGCTGTCGCCATATTTGTTTATATGTACATGTATGCCACATGGGTCTGAGACCTTCTGGATTTACAATTTACACAAATAAACTTTGAAACTGAACTTTAATATTATAACATGCAGTAATACAGTGGTCACTTGTACTACATAACCAATGATCACATGACATGTAGTATTATAATGGTCACATGACCCACACAACTATACTGGTCACATGGACTACAGAACCAATGATCACATGACCCACACAACTATACTGGTCACATGGACTACAGAACCAATGATCACATGACATGTAGTATTATAATGGTCACATGACCAATGCTCAGATCGCATGACCCACACAACTATAATGGTCATATGACCTATGCTCCGATCACATGACCCACACAACTATACTGGTCACATGACCTATGCTACGATCACATGACCAGCACAACTATACTGGTCACATGACCTATGCTACGATCACATGACCAGCACAACTATACTGGTCACATGACCTATGCTCCGATCACATGACCAGCACAACTATACTGGTCACATGACCTATGCTACGATCACATGACCAGCACAACTATACTGGTCACATGACCTATGCTCCGATCACATGACCAGCACAACTATACCGGTCACATGACCTATGGTCCGATCACATGACCAGCACAACTATACTGGTCACATGACCTATGCTACGATCACATGACCAGCACAACTATACTGGTCACATGACCTATGCTCCGATCACATGACCAGCACAACTATACCGGTCACATGACCAGCACAACTATACCGGTCACATGACCAATGCTCTGATCACATGACCAGCACAACTATACCGGTCACATGACCAATGCTCTGATCACATGACCAGCACAACTATACTGGTCACATGGACTACAGAATCAATGATCACATGACCTATAGTATTATAATGGTCACATGACCTATGCTACGATCACATGACCAGCACAACTATACTGGTCACATGGACTACAGAATCAATGATCACATGACCTATAGTATTATAATGGTCACATGACCAATGCTCAGATCACATGGACCAAAGGCGTTGGAATCTTGGCAGAAAATTAATTATAATATGAATAATTGAACAGGCCCAAGATGTTGGAGTTTAGCAAGTCACGAAACATCAATAAGTCAGGTAAGACAGGTAAGAAATCAATGTCTGAAAACTATTGGGCAACAGATGGTAATCAACACTTGTTGATGAAGTATGCACGATTCTTACTCACTATTGACATTGTTAGCTTTACTCCTACATACATATAAACTGCTATATATTCCAAATACCTTAGTCACTATTCAGTTGTGTTTTTGTGTGTTTAGTTGATATTTTAGTGTGATTATTAATAATTATGTATTAACTTGCAATATGGATAGATTGTGATAGTTGAAACGCCAATAGTAATTAGAAATTGGAAACGTTGACATTTACAAGGTATGTATACAATTTAGTTTAATCATATTTTATTTGCTATTTTACATATATAGTACATATAGACTTAACATTCATTATATGTGATAAAATGCAAAATGGGTTGGGCAACAAGTTCTAGCAACATTAGTAAACTGCCCTCCGCAATGTATACAATTGTTACATTATGTTGTGTGATTTAAAAACAAAATTCATATTCTATCATTTGTGCTGTACAATTTTACATTGCTCTTGTTTTCAAGGCAGGGATACTCGGATAGTCGTTGCAGTAACTTGGTTCTGATTGGCTGGACTTTAATACGAATTATCTCTGTTGTATCTTCAGAATGAATTATTGTACCTTATTCCATGAAAATTGACATTCGTATTTATTATACACCTATTAACTCCCGAGTTATTGCCGTTTATTTACTGATGATAGATAGATAGATAGATAGATAGATAGATAGATAGATAGATAGATAGATAGATAGATAGATAGATAGATAGATAGACATCACTCCCTTTTCCGAAATTGCTACATGAACGAAAACCACTGGACAAGAACTTGTACCTGTGTCTGGTTATACCCAACAGTTTAACAACAGATTTTTAATTCAACTCTCAGAAGATTGTTTCCCGATAAATGGAAACATTTCTTGTTCTATTATTAACCCTTTCCTTTATATAGATTTAGGTTAATAAACTATTATATCTCCATACAAACGACAGTTATTTAGCTATCATGCAGTGGATAAATAGTCGCCATATCTATCCCACCTCCATAGATATTACTGGGACTACATAGAGATTTAGGTTAATATACTATTATATCTCCATACAAACGACAGTTATTTAGCTATCATGCAGTGGATAAGTAGTCGCCATATCTATCCCACCTCCATAGATATTACTGGGACTACATAGAGATTTAGGTTAATATACTATTATATCTCCATACAAACGACAGCCATTTAGCTATCATGCAGTGGATAAGTAGTCGCCATATCTATCCCACCTCCATAGATATTACTGGGACTACATAGAGATTTAGGTTAATATACTATTATATCTCCATACAAACGACAGTCATTTAGCTATCATGCAGTGGATAAGTAGTCGCCATATCTATCCCACCTCCATAGATATTACTGGGACTACATAGAGATTTAGGTTAATATACTATTATATCTCCATACAAACGACAGCCATTTAGCTATCATGCAGTGGATAAGTAGTCGCCATATCTATCCCACCTCCATAGATATTACTGGGACTACATAGAGATTTAGGTTAATATACTATTATATCTCCATACAAACGACAGCCATTTAGCTATCATGCAGTGGATAAGTAGTCGCCATATCTATCACACCACATAGATATTACTGGGACTACATGAGATTTAGGTTAATATACTATTATATCTCCATACAAACGACAGTCATTTAGCTATCATGCAGTGGATAAGTAGTCGCCATATCTATCCCACCTACATAGATATTACTGGGACTACATGAGATTCTGGCCTTTATTATGAACATTGGTTTGGCTACTACATTGTCAATGTATGTCGTATTGGTAATGGCGTCAAGAGGTGCTTCTATGAGGGAAAGGGTTAAATCATAATCATTTTTAACAATAATACATACAATTTTAACAAATAGTGAACATGAAGTATATAACAAATATGTTTTTTATATCTTAAAATGGAAGTAAGGTAACAATAGCATCTGTTCACTGTTACTCAACATTTTGGTTCCTTGTTCGCCACATTATGTTAACCGAAACGAAATATAAAAGATATCGGTGACAAATGGAGGTATTAGATATTCCAAGTTTTGATCTTTTTACCCGTCATTTCAAATTTGAAATTATATTTCAGCATGGTTCCGTTTAATCCTTTGAATGTTGGGTAAAATAAAGGCTATAAATAGTCTCAAAATAATTGTAGCAGACGACAATTCATTAATGTGTTTTTCTTATTTGTAACTGAAAATTCGGTAAATATATCGTGCAAATTCTAGTGAAATTCTACGATATATCTGACTATTATTGTCACTTCTAACGTGCACGTGCAGATAGTTATTAACCTAGTGAAATTCTATGATATATATGACTATTATTGTCACTTCTAGTGTGCACGTGCAGAGAGTTATTAACATTTGCCAAATTTTAAAGATATGCCCACAAATAAACTGTGTTTTTGTGAATTACTACAATATTTTTGCAGACGGATATGTAGTCCAGTGGTAACATGCTGGACTGGTAATCGAGGGATCGCAGGTTCGATCCCCCGTCTGACCCTAATAAAATTAACAGTCTTTCAGATGGGACGTTAAACCGAGGTCTCGTGTCGGTGCTTTACACCGTGCACGTAAAAGAACCAGAGGAGATTCTGGAATGGGTCTCTGTTTGTATCATGCACTATCCTCCAAAATCTAAAATAACTAATCTCTTCAGGAGGTGTCGCTCATATGGGCAACCGGTAGCGACGATAAATAGACGTAAAAACACACACACATACTACAATATTTGTTAATTGCCCCCTTTTATTGATATTTGCATAATAAACTGCACAATATGGTTTAGACTAACTACTAAGATATATTGACAGATGCGTCAGTGGTCCAGTGGTTAACATGGACTACGAATCCAGGGATCACAGGTTTGATCCTCTTCTGATCCTAATAATATTAACAGTTTTTCAGATGGGACTTTAAACGGAGGATTCGTGTCGGTGCTGTACACCGTGCACGTAAAATAACCAAAGGAGACACTGGAATGGGTCTCTGTCTGTATCACTGAACTAACATCTAAATGGAAGTGTATATTTAATCAGAAGTTTATTTTTAATAGTTGGAATATTTTCTATCCCCAAATTAGCAAAACAGAAAATATGTTGATTATTTTTATGCTCAAAAGTGGATCAGACCTACACAAAGTAACTGTGTTAATTAATTCAATGATCCATAGACTGCAACTTGATGTTTTTAAGTCACGACTGCTTCGTTAATCTATTTATCTTCGTTAATTATTTATTCATTAATTATTCACCCCTATGCTTTGCAACCATGGTTACAGGGGGTACATAATACAGGTAACTTCTATTAGGCTGGTAGTTAGAAATATTTGTGAGCACCCTTCGTCCCAGTGTAATTATATATTTAGGGATTCCGACACTGAGGGGGTCCTCTGTGAGGGGGGTCCTCTGTGGAATAGTGGTTACGGTTGTTCACTTCAAATCACTTACTATAAACTTTATTTATTTTACAACAATTGCAAAACAAGTTTTAACAACTTATATTAATCACTCGTGCTGGCGCAGATTAAAGCATATATGTGGTAATTCGTGTGGGAGGAAACTGGAGTACCCGGAGAAAACCCACCTGTCCGATCTGGCGAACACCGTACCATCTCACATACTTCCCGGTCACCCATTGGTGAGAAACGAGCATGCGCTAAACAGACAGCCAATCAATGTAGGTTCCAAGCCCGCTGGGAGTATTGAATTCTATTAAGAGTCTTGAGGAGTGCCATATGACCTAAGCTCTTTATGGGACTTTAACCCATTCAACCCCAAGTAACTGACATGGACTGGTGCGTGATATTTTCAGACCAATAAATTAATAAGAAAATTACCTTTGGACCAGTTCATTTATCAAAATGGGTAATTTTATCTAAAAATAGTAATAATTATTACTGGCAAAAAAGTGCAGATCCTGATGAGACGGCTCGTCACGAGCCGGCTCATCTGGATCTACACTTTTCATAAGCCTATTTAGAGGCCTGTGGGGTTGAAAGGGTTAAACATCCCAAACAAACATTAACCCATTTCATTCTGGATACCGTTCAAACAGTATTTGCAGAGCATAGAGCCAAATCAGCTGCCATGGAACGTTCCGTCTGATCAGGCTCTATGCCGTTTGCTATTCAGATGATCTTGCCAAGACACTTGGCTATGTAGCAAACAACATAGATCCTGCGTCACGCTGCGGCTGATCTGGATCTATGTTGTTTGCAAAAGCTTTTAAATGTATCCAGAATGAAATGGGTTAAGGGACTCTGGTCTAGCCATTGTAATGTACTATCCACAACAAACAATTTTCTGTTTTGTGGGAATACTTGCATGTACGATCTGTATAAATATTGTATCAACATCACACTTGTTTGTGATATTTAATTAGCATAGGACAGGTGCCGTTGTTGCTACTTCATTGTTTGTTAATTAGGTTGTTGTGATGATAAATAATTCCATTGGACATACACATGTAGTTATTCATATTCATATCCTCCAAAAATTGAAAATGACTAATCTATTCACAGGGTTCATTCTAGGTCAGAATTTTTGGGAAAGTGCGTGATCGCTTCCTTAAATGGTGTTCTTTAATATACTTCTGCTAAATAGGGTTAAAATGCACAGTACAACATTTGAATAGAAGGAGTGCTTTATAATGGGCCAGTGTATCTTACTAGACAAAATTTTGTTCGAAAATCGTAAATTTTTTTATTTATTAGGGAGAAGTGGGGCCCCCAGATGGCGAAGTCAGGGTCCCTAGGTCGACAATTTCGCCCACATCGCCCTCTAGAATGATCCCTGTATTCAGGAGGTGTCGCTCATATGGACAACTTGTAGCGACGATAAATAAACGTAAAACACGAAAATACCATGCACACGTACACATGAGTAGTGAAGGTCAGAATAAGATAAGATATGACGTGTAATATCTAAGATAAGATAAGATACGACGTGTAATATCTATAGAGGTGAGATAGATATTACTGACTGCATATCCATTCTTGTATGCATAGAGATATAGCAGTATATAGGCTTAGCCTGTAACCGGCTAATAACAACTAAAATTGCTTTTGCAAGCAGCATAGAGCCAGATTAGACGACACAGAACGTGTCATCTGATCAGGCTCTACAGTAAAACCAGGGTTCCCGCTGTCGGGCGACAATTGTGACAAAAAATAAATATTGGCGCTAAATTTTTTTTTTGGCACATGTTTTGTCGAATACATGGCTTCAAATATTTATTTGTGTACTAACTGGATAAGTTGGCTCCAAGTTTTTTAAATTGGCTCCAGTGTTTTTCAATTGGCAACAGAAGTGGCGCAGACAAACATTCAGACAGAGGGAACCCTGAAAACCTGTCTTAAGCAGCCAGCCAAGGGAATCAAAACAAAGTGGCTGCTTGGTGCAGGTGGCAGCAGAGGGCAAATGCATGTACCGGTACATCATATTGGGAATCTGGAAACTTGCTGCTTAATACTGGTTGGCTGTATAATAGAGGTGACCACAAACACAGGTTTGACTATGCTGTGCTATTCATATAGTGGATTAAAACACCATAGACCCTGAATGTGTTGTCTGATCAGGCTCTATGCTGTTTGCTATTCGGATAGTGGATCTAAATCACTTGGCTGAATAGCAAACAACATAATTATCTACTGATCAGACGTGGCTGATCTGGATCTATGTTGTTTGCGCATCCCGTCCAATTTATTCGGCGTGGTTAAGAACAATGTTCATGAATTTTGCATTCCTAAATATAGAAGCTAGTGAAATACAGTAATGTACAACATGTTTTCGTAATCTTTATTCATAATGACAGATGTTTCATTTTACCATTCCTTTATTGACAGAAAACATAGTGTTATATCATACCTATTGATCAATTAGAATCCATTAGTGCATTGGTGTTTGGTAGCAGATGGTGTGACATTTATAAGTTGATTTGATCATTAACATCAAGTATAAATGACATGTTGTTTCAGAATTAAAGTTTAAAATTAACAGTCTTTCAGATGGGACGTTAAACCGAGGTCTCGTGTCGGTGCTTTACACCGTGCACGTAAAAGAACCAGAGGAGACTCTGGAATGGGTCTCTCTCTATATCATTGCACTATCCTCCAAAAATCTAAAATAACTAATCTCTTCAGGAGGCGTCGCTCATATGGGCAACCGGTAGCGACGATAAATAAACGTAAAACACCACAATTAAAGTTTAGATGATGGGTAACTACTTAGAAAACTTAGTCGCCCAAATGCATTTATGTGGTGGTGACTTTAAATAAACTTATTAGTCAGTCATTGAAGTTTACTGGTAATCCAGGGATCGCAGGTTCGATCACCCGTCTGACCCTAATCAAATTAACAGTCTTTCAGATGGGACTTTAAACCGAGGTCTCGTGTCGGTGCTTTACACCGTGCACGTAAAAGAACCAGAGGAGATTCTGGAATGAGTCTGTATCAGGCACTATCCTCCAAAATCTAAAATAACTAATCTCTTCAGGAGGCGTCGCTCATATGGGCAACCGGTAGCGACGATAAATAAACGTAAAAACACACATAGTAAGATTTTGAGAGGGAACATTAGGTTCCTCTGAAATGGGCCATAATCTGTCGGGAGAATAGTGCAAATTGCTTAAAGCGACATTACATCGCAAAAAGCAAATACAATACATTATTCACATATAAATGCGTTGCTACTTCCGAATACATTCGAACACTAACCTTGAATCAATAAACAGTGTTTTTGTGATCTACAATTTTCAGAATTCACTCTGGAATGGGTCTCTGTCTAATATTGCACTATCCTCCATAAATCTAAAATGACTAATCTCTTATGGAGGCAGCAACCGGTAGCGACGATAGATAAACGTAAACACACACACCCCCATGAAATACTATTACCATTAGAACAAACTCGCATCAGAATTAGAAATGCCAAACAAATACATAGAATTCTGATAATGATAGATACATAGAAAAGATTATGCCAGCAGCTGGTGTTTGTGATTATGTTTTATTTCTATTACTATTGGATGAGATTAATGAACTGTTCATTACATGTGACAATAAAACTAGATGTTAATAGATAGCTAAAACCATGCGGTTCCCCCATACGGCATGTGTGTTTTACGTTTATTTATCGTCGCTACCGGTTACCCATATGAGCGACGCCTCCTGAAGAGATTAGTCAGTTTAGATTTTGGAGGATAGTGCAATGATACAGATAGAGACCCATTCCAGAGTCTCCTCTGGTTCTTTTACGTGCACGGTGTAAAGCACCGACACGAGACCTCGGTTTAACGTCCCATCTGAAAGACTGTTAATTTTATTAGGGTCAGACGGGGGATCGAACCTGCGATCCCTGGATTACCAGTCCAGCGTGTTACCACTGGACTACATATCCGTCTGTCCATACGGCATTATTCAAGTTTTCCGTTTAGATCTGCTACCTGGAGGTTTGTGATGATGGGGATGGGGTTGTATAGGGGAGAGACTGATGTTCTTGGCTCGAGCTATGCTCCTGGTGAGCTATTTGTATGGGTGGGTTATCCTATGTCTGTCCGTCTGCAAATGCTTCAAACGATATCTCCTCTTAAAGGATTGTGGTAAATTTTGATGAAGCTTGGTGTAATCTGTCTTAATCAAAATTAGTTAAGGTTGTTCCAATCTGAATTGTAAAGTCTCTACCCTATTTCTTTCTGTTTCTTATGGCCGGACGAAAAAGAAATTGCAAGTCCATTATAAAATTATATTCTTCTTGATGTCATTGCTGTGTACCGACGTTTTGGGTTTTTATATTTTTTTATTTTCTAGGACAACCTGCAAGCCCAGGCCTTCATGGCCTTATAGTAGCTACGTGCCTGTCTATTCAGTTTACAGATGTAAATTACAGATGAAATACAAATGTACACGAATGACCACATTTACGCTTTCATCCGCTCCAACGAGAGTGATTAATATAAGTTGTTAAAACTTGTTTCGCAATCGTTGTAAAATAAATAAAGTTTTTTAAAAAACCGACATTCTTGTAAATGGGTGCTATACACCGGGTATGTGAAAGAACCAGGGATGCTTCTGGAATCGGAGAGTATTCTGTATCTAAGACTATCCTCGAAAAGCTAAATTAATACATACATATATCCGTGTTGAGGATCGCAAGTCGTCTAACTTCTGTAACCCCCTCTTGTTAGCGTACTCGTAATATACTTCTGGAGGAATCCCCTACCTCCCAGCCAACCATGGAGGAATCCCCTACCCCCCAGCCAACCATGGAGGAATCCCCTACCCCCCAGCCAACCATGGAGGAATCCCCCAGCCAACCATGGAGGAATCCCCTACCCCCCCAGCCAACCATGGGACGACGATAAATAAACATATTCCAAAAACTAAATACTGTGTATGCTCTATGTTTTATACTGGTTGTGTCGTTATCAGGCTTTTAATGTCTTGCAGCATGGATACGGCAATGATTTTTGACCTTGACTTTGATGTTAAGTGTTTGCCTGGTACCCTGCAGTGGAGGATCAGTGTACTTTGTGGACACACAAGTGATAGCCAGTGAAGGGAAGCAGTTCAATTTGAGAGTTGGACATACCGGGGCCATTACACAGATTGTCAATGTTATTGTCACGGTAAGTACATGTATAGCTAGAACTGGCTTGTGGAAGGTTGGTGGTTCTACATGGGTGAATGTCTGGATGTGGAATGTTGGTGGTTCTACATGGGTACCTCTGTCTGGAACTGGTATGTTGATGGTTGATGGTTGTACCTGGATGCCTGTTTTGAACTTGCTTGTGGAAGGTTGGTGGTTATTCCTGGGTGCCTGTCTGGAACTGGCTTGTGGAATATTTTTAGTTCTTGCAGGGTGCCTGTCTGAAAGTAGTATGCTTAAGTATAATATAATTATCATCATCTCTGTACAAATTAATCACCGCCATACAAAATAGGTCATCTCTGGTACAAAATAAAGAATAATTTCCGTATATTGTAATCTTTCTGTATAAAATTATTACATGTATTATCACTTGTATTTATAATCATTTGTATTTATTATCATTTGTATTTATTATCACTTGTATTTATAATCATTTGTATTTATTATCACCTGTAATTCTTAATAACTGATAATTCTATTTTAATGTTTTGCAGGTTGATAACATAAATCAGGACTTTGTCGGAAGTAGTCAGGTGGCCAGTTTTTCACCTGGTGGTTCTGCTGTAACCATGGTAACATTTATGGTGTTCGACGACGATGAACCAGAGATTGAGGAGACGTACACCTTCACGCTGGTTCTCATAGGAAGTGGAACCAGTATAACGGTTCCAAATATGGCAACGGTTATCATACAGGCTAACGACGATGCATATGGAGCATTCAGCTTCGTAGATGTGAGTTTATTTCTTTTGTTTTGATTTATAGTCCGAGTGTTGATGCCAACAAGGTCTCCCCATGCTCGTAATCAGTGTTGTTATAATGTAGCCTGTCATCGGTGTAATGCATTGAAGATCCCTTCATCAGAGTTATATGCAACCTCTGTTTGGTGGTTTGCAACCTCTATTTGGTGGTTTGCAACCTCTGTTTGGTGGTTTGCTGTTACGGTTCAGATACTAAGTGTGGTCAATTTTGTTACTGTTAGTTTGTTAAATTATGTCTATACAGTCAAACCTGTGTTAGCGGTCACCTCCATTAAGCAACCAACCTGTATTAAGCAGCCAGATTCCCATTATATTGTTTTATTATACATTTGCCATCTATTAAGCAGTCACCTGTGTTAAGCGGGCACTTTCTGTAATTTCCTTTGTTGGCTGCTTAAGACATGTTTGACGGTAATATACTTAACCCTTTCCTTCATGGGTTAATATACTATTATATCTCCATACAAACGACAGCCATTTAGCTATCATGCAGTGGATAAGTAGTCGCCATATCTATCCCACCTCCATAGATATTACTGGGACTACATGAGATTCTGGCCTTTACTATGAACATTGATTTGGCTACTACATTGTCAATGTATGTCGTATTGGTAATGGTGTTAATAGGTGCTTCTATAAGGGAAAGGGTTAAGTATATGTTTATAATAATTGTATAACAGAAGGCCCACCCACTCACATAGACTAAATCTGACAGAAGGCCTGCCCTGCCCTGCCCACTCACATACACTAACTCTGACAGAAGGCCCACCCACTCACATACACTAACTCTGACAGAAGGCTTGCCCACTCACATACACTAAATCTGACAGAAGGCCTGCCCTGCCCTGCCCACTCACATACACTAACTCTGACAGAAGGCCCACCCACATACACTAACTCTGACAGAAGACCCACCCGCTCACATAGACTAACTCTGACAGAAGACCCACCCACTCACATAGACTAACTCTGACAGAAGACCCACCCACTCACATACACTAAATCTGACAGAAGACCCACCCACTCACATACACTAACTCTGACAGAAAACCCACCCACTCACATACACTAACTCTGACAGAAGGCCCACCCACTCACATACACTAACTCTGACAGAAGACCCACCCACTCACATACACTAAATCTGACAGAAGACCCACCCACTCACATACACTAAATCTGACAGAAGACCCACCCACTCACATACACTAACTCTGACAGAAGACCCACCCACTCACATAGACTAAATCTGACAGAAGGCTTGCCCTGCCCACTCACATATACTAACTCTGACAGAAGACCCACCCACTCACATAGACTAAATCTGACAGAAGGCTTGCCCTGCCCACTCACATACACTAAATCTGACAGAAGGCTTGCCCACTCACATACACTAACTCTGACAGAAGACCCACCCACTCACATACACTAACTCTGACAGAAGACCCACCCACTCACATAGACTAAATCTGACAGAAGACCCACCCACTCACATACACTAACTCTGACAGAAGCCCAGTACACTAAATTAACTATATCTGACACAATCTCCGCCCACTCAGATAATCTATATCGCACAGAAAGCCTGCCCACTCAGATAAACTAAATCTACCAGAAGCCCCACCCACTCAGGTAAACTAAATCTACCATAAGCCCCACCCACTCAGGTAAACTAAATCTACCAGAAGCCCCACCCACTCAGATAAACTAAATCTACCAGAAGCCCCACCCCAATCAGGTAAACTAAATCTACCAGAAGCCCCACCCAATCAGGTAAACTAAATCTACCAGAAGCCCCACCTAGTTAGATAGAGACGGATCTGTAGTCCAGTGGTAACACCTTTGACTGGTAATCGGGATCGCAGGTTCGATCCCCCCATCTGACCCTAATAAATTTAACAGTCTTTCAGATGGGACGTTAAACCGAGGTCTTGTGTCGGTGCTTTACACCGTGCACGTAAAAGAACCAGAGGAGACTCTGGAATGGGTCTCTGTCTGTATCATGCACTATCGTCCAAAATCAAAAATGACTAATCTCTTCAGAAGGGGTCGCTCATATGGGCAACCGGTAGCGACGATATATAAACGTAACACACAGATAGACTAGAATGACTAGATTCAGTTTTTGTTGTATAATGTTTGCATGATTATGTTTACGTAGCTGGCTCCTGTTCGAACACCAGAAGACCCGGTGTCTACTAACATTGTAAACGTGGAGGTTGGTAGAACATTTGGGACATACGGACAAGTGACAGTGAATTATAAGGTTTGTATACATATAACCAGCTCCTATATTGAAGTTATGACCCCAATCCAGTCAATCTGCATCAGCCATTATGGCCACATGGCCACTGCTAATGTCTCAATTTTTTCATCACTTATTGACGAAACTGTGTAGTAAGCATTAGTTTATACAAATTTATATTAACTCGATTGCAAAACAAGTTCTTACAACTTATATTAATCACTCAAGACCTCATTTCTGATAGAATCTATCGCCACGAGGGAGAGAGAAGAGGCAACGTGGAATTTAAATGCCTTCGAAAGTAACGGCTCCAGCGGGGTTCAAACTACTGGCCTTTCGCACCTGAAGCGACGGCGCTACAAATGCGCTATCTAGGGATGATTCTAATGGGCTATATAGTCGCCATAGGGACTTTGCTCTCCTTAAAAAAAGTGTTTTACAATTTTCATATAAAATTTTATCCAGTAACATACACTGGCTCATTATAAAACAGTTCTATTCAAATGTTGTATTTAATGGTTATACTGTGAATTTTAACCATATTTTGTTGAAATTAATAAAATAACACAATTTAAGGACGCGATCGCGCGCTTTCTTACTTCTCCCAAAAATTCCGACCTAGAATTAGCCCTGGCCTCACGACTTCCACTACACAGTATAGTCAGATCATTAATGTCTTATTATAGTTATCGTTCATTTTACAATTTTAATACGAAAATCTTATCAGCTTTATTCCAATACTCCCAATTTCCAAAACCCCTAATTTGACAAAACATGGCTGTATGGGTACGACATGTGGTATCATTTTCCCTACCCCCAATGGTAGCAGAGTTACAACCCCCGGAAAAGTTTTGTTCGAAATCTTGTCCACGCTATGATGGTAGTACAGTGTATATGTTTCTTGTTTCATGAAGTCAAATCTTTTTATTGAATTGGTTTATTTTTTTTATTACAAATTTATTTTAGCTCGATTGCGAAACAAGTTCTTACAACTTATATTAATCACTCTCGAGACCTCATTCCTGATGGAATCCATCGCCTAAGGGCACAATGATAATGGCTCCAGCAGTGCTCGAACTCCGGACCTTTTACAATTTACCAATTGAATTTGTTTGATACTTCTGGTTGATTTGACAGGTTGAAAGTAGTGACCCAGCAGCTGTGGTGGGGCAGGATATCAGCCCTAGTAGTGGATCAGTTACATTCAACAGTAAGGAGACCAGCAACGTGATACAACTACAGATACGCACAGATATAGTAAGTATAAGAACAAGTAAAACTAATGTTCTTTTTCTGCATGTAAGAAACTGCCATTTCATACCTTGATGAAACACACAAAAAATGAAAATTTTACAAATTACAAAACAATTCTTTTTTATTCGTCAACATTTCCATACTGTGCAGAATACTTTACGCTGTACACATTCCTATGGTGTTGGAACTGACTATATTTTTACATCGGCGCTTATTAATAATCACCTTGGATACTTAGAGAATAGAATAATTTTGCGGTTTCATTGTGTTATGAACAGCAATCACATGGGCTGAATCAGCCAATCAGAATCGTGATATTGCAAGGAAGTTGTAATTATTAGCAAATAAATCTCATAGTTTGTGGAGTGGATACAGACAGAGCTGTGTAACCGACATTTGTTCGCAAATCTAAAAATTCACGTTCATCAAAACCCCCAGATTTCACTCCCATACATCAGTAAAGTAAAATATCACACATACGAAAATAAAAATGAAAGTAGAAATTCTTTAGTTTGAACTTTATTTATTTTACAATGATTGCGAAACAAGCTGTAACAACTTATATTAATCACTCTCGTTGGCGCGGATGAAAGCATATATGTGGTCATTCGTGTGGGAGGAAACCGGAGTACCCGGAGAAAACCCACCTGTCCAATCTGGCGACCACCGTACCTGGCGACCATCTCACATTCTTCCCGATCCGAGGATCAAATCAGGGTTGCATTGGTGAGAAGCGAGCGCTCTAATCGGACAGCCAAATAACTAGAAATCCTTTGTAATGGAGTTTTTATTTAATGCTTTCACAGATCCCAGAGAATGACGAGGAGTTTACGCTCATGCTGACTGGTGCTACCCAAGGGGCTAGAGTAGTGAATACCAACTTTAGTATCACCATAGAAGCCAATGATGCACCAATCCGGTTTACACAGGTAGGGGCTAGAGTAGTGAATACCAACTTTAGTATCACCATAGAAGCCAATGATGCACCAATCTGGTTTACACAGGTAGGGGCTAGAATAGTGAATACCAACTTTAGTATCACCATAGAAGCCAATGATGCACCAATCCGGTTTACACAGGTAGGGGCTAGAGTAGTGAATACCAACTTTAGTATCACCATAGAAGCCAATGATGCACCAATCTGGTTTACACAGGTAGGGGCTAGAATAGTGAATACCAACTTTAGTATCACCATAGAAGCCAATGATGCACCAATCCGGTTTACACAGGTAGGGGCTAGAGTAGTGAATACCAACTTTAGTATCACCATAGAAGCCAATGATGCACCAATCTGGTTTACACAGGTAGGGGCTAGAATAGTGAATACCAACTTTAGTATCACCATAGAAGCCAATGATGCACCAATCCGGTTTACACAGGTAGGGGCTAGAGTAGTGAATACCAACTTTAGTATCACCATAGAAGCCAATGATGCACCAATCTGGTTTACACAGGTTGGGGCTAGAGTAGTGAACACCAACTTTAGTATCACCATAGAGGCCAATGATGCACCAATCCGGTTTACACAGGTAGGGGCTAGAGTAGTGAATACCAACTTTAGTATCACCATAGAGGCCAATGATGCACTAATCCGGTTTACACAGGTAGGAGCTAGAGTAGTGAATACCAACTTTAGTATCACCATAGAAGCCAATGATGCATCAATCCGGTTTACACAGGTAGGGGCTAGAGTAGTGAACACCAACTTTAGTATCACCATAGAGGCCAATGATGCACCAATCCGGTTTACACAGGTAGGGGCTAGAGTAGTGAATACCAACTTTAGTATCACAATAGAGGCCAATGATGCACCAATCCGGTTTATACAGGTAGGGGCTAGAGTAGTGAACACCAACTTTAGTATCACCATAGAAGCCAATGATGCACCAATCTGGTTTACACAGGTTGGGGCTAGAGTAGTGAATACCAACTTTAGTATCACCATAGAGGCCAATGATGCACCAATCCGGTTTACACAGGTTGGGGCTAGAGTAGTGAATACCAACTTTAGTATCACCATAGAGGCCAATGATGCACCAATCCGGTTTACACAGGTAGGGGCTAGAGTAGTGAATACCAACTTTAGTATCACCATAGAGGCCAATGATGCATCAATCCGGTTTACACAGGTAGGGGCTAGAGTAGTGAACACCAACTTTAGTATTACCATAGAAGCCAATGATGCATCAATCCGGTTTACACAGGTAGGGGCTAGAGTAGTGAACACCAACTTTAGTATCACCATAGAGGCCAATGATGCACCAATCCGGTTTACACAGGTAGGGGCTAGAGTAGTGAACACCAACTTTAGTATCACCATAGAAGCCAATGATGCACCAATCCGGTTTACACAGGTAGGGGCTAGAGTAGTGAACACCAACTTTAGTATCACCATAGCAGCCAATGATGCACCAATCCGGTTTATACAGGTAGGGGCTAGAGTAGTGAACACCAACTTTAGTATCACCATAGAAGCCAATGATGCACCAATCCGGTTTATACAGGTAGGGGCTAGAGTAGTGAACACCAACTTTAGTATCACCATAGAAGCCAATGATGCACCAATCCGGTTTATACAGGTGCCTGTATATGTTATTATCATATACTAGAATCAGACACTGGGATGTGACAATTTTGGAAGTGACACCTTGGGATGTGACACTTTGGGATGTGACACCTTTGGAATGTGACACCTTTGGGATGTGACACCTTGGGATGTGACACTTTGGGAAGTGACACCTTGGGATGTGACACCTTTGGGATGTGACATTTTTGGGATGTGATACCTTTGGGATGTGACACCTTGGGATGTGACACTTTGGGAAGTGACACCTTGGGATGTGACACCTTTGGGATGTGACATTTTTGGGATGTGATACCTTTGGGATGTGACACCTTTGGATGTGACACCTTTGGATGTGACACCTTGGGATGTGACACCTTTGGATGTGACACCTTGGGATATGACACCTTTGGATGTGATACCTTGGGATGTGACACCTTTGGATGTGACACCTTTGGATGTGACACCTTGGGATCTGCTCTTTAGCCTGTCATGATTAAACTAATATATATATATACATCAGGAAGTACAGATCACAGTGGTTAACACGCTGTACTGGTAATCCATGGATCGCAGGTTCTATCCCCCGTCTGACCCTAATAAAATTAACATTATCTCAGATGGGACATTAAACCGAGGTCTTGTGTCGAAGCTTTACACCATGCACGTAAAAGAACCAGAGGAGACTCTGGAATGGGTCTCTGACTGTATCATGCACTATCCTCCAATCATCTAAAATGACTAATCTCTTCAGGAGGCTTGCTCATATGGGCAACCGGTAGCGACGATAAATAAACGTAAAACACAACACAGATTACTTTAGATATACAAGAGATATGCAAATAATCTTTTCATTTGTAACAATTCGTGAAATTTGTCCGGCTTTCCTTTCTAAACATGGCCAAAAAGCAATCAAATCAGGTAATAAACCTTTGGACTGCCAACATGTGCTATGTTAAGCCGGGATTGGGCAGCAGAGTTGTTTCCAATCATGGGAGAGTTTGGTTTTTACAACTGATGCACTAAATTTGTTTTTCGATTGACCATGTTAATTTTGTTTTCCATTAAGGGAGAGTTTCATCTTTTACGATTGACCATGTTAATTTTGTTTTCCATTATAGAGAGTTTCATCTTTTACGATTGACCATGTTAATTTTGTTTTCCATTAAGGGAGAGTTTCATCTTTTACGATTGACCATGTTAATTTTGTTTTCCATTATAGAGAGTTTCATCTTTTACGATTGACCATGTTAATTTTGTTTTCCATTAAGGGAGAGTTTCATCTTTTACGATTGACCATGTTAATTTTGTTTTCCATTATAGAGAGTTTCATCTTTTACGATTGACCATGTTAATTTTGTTTTCCATTAAGGGAGAGTTTCATCTTTTACGATTGACCATGTTAATTTTGTTTTCCATTATAGAGAGTTTCATCTTTTACGATTGACCATGTTAATTTTGTTTTCCATTAAGAGAGTTTCATCTTTTACGGTTGACCATGTTAATTTTGTTTTCCATTATAGAGAGTTTCATCTTTTACGGTTGACCATGTTAATTTTGTTTTCCATTATAGAGAGTTTCATCTTTTACGGTTGACCATGTTAATTTTGTTTTCCATTATAGAGAGTTTCATCTTTTACGGTTGACCATGTTAATTTTGTTTTCCATTATAGAGAGTTTCATCTTTTACGGTTGACCATGTTAATTTTGTTTTCCATTATAGAGAGTTTCATCTTTTACGATTGACCATGTTAATTTTGTTTTCCATTAAGGGAGAGTTTCGTTTTGAAGAGGGACGTGATACAAAACTTGTTGAACTTACTGCAAGTCGGGGCCTCGATACTGATGGTGTTACTGAGATAGGTCCTGCAGTGGATATAGCCACAGTGAACTACAAACTATTCGAGAACACGGCCCACATACTGCAGGACTTCCGTGGTAGCAATGGTGCGAGTGCGGGACAAGTGGTGTTTGTGGCAGGCAGTAGAACCGCGGTTTTGACTGTGGAGATTATTGATGACAGCGCTCCTGAAATGGAGGAATTCTTTCAAGTAATTTTAAAGATTGTCTTATATTCTTCTTATATGTAATTTACAAAATTTTAGCCCTATCCTGCAAGTTTTGTCTGTGATTGAATGGTTTTCTTCACTGACTGAGAAACACCTTCCACCACCACAGTGGATGTTAGTCATATTTGAGTGTTCATCTTTTCAAGTCAGGAAGTTATCAAGCTGGTTTAGTTTTGCTGGTATTCCTGTACATGTTGGAAACATTGCTTGGTGGACCAGCTGGCATCTCCCTCGACTCTGGCTTAATTCTTCTCGCAATGCCTACATATATATCAGAAACACTGCTTGATGGACAAGCGATCATCTCGCTGGTTTAGGTCTTCTTGCATCTTCACACATGTCTTTGAAAGAAAGCTTGAAGAACCATCTTGCGTATTACTCCACCAGATAATGTTAGAAAGTCGCTATATGGCCTAGACTTTTGGAGCTTCTCTAAATCTAACAAGATTAGCAGACACATGCCAGCTGTTGGATACACCTATCCCTTATTTGGTGTGAATGAAAATTTACTTACCGTGTACCGTATATATCTTCCATTTACAAATATTCTAGGTTGTTTTGTCGTCTCCATCCGGTGATGTCGTTTTAATGGATCCTAACAACGTTAATGTGTATATCACCGCCAATGACAACCCTGAAGGTATTCTTGGTCTGCGAGCACTGGATTTTGTCCCTCTGCCTCACATCAATGAAGATGTAGATTCTGATATAATATATACTATCGTCCGTACTGCCGGATCATTCGGATCCGTTAGCGTTCAATGGGAAATTATCAGAAATGACAGTGGTTTGGCGTCGGTTATTCTTGACATTTCCCCGGCAACCGGAACGGTAACATTTGCTTCTGGAGAGCATGAAAGAGCAATCACTCTACATATCGAACAGGATGTCCTACCGGAGCCTGCTGAAAGATTCAAATTACGTCTGATACCAGAAACAGTGAGCGGTGGAGCACAAGTGGAAGGAATTACCGAGGGAATCATTATTATAGAGGACAGTGATAATATATATGGCATGGTGGAATTTGCTGCCGACAGTCAACAAAAACTCATCATAGTAAGTATAGAGCATATGATGGATGTCCTTCACACCCGTATCGCTGTATGGCCTCATTTTTCGGAATTTCTGTGAGGGATATTTATTCGGCATCATACGTGCGTCCATTCGGAATCAATTCTCAATAACCAATGGGGTTAGGATAAGGCTGTCCGATTAGCACAGTGGTTAGTGTGCTCGCTTCTCACCAATGCGACCCTGGTTCGATCCTTGGACCGGGAAGTATGTGAGATGGTCGCCAGATCGGACAAGTGGGTTTTCTCTGTGTAGTCCGGTTTCCTCCCACACGAATGACCACATTTACGCTTCGCAATCGTTGTAAAATAAATAACGTTTTTTTAAAAAAACCAATGGTGTGTAATTTTATGAAACTCGATATAGATATGTATTGTGATAGTGTCTGTGATGCTTGTGCAATTGTCATGGTGATTCGCCCAGTTATTGACCCTTAATTTACTAAAAATCTGCAAATTTACCTGTCCAGAGCTAGTTCGGCAGCAGATATCAGTTCATCGCATTTGCTTGTTGATTTTCATGCATATGTAATTTTTACTAGAAACTGAATATTCACGGAATGAGTATTACAATTGCAATTAGTTTTGTTTGTATTGCACAGTAAACGCATGTCCTTACTTATAAACACATCTTTGAAACATCCACTACTATTGTAAACAAGAAAATTGCAATTTTCAAGTTCTTTATTATGTACATGATGTTGATTTTTCCAGAATTCTGTGCCTAGAATGTTGCAGCTTTTGATCACAAGATCTGGAGCCAATAGTGGTGACCTTCACCTTAACCTCACGGTGTGGTACCAGCCATCTGATGGAGGCAGTACCGGTTTGTACAACTACTGTTCTTAGAAAATACTCCAAATTGTCACATTCAAACTCATTAAAATTTCTCTCTTTATTTACGGTTTTGCTATATTCCATGATGGCTTCATTGCACGAAAGTTTATATTCGCGAATTATTCCACCAGTGCAATAATACAGTTTATTTCACTGATAAATTTTTATACTAAATCGGAATTCATAACTTAAAAAGAATTAATATGAAACCATAACTGTAATATGTGCATGAAGTTGAGCTATGTGTTCATGTTTTCCATAGATGTGCTTGAAGACACGGAGGTTGCTACGGTAATATTTGCTGGCCAATCACAACTGATTGAACACATTCATCTGTTGTCGTCTGCATTCATACAAGTGGGTGGTGTCTTCATAGCCGAGTTGGAAGGAGTTGGCCTTGTGGCAGGTATGTATAGTGCAGTTTCAGGGCATACAGATGCCAGTAGGTTGGCAGTTTGTTTGGACTACTTCTGCTAAATCCGTAGCCGGGACTACTTCTGCTAAATATGTAGCCAGGACTACTTCTGCTAAATACATAGCCAGGACTACTTCTGCTAAATATGTAGCCAGGACTACTTCTGCTAAATCTGTAGCTAGGACTACTTCTGCTAAATACTTAGCTGGGACTACTTCTGCTAAATCTGTAGCCAGGACTACTTCTGCTAAATCTGTAGCTAGGACTACTTCTGCTAAATACTTAGCCGGGACTACTTCTGCTAAATCTGTAGCCAGGACTACTTCTGCTAAATCTGTAGCCGGGACTACTTCTGCTAAATCCGTAGCCGGGACTACTTCTGCTAAATCTGTAGCCGGGACTACTTCTGCTAAATCCGTAGCCGGTTTCAATGATACTTGCACATAATGATCAGTACCAAACCTGGTTCTGCATATCATCTTAGCATTTAGCTCAATTCATTTTTCACAGTGTTATGGTCCTTCACTTCACTGATGGAAAACTGCCACATAGACGTGCATCTTTTTCAAAACTAATTTCAAGTTGTATCTTATTGCATTAATTGGATTGAAACCTGACATGTACATACACTTTCATTGTTAAATTAATGTATTTCTGTTGAAATACTATTTTACATTTTACGTTGTTGTTTTCAGAGCCGAGTATAGGTGCATTTAACATTGTTGTTTACAGGGCTGAGTATAGGTGCATTTAACATTGTTGTTTACAGAGCTGAGTATAGGTGCATTTAACATTGTTGTTTACAGAGCCGAGTATAGGTGCATTTAACATTGTTGTTTACAGAGCCGAGTATAGGTGCATTTAACATTGTTGTTTACAGAGCCAGCTATAGGTGCATTTAACATTGTTGTTTACAGAGCTGAGTATAGGTGCATTTAACATTGTTGTTTACAGAGCTGAGTATAGGTGCATTTAACATTGTTGTTTACAGAGCTGAGTATAGGTGCATTTAACATTGTTGTTTACAGGGCTGAGTATAGGTGCATTTAACATTGTTGTTTACAGAGCCAGCTATAGGTGCATTTAACATTGTTGTTTACAGAGCCAGCTATAGGTGCATTTAACATTGTTGTTTACAGAGCTGAGTATAGGTGTATTTAACATTGTTGTTTACAGAGCTGGCTATAGGTGCATTTAACGTTGTTGTTTACAGAGCCGGCTATAGGTGCATTTAACATTGTTGTTTACAGAGCCAGCTATAGGTGCATTTAACATTGTTGTTTACAGAGCCAGCTATAGGTGCATTTAACATTGTTGTTTACAGAGCTGAGTATAGGTGCATTTAACATTGTTGTTTACAGAGCTGAGTATAGGTGCATTTAACATTGTTGTTTACAGAGCTGAGTATAGGTGTATTTAACATTGTTGTTTACAGAGCTGGCTATAGGTGCATTTAACGTTGTTGTTTACAGAGCCGGCTATAGGTGCATTTAACATTGTTGTTTACAGAGCCAGCTATAGGTGCATTTAACATTGTTGTTTACAGAGCCAGCTATAGGTGCATTTAACATTGTTGTTTACAGAGCTGAGTATAGGTGCATTTAACATTGTTGTTTACAGAGCCGGCTATAGGTGCATTTAACGTTGTTGTTTACAGAGCCAGCTATAGGTGCATTTAACGTTGTTGTTTACAGAGCCGCTATAGGTGCATTTAACATTGTTGTTTACAGAGCCAGCTATAGGTGCATTTAACATTGTTGTTTACAGAGCCAGCTATAGGTGCATTTAACATTGTTGTTTACAGAGCCAGCTATAGGTGCATTTAACATTGTTGTTTACAGAGCCAGCTATAGGTGCATTTAACATTGTTGTTTACAGAGCTGAGTATAGGTGCATTTAACATTGTTGTTTACAGAACCGAGTATAGGTGCATTTAACATTGTTGTTTACAGAACCGAGTATTTGTGCATTTAACATTTATGTTTTTACAGAACCGAGTATAGGTGCATTTAACATTGTTGTTTACAGAACCGAGTATAGGTGCATTTAACATTGTTGTTTACAGAGCCGGCTATAGGTGCATTTAACAGTCCATATCTTGGAGGACACACTATGACCAGTATAACAGTGACGGCGGCTGAGGCTAACGGAGAGATCGGATTCCATAACACTGAACCATTAAGGGTAATACAGAGATTTTAAAGATTCAGTCAATGCACTTTTACATTACTCACACAATTAGTTGCATGCGGTACATTCAAATATTTAGGAGATTTTTTGAATGTTAATATTCAACAACAGGAGTTTGGAGTTTAACGAGGTTAAAACGACCTACTTTATTAAAAAACGAAGAAGAAATTATTTATTGTACAGTAATATAGATCTTTATTTATATTTTTTATAAACATAGATACTTTTAGATCTTTTGAGGCTTCATTACTACTGCATTGGCAGGTGGGTGGGGTAATGCATACAATTTTGAATTTTTTTATATGTTGTTTACACTTAAAATTCCACTGATTGTAGGTGGATGAGTTGGACTTTAGTCCATCACAGGTGCACATCAAGCTCACACGAGAAGGCACCAGCGGCGATGCTACTGTCAGTTGGACATTGAAGGGGTCAGGAGCACATCCCTCATACACCACCGCTGATGACATGGCACAAATGAATGGAACAGTCGTTATTGCATCAGGTTTGTTGAGCTTCAATGTATACCTTTGTTTGACCAAGATTAATATCCCATGCCGAGGGATATCGTTTTGGTATTGTCCATCTTGTCTTGCTGGCCGACAAACATACTGACCAAGGTAATATCCTATGCCGAGGGATATCGTTTTGGTATTGTCCATCTTGTCTTGCTGGCTGACAAACATACTGACCAAGGTAATATCCTATGCCGAGGGATATCGTTTTGGTATTGTCCATCTTGTCTTGCTGGCTGACAAACATACTGACCAAGGTAATATCCCATGCCGAAGGCCGAGGGATATCGTTTTGGTATTGTCCATCTTGCCTTGCTGGCTTACAAACATTTTCTGAAATTCTCTTTGTCTCTCCAGAATTACTGCCCTTAAATTACTCAAATCTGTCTGTCATAGCCAATGTGAAAACTGTTTGATGCATTTTAATTAAATTTTGTACAAATATTTATTTGCATACTGTTTTGTGTCCAACAAATACTAAATGCATAGTTTATTAGCACTGTTAACCAACGTTTTGTCGTACCCTTACTCAAGATTATGCATCTGTATGGGGAAGTGGTGATAGCGCAGTGGTAGCGTGTTCGCTTCAGGTGCGAAAGGCCCCAAGTTCGCGCCCATCTGTAGCCGTAATGATTGTACCCTTAGGCAAGGCATTTAAATTCCACATTGCCTCTTCTCTCTCCCTCGTGGCGATGGATTACATCAGGAATGAGGGCTTGAGAGTGAATAATATAAGTTGTAAGAACTTGTTTTTTGCAATCGACCTATAATAAATTTGTATGTTTCACAAATATAAACTAGATGGTATCATAAGTCGCACCTGCATCAACCCCTTTGACATTTACAGGCATGTCAGAGACAACGATGACACTGTCTGTTCTGCCGGATGACATTCCAGAACTTGAGGAAGAAATGACCTTGACTTTGACCGGAGTTGAACCGGCTGGTACCCAGCGGCTGAGACCTGGCGCTTTACAGAGATTAGTAATTATCAACCAGAATGACAATCCTGGTGGTATACTGCAGTTTATTGCCAGCCAACAACTCTCCTACACACTCGATGTAAGCATATTTAGCTTAGCTGGACTACTTGAAGAATGAGGGGAGTTAATCATCTCAGTGCATCTGCAGAACATCATCACACCTTGGTTTATATATACACCATAGTAACCATTATATATATATATATACACCATAGTAACCATTATATATATATACACCATAGTAACCATTATATATATATACACCATAGTAACGATTATATATATATATATATATATATACACCATAGTAACCATTATATATATATACACCATAGTAACCGTTATATATATACTAGGGATGGCAACGAATGGTGATTTTGGTATTCGAATATTCGTATGATCTTCCGAACGAATATTCGCTAATTTCTTGAACTTTCTATTTCCACTTTACTTTCGTCGCTGCGAGGTAACACCGTTCACGGTGGCATGGTAGAATTCATGTGTGTGACAGCTTTCAGCATTACCAACAAGACCAATAAATTACAAATCGAAAGTTAAATAGAAGTTTTATTTGCTCAATTATTGCACTCAATATTGAGCAGCTACCTGCAAACTGCAATTGATGTCGTGTAATGTCTTTTGAAGCTTGCCTACAGTAATAAGTTTAATAAACTTTAATTACATGCATATGTGTTGACAACAAACGTTCCGACAAGGGACCGTCATGTTTTAGTGTGAATCATTAAACTCTTTGTATGTTTTCAAGGGCTACAGTTAGTACCTGTAAAACAAATGCTTCTCAGTTTGTGTCCCGTCAAATAGACTGCATTAATCAATTAGTTGCACCTGTAAGTATGAGCAACTTGTGATCACCTGCCTTTGTTATTTGGACCCAACTCGCGATAACTGTTCGCACCTTCGGGCCTGCATTGGGTCATTCTTTTCTGTCTGAATCTTAATTGATTGAAATTTAAACAAACAGTTATATGATTTAACTGTAATTTATTACAAACAAATTGGAATTTTATTTTTTTAATATTCGAATACGATTTTATTTATTATTTTTCGAACGAATATTCGAGTATTCGAACATTCGTTGCCATCCCTAATATATACACACCTTGGTTTATATATACACCATAGTAACTGTTATATATATACACCATAGTAACCGTTTTATATATATACACAACCATGGTTAAAGTTATATATATACACCATGGTTAAAGTTATATATATACACCATGGTTAAAGTTATATATATACACCATGGTTAAAGTTATATATATACACAGCATGGTTAAAGTTATATATATACACACCTTGGTTTATATATACACCATAGTAACCGTTCTATATATACACCATAGTAACCGTTCTATATATACACCATAGTAACTGTTATATATATACACAGCATGGTTACAGTTATATATATACACAGCATGGTTAAAGTTATATATATACACAGCATGGTTACAGTTATATATATACACAGCATGGTTACAGTAATATATATACACAGCATGGTTACAGTAATATATATACACAGCATGGTTACAGTTATATATATACACAGCATGGTTACAGTTATATATATACACCATAGTAACCGTTCTATATATACACAGCATGGTTAAAGTTATATATATACACCATAGTAACCGTTCTATATATACACCATAGTAACCGTTCTATATATACACAGCATGGTTAAAGTTTTATATATACACCTTTGTTTGAATTTATATGCAAGTTACTATCTAGTTCATATACTAGTAACCAATGGAAACTTGTGTTATGTTGTCAGATGCAACTTCTACTGTGCTTAGCAAGCTGGGAGTTAAACCATGCACATAAACTTTCAGGAGGGTGCCTCTCCGGTGGAGTTTACAGTTGTACGGGAAGGCGGAGATCTCCTCGAGCAGTCTGTGCAGTATATAATCACTGACGGAGAGCAGGATTTCTACGGAGCAACCAACGTTCTCACATTTCCATCTGGTGTGAAGGAGAGAAGATTCTCGGTAGCGGCTAAGCCGGATGGCATACCTGAGGTAATGAACTTCTATCAAACCTCAATTGAACAAATATAAGACAACATAGGACTCTTCCTCAAGTATGAACAGATGGGTCTGTAGCCCAGTGGTAAAACGCTGGACTGGTAATCCAGGGATCGCAGGTTCGATCCCCCGTCTGACCCTAATAAAATTAACAGTCTTTCAGATAGGACGTTAAACCGAGGTCTCGTGTCGGTGCTTTACACCGTGCACGTAAAAGAACTAGAGGAGACTCTGTAATGTGTCTCTGTCTGTATCATTGCACTATCCTCCAAAACCATTTGTGTATTGCACTTATTCTTATGTTGATTGTATCATTTACCCAAGTAATTAAAATATAATATAGTGGAAGCGCGCTCGTTTCATGTTCAAAAGGCCCGGAGTTCGAACCCCGCTGGAGCCGTTACGATTGTGCCCTTAGGCAAGGCATTTAAATCTGACATTGCTTCTTCTCTCTCCTTCATGGCGATGGATTCCATCAGGAATGACGTCTCGAGAGTGATTAATATAAGTTAGTTTAAACAGTATTTATTTGTTCAATGGTATTCATATACAGTATACAATATGTTCAAACAATATGTTCTGTAGTTAATGTACATACACTTACATATGTCACAAACAATATGTTCTGTAGTTAATGTACATACACTTACATATATCACAAACACTATGTTCTGTAGTTAATGTACATACACTTACATATATCACAAACACTATATTCTGTAGTTAATGTACATACACTTACATATATCACAAACACTATGTTCTGTAGTTAATGTACATACACTTACATATATCACAAACACTATATTCTGTAGTTAATGTACATACACTTACATATATCACAAACACTATGTTCTGTAGTTAATGTACATACACTTACATATATCACAAACACTATATTCTGTAGTTAATGTACATACACTTACATATATCACAAACACTATGTTCTGTAGTTAATGTACATACACTTACATATATCACAAACACTATATTCTGTAGTTAATGTACATACACTTACATATATCACAAACACTATGTTCTGTAGTTAATGTACATACACTTACATATATCACAAACACTATGTTCTGTAGTTAATGTACATACACTTACATATGTCACAAACAATATGTTCTATAGTTAATGTACATACACTTACATATGTCACAAACAATATGTTCTATAGTTAATGTACATACACTTACATATGTCACAAACAATATGTTCTATAGTTAATGTACATACACTTACATATGTCACAAACAATATGTTCTATAGTTAATGTACACACACTTACATATGTCACACACAATATGTTCTATAGTTAATGTACATACACTTACATATGTCACAAACAATATGTTCTATAGTTAATGTACATACACTTACATATGTCACAAACAATATGTTCTATAGTTAATGTACATACACTTACATATGTCACAAACAATATGTTCTATAGTTAATGTACATACACTTACATATGTCACAAACAATATGTTCTATAGTTAATGTACATACACTTACATATGTCACAAACAATATGTTCTATAGTTAATGTACATACACTTACATATGTCACAAACAATATGTTCTATAGTTAATGTACATACACTTACATATGTCACAAACAATATGTTCTATAGTTAATGTACATACACTTACATATGTCACAAACAATATGTTCTATAGTTAATGTACATACACTTACATATGTCACAAACAATATGTTCTATAGTTAATGTACATACACTTACATATGTCACACACAATATGTTCTATAGTTAATGTACATACACTTACATATGTCACAAACAATATGTTCTATATTTAATGTACATACTCTTACATATGTCACAAACAATATGTTCTATAGTTAATGTACACACACTTACATATGTCACAAACAATATGTTCTATAGTTAATGTACATACACTTACATATGTCACAAACAATATGTTCTATAGTTAATGTACATACACTTACATATGTCACAAACAATAAGTTCTGTAGTTAATGTACATACACTTACATATGTCACAAACAATATGTTCTATAGTTAATGTACATACACTTACATTAATATAAGTTGACAGAACTTGTTTAGCAATCGAGCTAAAATAAATTTGTATAAACTAATAAAAATAACCCTTAAGATGCTAACCACAACTAAATATGCTTTTGCAAACAGTATAAAGCCAGATGCTGTTTGCTATTTGGATCAGTCTTTCAGATGGGACGTTAAACCGAGGTCTCATGTCGGTGCTTTACACCGTCCACGTAAAAGAACCAGGGGAGATTCTGGAATGGGTCTCTGTCTGTATCATGCACTATCCTCCAAAATCTAAAATAACTAATCTCTTCAGGAGGCGTCGCTCATATGGGCAACCGGTAGCGACGATAAATAAACGTAAAAACAGTATTTGGATAGTGGAGCTAAAGCACTTGGCTATATAGCAAACAATATCGATCCTGATCAGATGCGGCATTACGCCGCGGCTGATCTGGATCTATGTTGTTTGCACATTCATTCCAATTTATTCGGCATATTTTGGGTGAAAGGACAAAAATTAAAACCAACATATAGTACAATAGCAGACTTCTCCTGAGACAAAAATTCAAACAAGGTAAAATGAAAGAAAAAGGAAACGCACTGCTTGCCACCGACGCGTGGCGAGGGTCATTGGCCTGTTGCGGTGATCAGGGGTTCTGAAATATTTTAAAAATTAAATGTATTGTAATCCTGAGTAATTTGAACATATTTTAGCATAAAGAGCTTTCTTCAAGGATATGAAAATTTTATTCCTAGGTACTATTACCAAGACATGTATTTATTTATAGTTGGAGGAAATATTCATGCTACATATCCGGAGTTTTGGGGAGAGTGATGCCGCTATAGGTCAGAGGTCAAGCATTGAAATACGTGTGACCAAAAACGATGATCCGCACGGAGTTGTACAGTTTACCGAAAGTGTAATATACCTCAGTGAGTGACTTTCTTCTCAAGTTATTAAACATGTTTAGTATAGGCTAATCTGTGTATATTATATAACTGACATTTCTTGTTTCTTTGTTGGGGGTAATTGAACCTTTGTTGTGGTTATTTGAACCTTTGTTGGGGGTTAATTGAACCTTTGTTTGGGTTAATTGAACCTTTGTTTGGGTTAATTGAACCTTTGTTCTTGTTAATTGAACCTTTGTTGGGGTTATTTGAACCTTTGTTGGGGTTATTTGAACATTTGTTCTTGTTAATTGAACCTTTGTTGGGGTTATTTGAACCTTTGTTGGGGTTATTTGAACCTTTGTTGGGGTTATTTTAACCTTTGTTGATGGTTAATTGAACCTTTGTTTGGGTTAATTGAACCTTTGTTCTGGTTAATTGAACCTTGGGTTAATTGAACCTTGGGTTAATTGAACCTTTGTTGGGGTTATTTGAACCTTTGTTGGGGGTTAATTGAACCTTTGTTCTGGATAATTGAACCTTGGGTTAATTGAACCTTTGTTCTGGTTAATTAAACCTTTGTTGGGGTTAATTGAACCTTTGTTCTGGTTAATTGAACCTTGAGTTAATTGAACTTTGGGTTAATTGAACCTTTGTTGGGGTTAATTGAACACAGACAACTTAAATCATAATATCTTACCCTAAAATTAACAGTCTTTCAGATGGGACTTTAAGCCGAGGTCTCGTGTCGGTGTTTTACACCGTGCACGTAAAAGAACCAGAGGAGACTCTGAAATGGGTCTCTGTCTGTATCATTGCACTATCCTCCAAAAATCTAAAATAACTAATATCTTCAGGAGGCGTAGCTCATATGGGCAACTGGTAGCGATAATAAACGTAGAACACACACACATCCAGGATCATGTATACGTGTGTCAAATGTCACATACATCATTCTATTAAACTCTTGTGTGTCAATAATATGAGCAAGGAAGCAGTGTTCAATGTGGCATGTGGACAAATAAAGAGAATGACCCAAAAAAAGGCATGGCCTGTTGTTAGCTTGATATTTAACATTGAAACTTTGGTTTCAACATTTCCGAGCATTAGAGACTAATCCATCTAATATGTACTGTAATCCAACTGTGCACCTGAAAGTGAGGAACTGGAAATCACCAAAAATATACCTACGGAAAACTTAAATTCACGGAATAAATTGGAAAATTGCGAAATAAAGAACACACGAATATAAGGACTTTTACAGTAATCAAAATATTGTAAGTTCGAAACACACCAAAGGCAAGACACTTAAATCCACATTGCCTCTTCTCTTTCCCTAAATGCGTTTGATTCGATCAGGAATACGGTATTGAGAACGAATAAACTACTGTGTAAGAACTTGTTTCACAATCAAGCTAAAAAGATGTTTGAATAAAGTAATGCACAATTGTTACCTCCAGATGAGAGTAAGCAGGGAGTTACAGAGGTTGCCACTATCTCTGTGAGGAGAACCATGGGATTATTTGGTGGTATCCAGGTCACATGGTCACTTGACCCCTCTGATGAAGTTGACCTTCGACCTTCAGCAGGATTTGTGACCCTTAACTCGGACGAGGATATGACATTCATAACATTGGAGTCTGTACCTGATGAGGTAAATGTTTATACAGTACAATATTTAATATATACTGAAATAAGAAAAATAAAGTGGAACCAAGCTTTTCACTTCAAGTGCGAAAATGCCCAGAGCCGTTATGATTGTGCCCTTAGGCAAGCAATTAAAGTCCACATTGCCTCTTCTCTCCCTCGTGGCGATGGATTCCATCAGGAATGAGATCTCGAGAGTTATTAATATAAGTTGTAAGAACTTGTTTCGCAATTGAGCTAGAATAAATTTGTAAAAACTGAATGGAATGGAAGGAAAATGTACACGTATGTAGGCCAACATAAACACCATGGAAGACACAGACACAGGTTCTTGTACTTATTGATATGTTCCTAGCAACATTCCCCCCCCCCCCAGACCAGACTATATTTGTTACTTGTGACATGTACGAAGATTACTTAATCGGATTATCTGTACAATCCTTTGGTGTTGTTGCCATGGTGATCTGGTAGAGTGGTCAAATTTACTATTTACTAAGTTGACGTCGCTGTCACCGTCGGTGTTCGAATGCTGATTATGCCTATATAATTTCTGAAATATTTTATTTTTTCAATAGTTGACGGAATCTGCCGAGAGTTTCACCTTGACCTTGAGTAACCCGAGCGGAGGAGCTGTAGTAGGCACAAACTCTATGTGTACCATCGTTATAGTGGAGAATGACTACCCGATATACTTCCTCGGTAACACCATTCATATACATCCGCTATGTCGAATTCCGTCGGACCGAACAAAATACTTTGACATAACCGAAGTTTGACTTAACGAAATTCGATATAACGGAGCCAGTTATATGTACAATGAAACGTGTCTGAAACGGGACTTTGATCCGACTTCGAGATAACCGGAGAATTGGACATAACCGACTGGCATAACGGGTGTAGACTGTATGCCGATTTTGGAAATCAATCAAAAGTATAAAGTAACTTATGTCACCTTGGTGTTTAAACTATGTCTTCCTTTAATACAAGAATGTGTTAGTGCCTTGTTCTACAGTTGCAGTGATTGTTGTCTTCCTTGTTTTAGAACCTGTACACGAGGTAGAGGAGCCGTCTGAAACATCGGTGGTAATACGTCGTGACGGACCCACAAACCAACTGGTCACACTGAAGTATCAGACCGTTGATGGGTCAGCCAGCAGTATATCTGGAGATTACGATGGGATACGAGCCGGTCAGGTGACCTTCAATATAGGGGAGGTGCAGAAGACTGTTATTATACACGTATTGGATGATTCTGTAGCCGAGGGTGCAGAGACGTTCTTTCTCCAAGTCTATGAAATCATTGGTTAGTCTGATCTATTGTTACCGTAAAATGTTAGGTACCGTAAAATACTATCCTTTCGCGAACACCTCATTTCACGTATTTTTAACATTTTCAATTAATTTACTGATGTCTGAATTTGCGCTCATTTTGCGAACACCTCATTTCACGAATATTTAACATTTTCAATTAATTTGCTGAGGTTTGAAATTACGCAACCGTGATGTACTGGTATCACGAAAAATAAAGGTGACTGTTTATGTATATCTCTTTTAATTGTATAGACTGGGTGCCAGTCTGTGCATGATTTAACATTGGTGAGAGAATCGGAATATGACCTAAGCTGTTGACGCTACTTTAAACCTCATAAACAAACTAATGAATTGAGCAAATTATCTGACTGGCTCGCGAAAGATTGGTGATATTACCAAGGTGCCGACTGGCTCGCGAAAGATTGGTGATATTACCAAGCTGCCGACTGGCTCGCGAAAGATTGGTGATATTACCAATGTGCCGACTGGCTCGCGAAAGATTGGTGATATTACCAAGCTGCCGACTGGCTCGCGAAAGATTGGTGATATTACCAAGCTGCCGACTGGCTCACGAAAGATTGGTGATATTACCAAGCTGCCGACTGGCTCGCGAAAGATTGGTGATATTACCAAGCTGCCGACTGGCTCGTGAAAGATTGGTGATATTACCAAGGTGCCGACTGGCTCACGAAAGATTGGTGATATTACCAAGGTGCCGACTGGCTCACGAAAGATTAGTGATATTACCAAGGTGCCGACTGGCTCGCGAAAGATTGGTGATATTACCAAGGTGCCGACTGGCTCGCGAAAGATTGGTGATATTACCAAGCTGCCCACTCATGTCTGAATGGTTAGCTTTGTTTGAATTATAATATACTGTTGTACTTGTTCAGGTGATGTGGTGTTCCGCGGTACCAGCAGTGCCAACATAACCATTCTGGACAACGATGAAGCATACGGCATCTTCCATTTCTCTGCCCCATTCTCTCAGGAAGTGGAGGAGGGTAGCACAGTTAAATATTCGTAAGTGATACCTCATTAAGAAACATGCATTCACACAATCAACTGTCTATTTTCGTAATGGACTCTTCTGTCCTTTTACATTGTGGAATCTTTTATTATAGACTGTGAAAAGATATGAGAGGGTTAATCAAACCTATTGTTATGTGATGGACTCTTCTTATTTTTACATTTTGGAATCTTCTACAGCAGACTGTGGTGGTGAAAGGGTTAATCGACACTGTATTTCTGCAAATGGAATCATTTGTCTTGTACATTTTGTATTTCTGCAAATGGAATCATTTGTCGTGTACATTTTGTATTTCTGCAAATGGAATCATTTGTCTTGTACATTTTGTATTTCTGCAAATGGAATCATTTGTCATGTACATTTTGTATTTCTGCAAATGGAATCATTTGTCTTGTACATTTTGTATTTCTGCAAATGGAATCATTTGTATCGTGCATTTTGTATTTCTGCAAATGGAATAATTTGTCTTGTACATTTTGTATTTCTGCAAATGGAATCATTTGTCTCGTGCATTTTGTATTTCTGCAAATGGAATCATTTGTCTTGTACATTTTGTATTTCTGCAAATGGAATCATTTGTCTCGTGCATTTTGTATTTCTGCAAATGGAATAATTTGTCTCATGCATTTTGGAATCTGCTAATGGAATCATTTGTCTCGTGCATTTTGTATTTCTGCAAATGGAATCATTTGTCTCGTGCATTTTGGAATCTGCTACAGCAGCCTCTATGGGTGAAATAGAATAAATCAACCTGATAGTTATGTAGATGGACATTATGAAATATTCGAACGAAGCTTCTACTTGTGAAGTGATGGTTTACTGCAAAACTATTGTATCTGTATATGAGTAAAGAAGCCAATACAGTAGTTTGGCAATGAACTTTAGAAATATATTGTATATAGAGGATATTTGTTTGTTTCAATGTATGATCGAAATATATTTCACCGAATGAACAATGAAAGCAATATTATCATGAGCCACTCGTGATCATAGCATTCAATGTTCATGAGTGAAATATAATTTGATCATTCACTTAAGGGCGACATTACATCTCAAAAAGCAAATAAAATGCATTTTTTCATGTATAAATGCATTGGCTACTACAAATTCTTCTGAATACATTGAACGCTAACATTGAATCAATTTAACAGTGAGTTTGTCGCTAAATTTTGTGAATTGGCAAAAAACAATTTTTGCCACATGTTTTGTCAAATTCATGGCTTCAAATATTTATTTGTGAACTATATGGCTCTTAGTTGGTTGGCTCCAAGTTTTTTAAATTGGCTCCAGAAGCGGCGCAGACAAACATTCAGACAACCCTGTAAACAACAACAACAACAGGTTCGATCCCCCGTCTGACCCTAATAAAATTAACAGTCTTTCAGATGGGACGTTAAACTGAGGTCTCGTGTCAGTGCTTTACACTGTGCACGTAAAAGAACCAGAGGATACTCTGGAATGGGTCTCTCTCTGTATCATTGCACTATCCTCCAAAATGACTAATATCTTCAGGAGGCGTCGCTCATATGGGCAACCGGTAGCGACGATAAATAAACGTAAAAAAACAAACAAAACAACAGAGCCGCGACATATCAGACAAATGTTTTAGCTCCACTATCCGAATAGCAAACAGCATAGAACCTGATCAGACAGCACATTTTGTACAATCAGATCTGGCTCTATACTATTTACAAAAGCGACTTTAGTTGTGATTGGCAGGTTATGGGTTAAGTCTACTATAAAAAAGAACATATGGCATATCAACATTATTGTGTCTTGTACCTGTGCCTAGATGTAATTAATTAGCCCTATGTACCTGTTTAGATTCTAGTCTTGCCTCATTCAACAACTCGACATACTGTATGCATTTCTATTTATAGAATTACTAGAGATGGAGGGACGTTTGGTGGAGTTGAGGTGTTTTATGAGTTGTATTACACTCCGACCAATGAGAAAGCTATGGATGGTGGCGACTTCAACAGAGCTGAGGGACTGAGTGATAAGTTTGATAAAGGTGTGCGATCTAAGTACATCTCGATCACGCCTCGGATAGACAATGAACCAGAAAATGAGAAGACTTACACGATCAGGATAACCAGGGTGGAGGGTAGGTTTTAGCATAAATCATCAAGGGAACCAGTGCATATACTAGGTTTTAGCACACACCAACGGGATAACCAGGGTGGATGGTAGGTTTTAGCATAATGCATCAAGTGAACCAGTGCATATACTAGGTTTTAGCATACACCAACGGGATAACCAGGGTGGAGGGTAGGTTTTAGCATAAACCATCAAGGGAACCAGTGCATATACTAGGTTTTAGCATACACCAACGGGATAACCAGGGTGGAGGGTAGGTTTTAGCATAAACCATCAAGGGAACCAGTGCATATACTAGGTTTTAGCACACACCAACTGGATAACCAGGGTGGAGGGTAGGTTTTAGCATAAACCATCAAGGGAACCAGTGCATATACTAGGTCTTAGCACACACCAACGGGATAACCAGGGTGGAGGGTAGGTTTTAGCATAAACCATCAAGGGAACCAGTGCATATACTAGGTCTTAGCACACACCAACCTGATAACCAGGGTGGATGGTAGGTTTTAGTATACACCACCAGGATAAGCAGGGTGAAGGGTAGGTTTTACCATACACCAACCTGATAACCAGGGTGGATGGTAGGTTTTAGTATGCACCATCAGGATAACCAGATTGGAGGGTAGGTTTTAGTATACACCATCGGGATAAAAAAATCCACCAGGGTGGAGGGTAGGTTTTACCATACACCATCAGGATAACCAGGGTGGAGGGTAGGTTTTACCATACACCATCAGGATAACTCCTGATAGTAACACTCAGAATCAACCAATCGGATCACTTGAGCTTGAATTTGAGATCTGAGAAAAGTTTTATAACCTCGGGGCCAGATCAGCCCTGGAGTAACGCCACGTCTGACCAGGATATATTGTTTGCTATTCAGCCAAGTGTTTTAGCTCCATTGTCCTGTATAGAGCCTGATCGGGCGGCAATTTCTGTGCCATCTGATCTGGCTCTATGCTGTTTGCAAAGATGAATATACTCGTTTCCAGCACAGTATGGGTTAAATATTGTTATAGATGTAAATAATTGGGTTGCATACATTTATACGTTACCATTTCAATTTGCAGTGTATTACGGGCGCACTGATGTGCCTCTAGCCAGGGTGTCAGATTTTGATACGACTGCCATGGTTACTATCCTAGCCAGTGACGACCCAAATGGAAAGTTTGGTTTCCCGATAGAATCACAGGGGAAGAGTATAGCGGAAGATTACTACCCGGGCATGGCCAGCTCCACCGAGGTCCACATGCTCGTGAGTCGCAGGATGGGAGACTACAGTACAGTAGAAGTATGTACAGCGCTACAGTAGCAGAGTTTTAATGACTGTCCGATTAGCGCAGTGGTTAGCGCGTTCGCTTCTCATCAATGCAACCCGGGTTCGATCCTCGGGCCGGGAAGTATGTGAGATGTTACGGTGATCGCCAGATCGGACAGGTGCGTTTTCTACGCTCCTGTGCATGTTATTGATACTGATATAGTTGGTGCAGATTCAATTGTGTCTTGACCTATTATTTGCATACAATTATGGATGTTACACTTTATTCATGTCCGCCTCCGTGGTCGAGTGGTTAAGGTCGCTGACTTGTATACCACTGTAACCTATCATCACTGATGGTCATGGGTTCGAGCCCCGCTCAGGCCGTGTCTCATTTATATGAAAAAGTTGGCAGTTTCTTACGGAGGTTGGTGCACCCAAGTACTGGTTAACCGCTGGAGCCTGCCCAGGAAAGGTGTTGTTAGGTAAACTGCCCGCCGGTGATATAGCCCGAAATGGTGCTGATGCAGGCGTAAAACCCAAAATATAAATAAATATATAAATACACTTTATTCATACCGATGTTCATAATCAAATCATAGAAATAATGTTGATATTTGTTAAATTTACCCAAAACTGAGTTGACCACTTACCGAATATTTTAATAGTTTACCGTTAGTCCACCAATAATAGCTGAAGAGTTGCCACATGGCCTAATCCGGTGGTGCAACTTTAACTCCAAATAACATACACATAATAAGAATGGGCCTTTAAAATTCTGTATTGCACATAATTATGTTTACAGGTGCTATGGGAAGTGTATTCAGACAGAGTTGCTGGTGGATTACCCACAGTCTACGATCTCATCTTCCTGGGGACCATTCCATCAAGCTTAATGCTGGTTCCCAGTCAACAGAGACCTGGGACTGGTACTCAGGTTGTCTCATTTACCGGAGATTCAGGTAATAAGCGTTCAGCTAATTGAATTAGATATAACTTGTTTCGGAATCACATTAACTTTTTCCCTTTTCTATTCTCTCTGTGTACATTTTATAGAATTCAATTTACTGGTGCCCTGCCTTTATTCTCTCTCACTGTGTACTTGATTCAGAATCCTATATACTGTACTGATTCCCTGTCTTTATTCTATCTTTGTGGTGGTCTTTATTCTATCTGTGTGGTTGATTCAGAAGCCTATATACTTGTTCCCTGTCTTTATTCTATCTGTGTGCTTGTTTCAGAAGCCTATATACTTGTTCCCTGTCTTTATTCTATATGTGTGCTTGTTTCAGAAGCCTATATACTTGTTCCCTGTCTTTATTCTATATGTGTGCTTGTTTCAGAAGCCTATATACTTGTTCCCTGTCTTTATTCTATATGTGTGCTTGTTTCAGAAGCCTATATACTTGTTCCCTGTCTTTATTCTATCTGTGTGCTTGTTTCAGAAGCCTATATACTGGTTCCCTGTCTTTATTATATATGTGTGCTTGTTTCAGAAGCCTATATACTGGTTCCCTGTCTTTATTATATCTGTGTGCTTGTTTCAGAATCCTATATACTGGTTCCCTTTCTTTATTCTATATGTGTGCTTGTTTCAGAAGCCTATATACTGGTTCCCTGTCTTTATTATATCTGTGTGCTTGTTTCAGAATCCTATATACTGGTTCCCTTTCTTTATTCTATATGTGTGCTTGTTTCAGAATCCTATATACTGGTTCCCTTTCTTTATTCTATATGTGTGCTTGTTTCAGAAGCCTATATACTTGTTCCCTGTCTTTATTCTATATGTGTGCTTGTTTCAGAAGCCTATATACTTGTTCCCTGTCTTTATTCTATATGTGTGCTTGTTTCAGAAGCCTATATACTTGTTCCCTGTCTTTATTCTATCTGTGTGGTTGATTCAGAAGCCTATATACTTGTTCCCTGTCTTTATTCTATCTGTGTGCTTGTTTCAGAATCCTATATACTGGTTCCCTTTCTTTATTCAATATGTGTGCTTGTTTCAGAAGCCTATATACTGGTTCCCTTTCTTTATTATATATGTGTGCTTGTTTCAGAAGCCTATATACTTGTTCCCTGTCTTTATTCTATATGTGTGCTTGTTTCAGAAGCCTATATACTGGTTCCCTTTCTTTATTCTATATGTGTGCTTGTTTCAGAATCCTATATACTGGTTCCCTTTCTTTATTCTATATGTGTGCTTGTTTCAGAAGCCTATATACTGGTTCCCTTTCTTTATTCTATATGTGTGCTTGTTTCAGAATCCTATATACTGGTTCCCTTTCTTTATTCTATATGTGTGCTTGTTTCAGAAGCCTATATACTGGTTCCCTATGAATTTCATCCAAGTATGCTGGATATAGTAGATGGATTTAGCATCAGTGCATGGGTTCAACCATTCGCAAACACTGATGGGTACATCCTTGCTAAGACGAACACCGACGGTTCTCGGCACTTCTACACCCTAAGACTGATCACCAGCAGCTTGCAGACAATGCTGGAACTCGCTATTCCATCACCGGATCAAATGTGAGTTATAAACGCAGACATTTATAATAATATACAGTATTCCTCAATACATTAATGCCACCGGGATATATTAAGTTTTGCAATTTGTACATACCAGGTTTTCGGCTCATTTTAACATACATATTTAATTGACCTCTCAGATATGGGTTGATTCATAGTTTATAGTGTATCTTTAGAATAAACTTTACCTGTTTACAAGTCATCTTTAGAATAAACTACCTGTTTACAAGTCATCTTTAGAATAAACTTTACATGTTTACAAGTCATCTTTAGAATAAACTTTACCTGTTTACAAGTCATCTTTAGAATAAACTTTACCTGTATAAAAGTCATCTTTAGAATAAACTTTACCTGTTTACAAGTCATCTTTAGAATAAACTTTACATGTTTACAAGTCATCTTTAGAATAAACTTTACATGTTTACAAGTCATCTTTAGAATAAACTTTACCTGTTTACAAGTCATCTTTAGAATAAACTACCTGTTTACAAGTCATCTTTAGAATAAACTTTACATGTTTACAAGTCATCTTTAGAATAAACTTTACCTGTTTACAAGTCATCTTTAGAATAAACTTTACCTGTATAAAAGTCATCTTTAGAATAAACTTTACCTGTTTACAAGTCATCTTTAGAATAAACTTTACATGTTTACAAGTCATCTTTAGAATAAACTTTACATGTTTACAAGTCATCTTTAGAATAAACTTTACCTGTTTACAAGACGTTGAATCAGTATCTTAAGTTTTAAGTAAACCAATTTGTATAAGATATTTGTCCAGCTGATAATGTTAGCTGGACTTATTTGAATCAATTTGTTTGTTCAAATATTCATTCTATATATGCATAATATTCCTTATTTATACCATCTATCATACTTCTCGGTCCGAGGATCGAACCCGGGTTGCATTGGTGAGAAGCGAACGCGCTAACCACTGCGCTAAATATTCCTTGCTTCTATATCAGCAAAGCAATCTTCTTTCTTATGATTTAAAGTTATCTGTTTAGACTGATTATATAACTATTCTCCAATCGCTGATTGGCCAAGTTAATTGCAAAGTCTCAGATTCAACCAATCAAATTTGTTGAGAATCGGTAATAGTTGTGAGGTAACTTTTATAAACTCGAGGGCTCTGGCGATTCTGAAGCTTGTTTAAAACAATTTGCTTCACTATCATTTGTTAGTTATTTAGCTAGAACTTCATTGTTTAGTGACTTTTGGTATATTGTTCACGTTCTATAATTTGTCATTAGAATTAGGAATTAGACTGTGTAAATATATCATTTATTCATCTGTCTGGTATGTGTGTAGTGTTAATGTCTTTATTTATTAAGTTTATTTACCCTCGCCACCGGCGAACCATCTGGGCAAGCTCCAGCTTTTATTGGTGGAGGAAGACCCGAGTGCCCCACCGTGCAGTATTTCAGGCACGGGTGGGCACTCGGATAGAACCACCGACCTTCTGCAAGCAAGCTGGCTAGCTTTCTCACATGAAAATCCGACCGCAGTGGGATAATGTCTTTGCATTCAACATGTGTCTTTATATGTGTAGCGTTAATTAAGAGTTAATTTCACGCTAAATTTCTATGAAGGTGTTTGAATGCAAAGCAATGTTATACAGTCACGCTTTTACATCATAGAATAGACATGTACAAACAAATGATAAAACATAGCATATCTGTCTGGCATCCTTGAATTACCTGTACCCTGAAAGTTATGTACCGTATCTGTTGAAAAAAAAGGGTATCTGACTGGCATCCTTGAATTACCTGTACCTTGAAAGTTATGTACCGTATCTGTTGAAAAAAAGGGTATCTGACTGGCATCCTTGAATTACCTGTACCTTGAAAGTTATGTACCGTATCTGTTGGAAAAAAAGGATATCTGACTGGCATCCTTGAATTACCTGTGCCTTGAAAGTTATTTACCATATCTGTTGAACTATGTGTGTATATTGCCATGCTTTCACACATACAATAAGAAGCCAGCTTGTATTCAGGCCCATGCGCAGTAGGGTGTGATGGGTACATACACACCCCCTAAATCTGCTGAGGTCTGCTTGTTGCCGATAAAAATATTAAAATTGTGTAGATCCTCTGTTACGAAGCCCAAATATTATCATATTTTTACAAATTCTACACAATATATACACAAGAATAGACAGGCATTCATATTTTAAAAACTTCTTGGGGGAGAGAACCCCACACCCCTCATCAAAACGATGCGAATGACGTTACACGCCCTTGTTTCGTCTCACACCTGAACAAAAATTGCGCACCCCCCCCATGAAAATTCCTGCATACAGGCCTTGCATAAGACCCCGTTCAACTCACCTAATTCAATAATGAACAACACCGGTTATATAAGGCAGTATTCAACTCACCTAATTCAATAATGAACAACACCGGTTATATAAGGCAGTATTCAACTCGCCTAATTTAATAATGAACAACACCGGTTATGTAAGGCAGTATTCAACTCGCCTAATTTAATAATGAACAACACCGGTTATATAAGGCAGTATTCAACTCACATAATTTAATAATGAATAACACCGGTTATATAAGGCAGTATTCAACTCGCCTAATTTAATAATGAACAACACGGGTTATATAAGGCAGTATTCAACTCGCCTAATTTAATAATGAACAACACGGGTTATATAAGGCAGTATTCAACTCGCCTAATTTAATAATGAACAACACTGGTTATATAAGGCAGTATTCAACTCACATAATTTAATAATGAATAACACCGGTTATATAAGGCAGTATTCAACTCGCCTAATTTAATAATGAACAACACGGGTTATATAAGGCAGTATTCAACTCGCCTAATTTAATAATGAACAACACGGGTTATATAAGGCAGTATTCAACTCGCCTAATTTAATAATGAACAACACTGGTTATATAAGGCAGTATTCAACTCACATAATTTAATAATGAATAACACCGGTTATATAAGGCAGTATTCAACTCGCCTAATTTAATAATGAACAACACGGGTTATATAAGGCAGTATTCAACTCGCCTAATTTAATAATGAACAACACGGGTTATATAAGGCAGTATTCAACTCACCTAATTTAATAATGAACAACACCGGTATATAAGGCAGTATTCAACTCACATAATTTAATAATGAACAACACGGGTTATATAAGGCAGTATTCAACTCACCTAATTTAATAATGAACAACACCGGTTATATAAGGCAGTATTCAACTCACATAATTTAATAATGAACAACACGGGTTATATAAGGCCGTATTCAACTCGCCTAATTTAATAATGAACAACACGGGTTATATAAGGCCGTATTCAACTCGCCTAGAATGACCAATATAGTTTGTATCATAGCTGGATATAAGTAATTCAAGGTAACCTTGTTAGAAATTAATAAAACATATTTTGTATATTTAAGATAATTAAAGTGGAAACACTATCATAATGTAATCATCAGATTTTTGTTTACTTTTGCAGGGCTTTGAGGTTTGTCTGTTTTATCATGTTGTTTAATTTCACTGTTTGTGTATTGTCACTGAGTTTTAACCCCCTGTGACCAGCTTCACTTCATACTTATCATAGTAGAGCAGCTGTTATTTGAGTGATGTTACTCCCACCAGTAAGGTAATCCACCAATCACTGACCAGGTATTCAAACTGTTACATATGGTAGTTTACTCCCACCAGTAAGGTAATCCACCAATCACTGACCAGGTATTCTAGCTGTTACATATGTTAGTTTACTCCCACCAGTAAGGTAATCCACCAATCACTGACCAGGTATTCAAGCTGTTACATATGTTAGTTTACTCCCACCAGTAAGGTAATCCACCAATCACTGACCAGGTATTCTAGCTGTTACAGGTGTTAGTTTACTCCCACCGGTAAGGTAATCCACCAATCACTGACCAGGTATTCAAACTGTTACATATGTTAGTTTACTCCCACCAGTAAGGTAATCCACCAATCACTGACCAGGTATTCAAACTGTTACATATGGTAGTTTACTCCCACCAGTAAGGTAATCCACCAATCACTGACCAGGTATTCTAGCTGTTACATATGTTAGTTTACTCCCACCAGTAAGGTAATCCACCAATCACTGACCAGGTATTCAAGCTGTTACATATGTTAGTTTACTCCCACCAGTAAGGTAATCCACCAATCACTGACCAGGTATTCTAGCTGTTACAGGTGTTAGTTTACTCCCACCGGTAAGGTAATCCACCAATCACTGACCAGGTATTCAAACTGTTACATATGTTAGTTTACTCCCACTAGTAAGGTAATCCACCAATCACTGACCAGGTATTCAAGCTGTTACATGCGTTAGTTTGCTCCCACCGGTAGGGTAATCCACCAATCACTGACCAGGTATTCTAGCTGTTAAATGTGTTAGTTTACTCCCACCGGTAGGGTAATCCACCAATCACTGACCAGGTATTCAAGCTGTTACATGCGTTAGTTTACTCCCACCGGTAGGGTAATCCACCAATCACTGACAAGGTAGAATTAGAGTAGCTGTTACATGAGTGAGTTTACTCCCACTGGTAAGCTATTCCACCAAGCAAAGCTAGTGCTCCGGTAAAACTGGCTGGTTAAGTTGAGTTAAGCTCTTTAGTGCATGAAGGTAGAAAAAGCACTTACTCTACTTCTGCTGTGGTATCAAGTGAAGTTGGCGCATGTGTTTCTGGAAGATTAATACTAGAATAGCTGTTTTAACACTGTTGTATCCGTGGACACTAATATAGCACGGAAATAACTTCACTTGACCTATTATTTGCATACAATTATAGCAATTGTGTGGCATCCGTGGTCCAGTGGTAGAGCGTCGGATTTGGAATCGAACGGTCCCGGGTTCGATACTCGGTCAGGCCACGTATGTAGTGTCATTGAGCAAGGCACCTCACACACATTGCTTATTACTGGTTAATCGCTTAGGTCGGCTAAGCTTGCCCAGGAAAACATGTCTAAGTCCCCGCGAGGGGTTTGACATTAAAGGAACATACATTACAGATGTTACACTTTATTCATACCGATGTTCATAATGAAATCATAGGATTAAACGTTGACATTTGTTAAATTTACCCAAAACCGAGTTGACTACTTACCGAATATTTAAAAATTTACCATTAGTCATGCGATGGTTACAAGCACACCTGTTCTGTTCAAACTACATCCAAATAAAGACTGCCATGGGAATAGAAGTTTGCTGACTGCCCTGAGTACACGCTTTGACCAATTTATTCCAAAATCGAATCTCTTCCTACTGGAACAACCTCCATAAAGTTTCAATGGAGGGAGGGGGAGGGGGAAATGTTCCATGTATGGGAGTGTACTATTAAATGAGACAGGGACACTTAAACCATTTCATTTTGGATACATTTAAAAGCTTTTGCAAACAACATAGATCCAGATCAGCCGCAGCGTAACGCTGCATGCTGATCAGGATCTATGTTGTTTGCTACATAGCCAAGTGTCTTAGCAAGATCATCTGAATAGCAAATAGCAGAGCCTGATCAGACGCCACGTTCCGTGGCGGCTGATCTGGCTCTATGTTCTTTGCAAATACTGTTTGAACGGTATCCAGAATGAAATGGGTTAATACACGGACCTGTACACTACCGTATTTGCCACAATGTGTCTTATCTCTGCATGATTGTATGAGATGGCACATATTTGTTAACATATTTTGGATTTTCTAGCAAAATTGATTGCTAATCCACTGGTGAAAAAAAAAACATAAATTTTCTGTCTTCTCGGTGAAGAGTGCCTTATCTTGATTGGTTTGCACAGCGGTTGCGCATAAAATACTATATTTACATCGCTATTGTATTTCCTATGATGAACGTATGTGCCCTGATTGCATACATTTTCGCATGAGGGTTCCCAACTAATGATATGCAGATGACATGCGCGTTCAAAGTTACGGGTATGCGCAGTGTTCGTCGCGAGAAAAGGCATGTCTTACAGTTTACGCTATTCCAAGGATGATCTATTTACATGTTACAGCACGCGGTAAGTTGCAAATCTGGACTAAAAACATTTTAAATACAAAGCGTGCTATCATTTCCTTTGAGTCATTGAAAAGAATAATGTAAATATAAGTAATGAATCGCGGGGTTAATTGTTTCCATTGGGGTATGAACTACATTGGGCGTGTTTAAAGTTAGCGTGGATGCCTACGGCCTCCAAACACTAACCACACCCAATGAAGTCCATACCCTGATGGAAACTATTACCTGCGATTCATTCCTTAAAACGGAATCATCTTTTAAGACACATAATTCTGTCAAATCTCGGTCATGCAAGCAAGTGTGATAGTTTTGATTTCATATCTCATAGTTTTGTTCATTATATCGCTGATTTAGTATTTCGTTGTAGCTGCATGTTCTGTAATTGGTGTAACATGTTTGTAGATTGTTTTACCTGTATGTTCAACTATTAACCCATTCAACACCAAGTAACTCACATGGACTGGTGCACCCATTCAACACCAAGTAACTCACATGGACTGGTGCACCCATTCAACACCAAGTAACTCACATGGACTGGTGCATTCAACACCAAGTAATTCACATGGACTGATGCACTATATTTTTAGACCAATAAATTAATAAGAAAATTACATTTGGACAAGTTCATTTATCAAAATGGGTAATTTTGTCTAGAAAATAGGTATATTACTGGCATAAAGTGTAGATCTTGATACAACGGCTCGTCATGAGCCAGCTAAAAATAGTAATATTACTGGCAAAAAGTGCAGATCCTGATGAGACGGCTCGTGACGAGCCAGCTCATCTGGATCTACACTTTTTGTAAGCCTATTTAGAGGCCTGTGGTGTTGAAAGGGTTACTTTGTGAGTTTATTTTGAATGCACTGCACACAGATATTCTAGCATTTATTTAGAATGCGCAGCACACTGAAATATTCTAAGGAGAGAATTATTCTATATCATAATTGATGACTTCTATCTCCATTTTGTTGATAATGCATACAGGCACGGGGGTTAGTACCATAGTTTTCCATCACTGATTTGTCTTTAATCATGGTGGTCGGCACATATCCAGGAATATCATCTTGTTTGTTGTCCTGAAAGTTTAAAGCGACATTACATCGCAAAAATCCAACAAAATTCCATTGTTCACGTATAAATGCATTGCTAATTTGCTACTACAAATTCTTCCGAATACATTCGATCACACAAATATTGAATCAATAAATATTGTGTTTGTGGTCTACAAACTTTCAAAAGTGAAAGTAGGATTTCATATACCCCGGTATGCTCCTTAATTGACATTTCTTTGTCATTGGAGTCAATGCTAAACGCTTGATACTGTCGCTTAGAGATAATAAATTTAAGGCATGTGAGATATAACGGTAAATCTGTACAATAAATCTTGTTATTCGGGATACACAGGTTGCATTACGCATGTATGTCGACCCTGTTTACATTAGTTTGTTGTGTCAACAAACCTCGTATACGACGCTTGTTTATTAGTTGATATACTCAGTTTATGAGGCAAATATTTGGAAAAGAATTATACCATATAATAAGACAATACATTCTATAGAAATTTGCATTTTCTCTGATGTAGTGTCGCTTTAACATGTATAAAAATGCTACCCTCTCGTAAAGACCTGAGATGGTTGGGGTTTTTTTTATTATAAATGTTATGATTTTCGGAAAAGAAGATCCTTTTTTTTTATTAATTTAAGTTTATTTAATGTCGCTACCGGTTTCCCATTTGAAGATCCTATTCCTGGCCTGGAGGTTATATAGCTTTTCTTAGATACCAACACTGTCTCAAGTGATTTGATTGGGCAAGTCTGATATTTGCTCTTGGCTTAACCAATCAGAATGCTTGAGACTGAGTCTGATATTAGAGAACAGTTTTATAACCTCCAGTATCAGAGGTTATGAACCTCTTCTAAAATCTCAAACTCGAGATTATGTGGTACGATTGGTTGAGTCTGAGATTTGCTCTTGGCTTAGCCAATCAGAAAGCTTTTGAGACTGAGATCTGATAAAAGCCCGGCCTACTGAAATGTGTGCTTTCAGGCAGTATCGAAATACAAGAGACTGTTGGAAAGCAGTGGTCCTGACCACCTAGCTTCTATCATGGATTGGTGTATGGTGAACTATTCACTTATTTGATTTACCGGTAATGGTACACAACTATATTGGGATAAATTCAGAATCTGATTCTGTTATGTTTACAATACAGTCAAACCTGTCTTAAGCAGCCAGCCAAGGGAATCACTGACAGTGGCTGCTTAGCACAGGTGGCTGCTTAATAGAGGTCAAATGTATAGTAAACTAACATATTGGGAATATTGAAACTGGCTGCTTAATACAGGTTGACTGCTTAATAGAGGTGATCACTAACACAGGTTTGACTGTACATGTTTTTCAGGAGAATGAGTTTGCATCTGTGACATATCAACGTAACATCGAGGACACGTTGTGGCACCACGTTGTTGTATCTGTTAATCAGGGGGTGGTCAATTTCTACATTGATGCCAATATTATTGGAACAGAATCTCTTGCCACCGGCCAGTCCTTGATCGACAACTACGGGCGATTGACGGTTGGTGCTAAATACCCGGGCTCACAGCAGTTCAGCGGGTACATGCAGGATGTGAGAATATACGACAGAAAGCTAACAGACGAGTAAGATTTAGAAAGCATTAATATGTATAATGTCACGTATCCTGTGTTGTACATTGTCTTGTGATCCACAGAATGTAAGATATAAATAAAGAATAATGATATGAAGTACTCCCTACAGATGGGTGTGCAGAGGGTGGGGGTGAGGTGGGGGATATGCCTTTAATATGAGAGGGTCCAGTGGTGACTATCCTTGTTCAGACGGTACAATTTGTCTTTGAAATAAGTTCACCTTAGTGAGAGACATTGGTGAGTTACTGCCCTTTGAATACTATTTAAGGAGTTACAATGATAGACATTGGTGAGTTACTGCCCTTTGAATACTCTTTAAGGAGTTACAATGATAGACATTGGTGAGTTACTGCCCTTTGAATACTCTTTAAGGAGTTACAATGATAGACATTGGTGAGTTACTGCCCTTTGAATACTCTTTAAGGAGTTACAATGATAGACATTGGTGAGTTACTGCCCTTTGAATACTCTTTAAGGAGTTACAATGATAGACATTGGTGAGTTACTGCCCTTTGAATACTCTTTAAGGAGTTACAATGATAGACATTGGTGAGTTACTGCCCTCTGAATATTATTATATTTACATGTATATATAATTCCAGTACTCTGATTAGCTGTAATGACAGTGTTCCAGTTTTCTATAATTATATATATGTTTAACCCCTGTGCTCCGATTAACTATTTTTACGTAATATTATATATTTTAACTCTAGTCTTATCGCAACAAATAGTTTCCTAGTCAATAATAGTATGTAACATGTGCGTAGTAACGACAAATTAGATATAAAATGAATCCGAATCCTCTCTAATATGTCATCTTAGAAAGGTGATAAACGAAAATATTTCAGTTTGGCAGCCATCTTGGATTTATGCAAATTTGCATGATGGGATTTTTGGGGACTCTTTTTATAGTGCACTGTGGCAAACTAATTTATATTGCTTTTTTTTCCTAGTTGACTTTTCAAATGACCTAGTTTGCTTTGGACTATCTTCTGGTTTGCTGTATTGACGTGTTTTGTACATGTATAACTATAGTGAGCTTGTGGAGCTGTTTGAGATGCCGTCCAGACTGGACATCACACCGATATCGGGTTACATCACGTACCATGCAGGTGTACGGAACAGCACCATTGATATGCGATCTGTGCAGGATACAGAGGAGGAGGGAAACGAGATATTTAGTGTCCGTCTGCTCGCTGCTAAGGGCGGAGCCACTTTGTCGAAGACGGATAATCTAGCAACTGTAACAGGTAAAGTAAATGAAAGTAGTTCCGTCTGCTCGCTGCTAAGGGCGGAGCCACTTTGTCGAAGACGGATAATCTAGCAACTGTAACAGGTAAAGTAAATGAAAGTAGTTCCGTCTGCTCGCTACTAAGGGCGGAGACACATTGTTGAAGACAGATAATCTAGCAACTGTAACAGGTAAAGTAAATGAAAGTAGTTCCGTCTGCTCGCTACTAAGGGCGGAGCCACATTGTCGAAGACGGATAATCTAGCAACTGTAACACTAACAGGTAAAGTAAATGAAAGTAGTTCCGTCTGCTCGCTGCTAAGGACAGAGCCACATTGTCGAAGACGGATAATCTAGCAACTGTAACAGGTAAAGTAAATGAAAGTAGTTCCGTCTGCTCGCTACTAAGGACGGACCCACATTGTCGAAGACAGATAATCTAGCAACTGTAACAGATAAAGTAAATGAAAGTAGTTCCATCTACTCGCTGCTAAGTAGTGGTCCAATACACCTGTAAACAGATTTAGCTGCTCATATTGTTGCACGGCTTACAGGTATTTTGGAATTACATGGTTCCACAAATCTGACCATTCTACAAAGTGAAACATTGGTCATTTATTGCCCCTGAATACTCTTTTAAGGAGGATTTGTCCTTTTTATTGGTTTCCTCTGTTTTCATCTTGGTCTCCTTTGCACCACATGCTATAAATTTTCACATATATGTTCAATTATTAAATATTGACATCCTACTCTAGTCTATTTACAATGGATACTTTACTGTAAAAAATTGTTATCAATTAATAAGAGACATCTCTAATTTTCTATTACCTCCCATGGTAGATAGTCTGATTTATTCCAAAATGTGAATAGGTCCTTTTAGTTAGAATCCTTTGTTTTTACTGTTGTTCCCTAACCAGATGTTGCGTTATGATTTATTCCAAAATGTGAATAGGTCCTTTTAGTTAGAATTCTTTGTTTTTACTGTTGTTCCCTAACCAGATGTTGCGTTATGATAAATGTGATTTTATCCAAATTGTGTTAATTAACTGATAACATTCTTTTAAGTATGGTAGTACCCATTGCATGTACTGTAGGAGATATGTCGAGATATAGTAATTTAAAACTCATATGAAGCGATAGTGGAATAACATTGCTAGCATGTTGTGCAAAGGAAACAATGATAAAAACAGAGAAAAACACTTAATAGAACCTATCTACTTTTGTATGTTCCATTAATGTCAAACCCCTCTCGGGGACCTATACATTTTTCCTGGGCAGGCTTAGCCGACCTAAGCGATTAACCAGTACTAAGCAATGTGTGTGAGGTGCCTTGCTCAATGACACTACATACGTGGCCTTTTCGAGTATCTAACCCGGCACCGTTCAATTCTAAATCCGACGCTCTACCACTGGACCACGGACGCCACACAATGGGGCAGTAACTGACTGATGTCTCTCATTAACATGAATTTGATAAAATCGCATTGACCATACAACAACATTTGGTTAGGGAATAACAGTAAAAACAAAGGATTCCATAGACAAGAACTACAGTTAAACCTGTCTTAAGCAGCCAGCCAAGGGAATCTCAGAAAGTGGCTGCTTAGCACAGGTCAAATGAATAATAAAACAACATATAGGGAATCTGGAAACTGGCTGCTTAATACAGAATGGCTGCTAGAGGTGACCACTAATGCAGGTTTGACTGTAATACACTTTTCGAGATAAATGAGACTTTATTTGCCAAGGGAGGTAATAGAAAATCCATTGTTGCTCATTAGAATATTTGTTGGGGATATTATTTTCTGTACCATAATAGCTGTATGGTCATCTACAGACAGATCTGTAGTCCAGTGGTAACACGCTGGACTGGTAATCCAGGGATCGCAGGTTCGATCCCCCATCTGACCCTAATAAAATTCGGTGCTTTACACTGTGCATGTAAAAGAACCAGAGGAGACTCTGGAATGGGTCTCTGTCTGTATCATGCACTATCCTCCAAAATCTAAAATTACTAATCTCCTCAGCAGGCGTTGCTCATATGGGCAACCGGTAGCGACGATAAATAAACGTAAAACACACACTGTATGGTCATCCCATTGTTCTATTTATAGTACTGAAGAGCGACAATGCCAATGGACTGTTTTATTTTCCTCAACAATGTCAGCCTGAACTTCCGAGAACCGAGAGCTCAAGTATCACATGCACAGTTGCCCGGCAACGTGGAGATGATGGGCAGGTGATTGTGACCTGGACAGTATACCAGATAGCCTCTGGTCAGTTCTCGATAGCCACGGAGGACTTTGTAGAATACACGGGCCAGGTTGTGTTTGAAGCTGGAGAAAGATCAAAGGTAACCAAAGCATTTGATTTTTGGCTTCCCTATGAACTATTGAAATTGATCAGTGAAATAAAATGTGCTATTCCGCTCGTTGAAAGCAGTGGAATAACACATTTTTCTGCTTTGCACATGTGGTACCTTATCTGCTGCATGTTGAAATGTTGTCAACGTGGACGTTTTCAGACTCAAGCTGTTAGTGACATCATACTTGTGATAATAATGCTTTCAATGTTCATTCGGAGTTGATAACTTGTTTCGTAAAGTTTATACTCGTGAAATATAGAAATTGATCGGCGATTGTTATTTCAGACGTTCACCGTCCAGCTGAAGGACGATGATGTTCCTGAGCCCCGTGAGGTTTATGAGATACGACTGACGGGCACTGTGACCGAGGATAGCATTGTGGGTAGCACGAACACGAGTGGGGCGAGCATCGACCTGACAAACCGCGGGTCTATAGTAACAATGAAGGAGAATGACTTCCCCAATGGCTTGCTGCAGTTCTCAACCAATCTGATCCCTCCAAAACCCGACGACCCCTTCATACCACCAGCACTGGAAAAACCTACGGTAAATATTGACTACAGTTATCAACTACCTTGATCCCTCCAAACCCAGTGAATCAAGTTTATCTATCCCACAGTTGTTTAATTAATTACGGTTAAGTTATGTTCATTTCAAATGTATTCATTGTTACTTAACCCATTCAACACCGAGTAACTGACATGGACTGGTGGTGCATGATATTTTTAGACCAATAAATTAATAAGAATATTAAATTTGGACCAGTTCATTTATCAAAATGGGTACATTTTGTCTAGAAAATAGGTATATTACTGGCAAAAGTGTAGATCTTGATACGACGGCTCGTCATGAGCCAGCTCATCTGGATCTACACTTTTTGTAAGCCTATTTAGAGGCATGTGGTGTTGAAAGGGTTAATGTATTTTCTTTAGATAGAGATATATTTCTTTATTTATAGAGGGTGACCTAATTAGTTCTGAACTAATCTTCCGTAGGGCCCTCTAAAGGTATTCATTGTTGATGTTAATTTATTTTCATTCCAGATGTATTCATTATTAATTAATTTATTTTTGTTCCACTGATATTCATTGTTAATTAATCTTTGAAGTTCATGATGGTGGTAGTGTGTTTGCTGCCTGTGTGAAAGGCCCGGAGTTCACGTCTAGCTGTAGCCATTACGATTGAGTCCTTATGTATTGTACTTATATTCCACATTGCCTCTTCTGTCTCCCGCATGGATTCAATCAGGAATGAAATCTCAACAGCGATTTAACTAATGTTGTAAGAACTTGTTTTGCAATCGAACTAAAATAAATTTGTATAAACTAAACAATTTTCTAATTAGTTGTGTTTCTAGTTTATATATGTCTGCCCGCTCTACGGCACTGTAAGTAACGGACCAAAGCAAGCTCGACCTTGACCCATCACATTTGAAGATTTGTTTATGTTTGAATTTGGTAAATATAGATGAAAGTAGCTGTGTACTCAATGTGTAAATTTGGTGAACTTTGATTTCAAATAGTAAAAGTTTAGACTTTATTTTACAACGATTGCGAAGCAGGTCTTAGCAACTTATATTAATCACTCTCGTTGGCGCGGATGAAAGCGTAAATGTGGTCATTCGTGTGGGAGGAAACCGGGAGTACCCGGTATCTCAAATGGTAGTGGTTGCAGTGTTGGTTAATGAAGCCAGTCAGATTTTACTAATCTTGCATTTCACTCCGAGCTGTATTTCAGGCACAAATGGGCACCCAGATAGAACCACTGACCTTCCATAAGTCAGAGCCATAGTTTCCTCATGTAAAAGAATTTGACCCCCACACTGAGATTCAAACCTACAGCAGTGACGGACAAGTGATCATGATTTGTAGTCAACGGCCTTAACCACCCGGCCATGGAGGCCCCGCCCCATCTTTATGTTAATTGTATAATGTAGTAGATGAGGAGGGTGGATAGTGTACCTCCTGGTGATGAGAGTACACAGTTATCTAGGGTGGGGAGATCACTATGGTCATGGGATTTTGTTTCTAATTATAGATCAGAGTATCTGAGGAAGCTGGGATAGCACGCCTCCTGGTGGTCAGAGCACAAGGCTATCAAGGGGAGATCACTGTGGAGTGGAGAACAGAAGATGGTACTGCTAGAAGTACTGGAAAATCGCCACCAGATTATTCTGTAAGTATTCAGTAATTAAATAAACCCTGCATAGATACTGAGAAGTAAGTTTAAACAAACATTACTTACAAAAATAAAATAATTCTTGTACAGCACGTATCATCATATGGCAAGTGTCTCACATTTATGATGTGTCATCTGCTGACAAGTGTCTCACATACAAAGTTATATATGTCGTCTGCTGACAAGTGTCTCACATACAAAGTTATATATGTCGTCTGCTGACAAGTGTCTCACATATAAAGTTATATATGTCGTCAAATGGCAGGTGTCTCACATATAAAGTTAATAGATCGTCATATGGCAGGTGTGGTGTCTCACATATAAAGTTAATAGATCGTCATATGGCAGGTGTCTCACATATAAAGTTAATAGATCGTCATATGGCAGGTGTGGTGTCTCACATATAAAGTTAATAGATCGTCATATGGCAGGTGTCTCACATATAAAGTTAATAGATCGTCATATGGCAGGTGTGGTGTCTCACATATAAAGTTAATAGATCGTCATATGGCAGGTGTCTCACATATAAAGTTAATAGATCGTCATATGGCAGGTGTGGTGTCTCACATATAAAGTTAATAGATCGTCATATGGCAGGTGTCTCACATATAAAGTTAATAGATCGTCATATGGCAGGTGTGGTGTCTCACATATAAAGTTAATAGATCGTCATATGGCAGGTGTCTCACATATAAAGTTAATAGATCGTCATATGGCAGGTGTGGTGTCTCACATATAAAGTTAATAGATCGTCATATGGCAGGTGTCTCACATATAAAGTTAATAGATCGTCATATGGCAGGTGTGGTGTCTCACATATAAAGTTAATAGATCGTCATATGGCAGGTGTCTCACATATAAAGTTAATAGATCGTCATATGGCAGGTGTGGTGTCTCACATATAAAGTTATATATGTCGTCAAATGGCAGGTGTCTCACATATAAAGTTAATAGATCGTCATATGGCAGGTGTCTCACATATAAAGTTAATAGGTCGTCATATGGCAGGTGTCTCACATATAAAGTTAATATGTCGTCATATGGCAGGTGCCTCACATATAAAGTTATATATGTCGTCAAATGGCAGGTGTCTCACATATAAAGTTAATAGATCGTCATATGGCAGGTGCTCACATATAAAGTTAATATGTCGTCATATGGCAGGTGTGGTGTCTCACATATAAAGTTAATATGTCGTCATATGGCAGGTGTCTCTACATATAAAGTTAATATGTCGTCATATGGCAGGTGTGGTGTCTCACATATAAAGTTAATATGTCGTCATATGGCAGGTGTGGTGTCTCACATATAAAGTTAATATGTCATCATATGGCTGGTGTATCACATATAAAGTTAATATGTCGTCATATGGCTGGTGTATCACATATAAAGTTAATATGTCATCATATGGCTGGTGTATCACATATAAAGTTAATATGTCATCATATGGCTGGTGTTGTTTTGTTCATATGGCCGGTGTCTCACATATAAAGTTAATATGTCGTCATATGGCAGGTGCCTCACATATAAAGTTAATATGTCGTCATATGGCAGGTGCCTCACATAAAGTTAATATGTCGTCATATGGCAGGTGTCTCACATATAAAGTTAATATGTCGTCATATGGCCGGTGTCTCACATATAAAGTTAATATGTCATCATATGGCCGGTGTCTCACATATAAAGTTAATATGTCGTCATATGGCTGGTGTCTCACATATAAAGTTAATATGTCGTCATATGGCTGGTGTCTCACATAAAGTTAATATGTCGTCATATGGCAGGTGTCTCACATATAAAGTTAATATGTCGTCATATGGCAGGTGCCTCACATATAAAGTTAATATGTCATCATATGGCCGGTGCCTCACATATAAGTTAATATGTCGTCATATGGCAGGTGTCTCACATATAAAGTTAATTTGTCGTCATATGGCCGGTGTCTCACATATAAAGTTAATATGTCTTTGGGGTTTGTTAATATGTCATCATATGGCCGGTGTCTCACATATAAAGTTAATATGTCGTCATATGGCAGGTGTCTCACATATAAAGTTAATATGTCGTCATATGGCAGGTGCCTCACATATAAAGTTAATATGTCGTCATATGGCAGGTGCCTCACATATAAAGTTATATTTGTCATCATATGGCCGGTGTCTCACATATAAAGTTATATTTGTCATCATATGGCAGGTGCCTCACATATAAAGTTATATTTGTCGGTACATATTTGATCGTGCCAGAGATGGTCATCAAGCGCATACATCATCACACACTGTAAGTTCTTATCAAGTTCATCATTTGGTTCATTAACTGCCCACTTCACGAAGGAAACCGGTCGCATTTCCGTACCGGAAGTCCACATCCACTGTTTATTCTTTGTGACGAATGTGCCGCTGGTCCACCAAGCTTTTGCTTCATTGAATACTGTATGCAAAAATAAATAAGAAACATAGGGTGTCTTGTCACACTTGATTGATTGTATAAGTACAGGTTCACCGAAATATGCTTTCCAACGAATTGCCAAATTTCAAGTTGAATGTCAGTGGTAGGGTGGGGAATAGTGATTGTGTTGAGGATTTGTACTCGCATAATATATACTTGTATAAGCAAATTGTCAAAGCAATACCATCAACTTTTTTGAGAAATAATAATTTCTGAAATTGGACTATTTTTGGCCAAAATTCGAGGTCACTATTTGTGGGTGGGGACTTACTGTGGGTGTAAAGAATTAGTCTTTGGATGTGTACAAGAAGTTTCAAAGCAATAAGTTGGACATTTTCTGAGAAATGATAATGTTTGAGTCTTTTTTGACGCATATAAGTACTTTCTGAAATCAGACTATTTTTCGCCCAAATTCAAGGTCACGGTCATTCTTGTGGGTGGGGACTTACTGTGAGTGTAATGTATTAGTAAAACTCAGATGTGTCGCCATAGTTTCAAAGCAATAATAATTTTTGAGAAATGATAATGTTTGAGCTTTCTTTGCCACATAAATAATTTCTAAAATTCTGACTATTTGTGGTCAAAGTTCAAGGTCAGTCTTGGGGTGGGACTTTCTGTGGGTGTATAGGATTAATCCTAGGATGTGTTTCAAACCCATAACCACATAGAATGTACAAGCATACCATTAGTGTTGCATCCAGGTGAATATAGGAATACAATATTTGTATATACAGTATACAGTACCGGTACATCCGCTATGTCGAATTCCGTCGGACCGAACAAAATACTTCGACATAACCGAAGATTGACTTAACGAAATTGACTTTGATCCAACTTCGAGATAACTGGAGAATTCGACATAATCGACTTTGACATAACGGATGTAGGCTGTATTTGAATGGAATACTGACCTGGATTGTTCTTAATAAAGAATGTGACGAGGAAATGCTCCTTGAGGGATGCCAGTTCTAGTAGCGAGCTGTCCATGGCCGTGCAGTAATCTCGTGCCGCATACCAGGACGCATTGAAGTTGGACAGCATATAACACTTAAACCAGTCACCGTATGTCACAAACCCATCAGGACATCGCACCTTCTTTCCGCGATTACCGTGTGATATTGTATTGTTTGCCATTGTTTGCATTTTACGTGCTGCACGTAAAACTCGTGTCGACAGCTGGTGCATCTCCTTAGTCAGTTTCTTTTCTAACTTCTTAAACCTTGACGACAGTAAATCCATCTTGTTCATTGTGTTATAAATATCATAATCCGTTGTACCAGTAGATCGCCGTGACCTTTCAACTCTGGTACTATCACAATGTTGGCTAGGCAACAAGGTCAGTTGGTAACTACAGTCATTTATCTTCAATTTGCACGATGATTCACCGCTAGACACTCCCAAGTTTGAAATAAATATACAAAGAACACACAATGAATGAATTAGAATTGGTTCATTCGTCATTTCAGCTTTGCCGTTTTTTAATGTGTTTGTAATAAAATCCAATTCCAGTACTTTAGACTGTGATACAAGTGTCTCTCTAAGGAAATTAAAACATTTATAATGTTACACACGTGAGCGTATGTTAGACAAGTATATATTTATTTATCTACATCTATGGAGAAACTATTTATTTTCAAGCTTTTTATGAAAAAGTCTCACAAACTTATTTAAACAAGTTGCCACCTATGGCTGTGTTGAATGATTAACTAAGATTAAATAACTCGTCAAATATTGTTGAAAGAGAACTGAATTAATTTACATGGAGAATTTGCATAAGCATGTGGTTTATGATTGAATTCCCTATTGAATACAGTATAAAAGCTTCAATTCAGTTTGAACAGACATAGATGAGATGTTCCTGTGTACTCAAGTTGTTACTATTCAAGCATTAGAGTGTCATTGTATGACAGACATTTATGTTTTAATAACACGTCTCTTAACCCATTCAACACCAAGTAACTCACATGGACTGGTCCATGATATTCATAAACCAATAAATGAATCAGAAAATCACATTTGGACAAGTTCATTTATCAAAATGGGTAATTATTTCTAAAAATAGTCATATCACTGGCAAAAAGTGCAGATCCTGATGAGACGGCTCGTCACGAGCCGGCTAATCTGGATCTACACTTTTTGTAAGCCTATTTAGAGGTCTGTGGTGTTGAAAGGGTTAAAGGAGCTGGTAACATGAATGAAAATGAAACAAATTCTTCTCAAATGATTTACCTTTGAAATTGATACCTTTTTAGGTAGAATACAATGTTGGTGAATATCAGTTAGTTCTAAAATGCTGCAGAGATGCTGGGTTTTTTTCTAGAAATATATTGACCTGTTTATTTGGTTATATTTGTTTATTGTTGCCCCCTGGTTAATGAGAGACATCTCTAATTTTCTATTACCTCCCTTGGCAGATAAAGTTTGATTTATTCCAAGATGTGAATATGTCGTTTTAGTTAGAATCCTTTGTTTTTACTGTTGTTCCCTAACCAGATGTTGCGGTATGATAAATGCGATTTTATCAAAATCGTGTTAATTAACTGAAAACATTGTTATACAAATAAGTACCCATTGCATATACTGTAGGAGATCTGTCGAGATATAGTAATATAATACTCATAAGAAGCGATAGTGGGCTAAATTTGCTAGCATGTTGTGCAAAAGAAACAACGATAAAAACAGAGGAAAACACTTACCGGTAATAGGACCTACCTACTTTTAGGGAGTATTCAGGGGAAGTAACTCACCGATGTCTCTTATTAACATGAATTTGTTCTTCCAGTAGTATATTGGTCATTTAATGTGTTTGCAAGATACAGAAGATGCTCCAATTCCACAAGCATCCCTGGTTGTTTTACATACCCGGTGTATAGAACCGATACATGAGACCTTGGTTTATTGTTCCATCTAGATGACTGTTAATATTATTATGGTCAGCTACTAGATCGGTGTATCGTAGTGTAGAATCTACAGCTACTAGATCGGTGTATTGTAGTGTGGCATCTACAGCTACTAGATCGGTGTATCGTAGTGTAGAATCTACAGCTACTAGATCGGTGTATTGTAGTGTGGCATCTACAGCTACTAGATCGGTGTATTGTAGTGTGGCATCTACAGCTACTAGATCGGTGTATCGTAGTGTGGAATCTACAGCTACTAGATCAGTGTATTGTAGTGTGGCATCTACAGCTTCTAGATCGGTGTATCGTAGTGTAGAATCTACAGCTACTAGATCGGTGTATTGTAGTGTGGCATCTACAGCTACTAGATCGGTGTATCGTAGTGTAGAATCTACAGCTACTAGATCGGTGTATTGTAGTGTAGAATCTACAGCTACTAGATCAGTGTATTGTAGTGTGGAATCTACAGCTACTAGATCGGTGTATTGTAGTGTAGAATCTACAGCTACTAGATTGGTGTATTGTAGTGTGGAATCTACAGCTACTAGATCGGTGTAGTGTAGTGTAGAATCTACAGCTACTAGATTGGTGTATTGTAGTGTGGAATCTACAGCTACTAGATTGGTGTATTGTAGTGTGGAATCTACAGCTACTAGATTGGTGTATTGTAGTGTGGAATCTACAGCTACTAGATTGGTGTATTGTAGTGTGGAATCTACAGCTACTAGATTGGTGTATTGTAGTGTGGATCTACAGCTACTAGATGTGTATTGTAGTGTAGAATCTACAGCTACTAGATTGGTGTATTGTAGTGTGGAATCTACAGCTACTAGATTGGTGTATTGTAGTGTGGAATCTACAGCTACTAGATCGGTGTATTGTAGTGTAGAATCTACAGCTACTAGATTGGTGTATTGTAGTGGAATCTACAGCTACTAGATCGGTGTATTGTAGTGTAGAATCTACAGCTACTAGATCGGTGTATCGTAGTGTGGAATCTACAGCTACTAGATCGGTGTATCGTAGTGTAGAATCTACAGCTACTAGATTGGTGTATTGTAGTGTGGAATCTACAGCTACTAGATTGGTGTATTGTAGTGTGGAATCTACAGCTACTAGATCGGTGTATCGTAGTGTAGAATCTACAGCAACTAGATCGGTGTATCGTAGTGTGGAATCTACAGCTACTAGATCGTGTATTGTAGTGTAGAATCTACAGCTACTAGATCGGTGTATTGTAGTGTGGAATCTACAGCTACTAGATCGGTGTATTGTAGTGTAGAATCTACAGCTACTAGATTGGTGTATTGTAGTGTGGAATCTACAGCTACTAGATCGGTGTATTGTAGTGTAGAATCTACAGCTACTAGATCGGTGTATTGTAGTGTAGAATCTACAGCTACTAGATTGGTGTATTGTAGTGTGGAATCTACAGCTACTAGATCGGTGTATTGTAGTGTAGAATCTACAGCTACTAGATCGGTGTATTGTGTGTGAATCTACAGCTACTAGATCGTGTATTGTAGTGTGGAATCTACAGCTACTAGATCGGTGTATTGTAGTGTGAATCTACAGCTACTAGATTGGTGTATGTAGTGTGAATCTACAGCTACTAGATCGGTGTATTGTAGTGTAGAATCTACAGCTACTAGATTGGTGTATCGTAGTGTAGAATCTACAGCTACTAGATCGGTGTATTGTAGTGTAGAATCTACAGCTACTAGATCGGTGTAGCGTAGTGTAGAATCTACAGCTACTAGATTGGTGTATTGTAGTGTAGAATCTACAGCTACTAGATCGGTGTATCGTAGTGTGGCATCTACAGCTACTAGATCGGTGTATCGTAGTGTGGAATCTACAGCTACTAGATCGGTGTATTGTAGTGTAGAATCTACAGCTACTAGATCGGTGTATTGTAGTGTGGAATCTACAGCTACTAGATCGGTGTATTGTAGTGTAGAATCTACAGCTACTAGATCGGTGTATTGTAGTGTGGAATCTACAGCTACTAGATCGGTGTATGTAGTGTGGAATCTACAGCTACTAGATCGGTGTATTGTAGTGTAGAATCTACAGCTACTAGATCGGTGTATTGTAGTGTGGAATCTACAGCTACTAGATCGGTGTATTGTAGTGTAGAATCTACAGCTACTAGATCGGTGTATTGTAGTGTGGAATCTACAGCTACTAGATTGTGTATTGTAGTGTAGAATCTACAGCTACTAGATCGGTGTAGCGTAGTGTAGAATCTACAGCTACTAGATCAGTGTATTGTAGTGTGGAATCTACAGCTACTAGATCGGTGTATTGTAATGTGGCATCTACAGCTACTAGATCGGTGTAGCGTAGTGTAGAATCTACAGCTACTAGATCGGTGTATCGTAGTGTAGAATCTACAGCTTCTAGATCGGTGTAGTGTAGTGTGCAATCCCCCCCCCCATAATTCCCCGAGGTCCACTTTTTCATGCACTCTATCAGAATGTTTACACAGTTAGTACAATAATATTGATGCAACACCTGGGAATAGTTTATGAGAGGCTTTCTCTGAACTTTCTCTATGCATGTATATGCTGTCACCTTTTAGCAGCTATGTACTGTTACATGTATATGGTCTATATTAATATCAAATAATAATACCGTATTATGTACTCCGTAATTGCCCCAAAATGCAGGAAATTGCGTTTCAGACCATCTAGATTTCAAAATTTTCAGGGGGGAACATGTATGCCCCCGAACCCCTCTAGCAGCCTCGGTCCTCGAAGTCCCTTCTGGACCTCCAAATGACCCCCCCCATTAAAAATTCTGGATACAGGCCTGTTGGTTGTAGTTACATAACTAACATAGGTATTATATTTCTGATTTACAGGGTGCTGTTAATCGTATAACAATGCGAGATGATGAACGGTATGCCTATATTGACATCATTATCATTGATAATAATATACCAGAAGATGAGAAATGGTTTGTTGTTGCCCTGCTAAACCCGTCGGGGAACGCACAGTTGGGAATTGCATCAGAAGCTACGGTAGTCATTGAGCATTCTGATGGGGCGTTTGGGTTCTTCCAGTTTAAGGAATCATCTAGAGGTGTTCAAGCAGAGGAGACGGGAGATTTTGGTTACAGCAGCTTTGTTCTGCAGGTATGTTACAGTAATCATCATTGGCTGAAATCACTTAAAGCCCTGTGTTACAGTAGTCACCATTGGCTTAAATCAGTTAAAGCCTTGTGTTACAGAGTCACCATTGGCTTAAATCAGTTAAAGCCCTGTGTTACAGTAGTCACTATTGGCTGAAATCAGTTAAAGCCTTGTGTTACAGTAGTCACTATTGGCTGAAATCAGTTAAAGCCCTGTGTTACAGTAGTCACTATTGGCTTAAATCAGTTAAAGCCTTGTGTTACAGTAGTCATCATTGGCTGAAATCAGTTAAAGCCCTATGTTACAGTAGTCACCATTGGCTGAAATCAGTTAAAGCCTTGTGTTACAGTAGTCACCATTGGCTGAAATCAGTTAAAGCCCTGTGTTACAGTAGTCATCATTGGCTGAAATCAGTTAAAGCCCTGTGTTACAGTAGTCACCATTGGCTGAAATCAGTTAAAGCCCTGCGTTACAGTCATCATTGGCTTAAATCAGTTAAAGCCCTGTGTTACCAGGGCCCACACTGGGCCGAAAAAGTTGGGGCCACTTATCTGTGTGAACGATGGGGTGTGTGCGGGAGCGGTGTCGTCCCCTCCGGGAGGGGTGTCGTCCCCTCCCTGGTTTGATTTTTTTTGGTATTTTTATTTGTAAATGGTGAGATTCTAGCCCGTTTTTTTCTGGAAGAAGTATTAATATAGAAATTAGAATGAAAGAATGCATACCTGTTAAGGCTAAAAGTTTATTTTACAATGTAGCCATGTGACAATGGTTAATAATGGAAGCCAACACAGGATTACATTTCAAATGAACCTTAAGCTCAAAAAGACATGCATACTATTCATTTTTGAAGACAATCCAATGAACTTTTACAACTTTAATTATTTTCTTGGTCATAATAATTTAAAAATACATCAGAATTACATACATGTACAAGTATCCACTATGTCTAACAAATTGCACAACATTCAGTATGAAATGCGTCTGTTCTTCTTGGACCACATTACAAATGCCGATTTGAAGTTGAACTTGTCTGGGCCGTCAATGGAAATTTTCATCAGGCTGTCTAGGTTTCATTCACTATGTCCATTTCGGACGTTTAAAACCGAAAGTAGCCATTTTGACAAGTGACGATTTGGATTTATTTTTTTTACGTTTATTTATCGGCGATTTGGACAAGTTTCATTCACTTTTTATAGTTGAGGACACGAAAATCATATTTTTCACAACTACTACCTTTGATCTTATTTGTGAAATACCTAATTATGTACACAAGTCATTTGGTCATTTGGTCATCCGATCATGTTTACATAATCTTCAAACAATGTCATCATTTCACCGATCAAGTACTGCCGTTTTCATAAAGGACCTCAATTATCAAATCATTCCCATTATACAAAACTGTAAATGTGTGATCATATACCGCTAATTTACAAGTTTGTTTTGATTGCAATTTATGATGGGAATATGCCTCCAGCACATGTACACAGCTGTTTTGACTGTGAATCGATTGTTTCGCCAAACGATAGCGTATATGAGAGCAAAAAAATTGTAACCAGTCAAAGATACAATGAACACAGACTGTGTATCGATTTTTCTTTAACTGGAAAGCGCCGTCGTCAATGGTAAATAAAACCAGTAGAGTATGAAAGGTTAAAATATGGCACAAACGTTATTTATGCCGATTTTGTGTGCAATTTTCTGAAAATCGCCAAATTGAAATTTTAGGAGCCATTTCTATCGTAAAATCGCCATTTGGCTCTTGTGGCGACTGACAGCGTGGCCCCTGGTTACAGTAGTCATCATTGGCTGAAATCAGTTAAAGCCCTATGTTACAGTAGTCATCATTGGCTGAAATCAGTTAAAGCCCTGCGTTACTACAGTAGTCGCCATTGGCTGAAATCAGTTAAAGCCCTGCGTTACAGTAGTCACCATTGGCTGAAATCAACTAAAGCCTCCTGACATTTTTGCAGAACAATGCCTGCACTTCGAACTGATCAAGCATGTTGCTACTCATATTCGCATATGATCGTGTGCGTGTGATGTCAGCCACACACTGTATATACATGTATGGTGCAATTAAATTATGTTGATTAATAATCAGGTTATACTGTGTGTGTTTTACGTTTATTTATTGTCGCTACCGGTTACCCATAAGAGCAATGCCTCCTGAAGATATTAGTCATTTTAGATTTTTGGAGGATAGTGCAATGATACAGACAGATCCATTCCAGAATCTCCTCCGTTCTTTTACGTGCACTGTTTAAAGCACCGACACAAGACCTTGGTTTAAAGTCACATCTGAAAGATTTAATTTTTATTAGGGTCAGACGGGGGGATCAAACCTGCGATCCCTGGATTCCCAGTCCATCGTGTTAACCACTGGACTACGTATCCGTCTGTAGGTTATACTATATGGTGACATTGGACTACTGTAGCAGGATTAGATGGACAATTATTTACAACTTATTTAATGTAGCCTGCCCCTGAAGGGCTGTCCGATTAGCGCAGTGGTTAGAGCGCTCGCTTTTCACCAATGCAACCCGGGTTCAATCCTCGGACCGGGATGTATGTGAGATGGTAAGGTGGTCACCAGATCGGACAGGTGGATATTCTCTGGGTACTCCGGTTTCCTCCCACACGAATGACCACATTTACACTTTCATCCGCGTCAACAAGAGTGATTAATATAAGTTTGTTAGAACTTTAAATCTGAAGGGAATTACATCATAATTGTGCAGTATTGTGGGGTATTTACTGAACCAAAACATGGAAACTAGGTAATTTCACTCTGCATAGAACATGAGCCTATAATCATACATAGAATGTAGTTTTATGAAGACAAGTACAGAATGCATATTTTAATAGTATATTAGCATGTAGACAGCTAATATTCTAGGCCATAGCACATTTAATCATTTATGGTTCATTAAATGTATATGAAAATGAAATAGTCTGGTGTACAACGTGTTTCAAATAATCACTACACATCCCTAAGCTGTGTTACCGGTACTTACAGTTACAGGTTACAAACTTAACTAATTTATCATTTAACACTATTTGTTGACAATATCAAATAATTTATCATTTAACACTATTTGTTGACAATATTAAATAATTTATCATTTAACACTATTTGTTGACAAACTTAACTAATTTATCATTTAACACTATTTGTTGACAAACTTAACTAATTTATCATTTAACTCTATTTGTTGACAAACTTAACTAATTTATCATTTAACACTATTTGTTGACAATATTAACTAATTTATCATTTAACACTTTGTTGACAATATTAACTAATTTATCATTTAGCACTATTTGTTGGCAATATTAACTAATTTATCATTTAACACTATTTGTTGACAATATTAACTAATTTATCATTTAGCACTATTTGTTGGCAATATTAACTAATTTATCATTTAACACTATTTGTTGACAATATTAACTAATTTATCATTTAGCACTATTTGTTGGCAATATTAACTAATTTAACACTATTTGTTGACAATATTAACTAATTTATCATTTAGCACTATTTGTTGGCAATATTAACTAATTTATCATTTAACACTATTTGTTGACAATATTAACTAATTTATCATTTAACACTATTTGTTGACAATATTAACTAATTTATCATTTAACACTATTTGTTGACAATATTAACTAATTTATCATTTAACACTATTTGTTGACAATATTAACTAATTTATCATTTAACACTATTTGTTGACAATATTAACTAATTTATCATTTAACACTATTTGTTGACAATATTAACTAATTTATCATTTAACACTATTTGTTGACAATATTAACTAATTTATCATTTAACACTATTTGTTGACAATATTAACTAATTTATCATTTAACACTATTTGTTGACAATATTAACTAATTTATCATTTAACACTATTTGTTGACAATATTAACTAATTTATCATTTAACACTATTTGTTGACAATATTAACTAATTTATCATTTAACACTATTTGTTGACAATATTAACTAATTTATCATTTAACACTATTTGTTGACAATATTAACTAATTTATCATTTAACACTATTTGTTGACAATATTAACTAATTTATCATTTAACACTATTTGTTGACAATATTAACTAATTTATCATTTAACACTATTTGTTGACAATATTAACTAATTTATCATTTAACACTATTTGTTGACAATATTAACTAATTTATCATTTAACACTATTTGTTGACAATATTAACTAATTTATCATTTAACACTATTTGTTGACAATATTAACTAATTTATCATTTAACACTATTTGTTGACAATATTAACTAATTTATCATTTAACACTATTTGTTGACAATATTAACTAATTTATCATTTAACACTATTTGTTGGCAATATTAACTAATTTATCATTTAACACTATTTGTTGACAATATTAACTAATTTATCATTTAACACTATTTGTTGACAATATTAACTAATTTATCATTTAGCACTATTTGTTGGCAATATTAACTAATTTATCATTTAACACTATTTGTTGACAATATTAACTAATTTAACACTATTTGTTGACAATATTAACTAATTTATCATTTAACACTATTTGTTGACAATATTAACTATGATACTATTTGTTGACAATATTAACTAATTTATCATTTAACACTATTCATGGAGAAAATCTAAATAAGCTACTAGCTTCCGATTTAATCCATTTGTTCTTGTATATTAATGTTACAACATGATGTAAATATTGATAAAAATAAAATATGTTTAAACTAACACTATTTATTGACAATATTAACTAATTTATCATTTAACACTATTTGTTGACAATATTGCATTACAGTCAAACCTGTATAGGTGGCTATTAAGCAGCCGCCTGTATTAAGAAGCCAGGTTCCAGATTCCCAATATGATGTTTTATTATACATTTGACCTCTATTAAGCAGCCACCTGTGCTAAGCAGCCTCTTTCTGTGAGTCCCTTGGCTGGCTGCTTTTAAGACAGGTTTGACTGTACATCCAATTACTCTGAAAATGTAAAATCATTACAGGCCATTACACTTATTTTTGTCCACGACTTCATGCCTGACTTAAATCACTTAATACTGTATGTTACAGTTTATATAAATTTATTTTTGCTCAAAACAAGTTCCTACAACCTATATTGATCACTCTCGAGACCTCATTCCTGATGGAAATGTCAAAATCAGACAAGTTTAAAACAAGTTTAACCCTGTATATGTTATTCATAACTTCATTATTTCTTGGAATAATTTTTGTACCGAGCAGCATTACAGTCAAACCTGTATAGGTGGCTATTAAGCAGCCGCCTGTATTAAGAAGCCAGGTTCCAGATTCCCAATATGATGTTTTATTATACATTTGACCTCTATTAAGCAGCCACCTGTGCTAAGCAGCCTCTTTCTGTGAGTCCCTTGGCTGGCTGCTTTTAAGACAGGTTTGACTGTACATCCAATTACTCTGAAAATGTAAAATCATTACAGGCCATTACACTTATTTTTGTCCACGACTTCATGCCTGACTTAAATCACTTAATACTGTATGTTACAGTTTATATAAATTTATTTTTGCTCAAAACAAGTTCCTACAACCTATATTGATCACTCTCGAGACCTCATTCCTGATGGAAATGTCAAAATCAGACAAGTTTAAAACAAGTTTAACCCTGTATATGTTATTCATAACTTCATTATTTCTTGGAATAATTTTTGTACCGAGCAGCACGTCTCTGACGCACATGTTTGGCTGCATCGATCACAGCCATTTTTAAGATTTTCTTCAACTTGCGACTGTATCGAACCTGTCGTAAAGCTAAGACTTTATTTATGACGTCTTAGCTGCGATTTTGTTGTGGTCTTAACAAAGACACTATGACAGAATAAGTCGATCTTAAAACATAATCTTAACTAAGACCGGACTTATGACCGTTGATAAAACTGGCCCCAGATCCACAACTTGAAAAGTGATGTAATTAGGAACTCTCTCCGAAAACTAACCGCCTCATATACAGGTATACAAAACTAATGATGTGTATTACAGCTAGAACGCGTCGGAGGAAGTATTGGCCAGACTGTGGTATCCTGGGAAGTACAGAGCGACAAGAACAATGATCTAGTCGACCACAGTGGTAATGTGACCTTCAGTGATAGGCAGCTCACTGGAGATATAGGGTTAAAGGTCAGAGGTGACACAGAACCCGAACTGGATGAACTCTTTGTCATACAGCTAACTGCTGTCTCTAGGGTAGGTCAAAGTTCACATACGCTTTGTTTTTAGCTAGTTCGCCTCCGTGGTCGAGTGTTTAAGGTCGCTGACTTGTATACCATTGTAACCTATCATCACTGATGGTCACGGGTTCGAGCCCCGCTCAGGTCGTGTCTCATTTATATGAAAAAGTTGGCAGTTTCTTACGGAGGTTGGTGCACCCAAGTACTGGTTAACCTCTGTAGCCTGCCCAGGAAAGGTGTTGTTAAGTAAACTGCCCGCCAGCGATATAGCCCGAAATGGTTCTGATGCAGGCGTAAAACCCGAAATATAACATATAACATATTGTTTTTAGCTAGTCTCGATTTTGGAAAGAATGACCAACATTTGTTATGACTTTATCTGTGTCTGTTTTTTGTCTCAAAACTGTAATGTTGACCAAAACAACATCATCTCTTTTAATATTCAACTGATGTCTGCACATCAATAGTGCTATTCTCTAATGCTTGACAAAACAAATAAATCTTGACTGATTTAGTCATTGCCTGAGTGTAATTATCCAATTACTAGAATCCTAGTTATATCTATATATGTATAAATTGTTATTTATATTTCCATATATTATTGTCATATGTAAATGTTTAAAATTGCATCTGTATTTGTGAAGTGCAATAGAATAATTTTTGCGATAAATAAATGCTATGTAATATATTCATGATGCTTTATCCCTTCGTAATACACTTGTTTAGGATATATGAGTTACCAGTTGAATACTCCCTACACTCTTAATACAGTCATGATCATGTTTTGCATAGTCTAAAATCCATCATGACATTGTCATTATTTTTTCATGTATGTCCATAATCATTACATCATTTGTCCATCCTCATCATGATTGCATATATCATAAGATAGATAGATAGATTTCTTTATTTATAGAGGGTGACCTAATTAGTTTTGAACTAATCCTCCTTAGGGCCCTCTAATCCTCCTTAGGGCCCTCAAATCCTCCTTAGGGCCCATAATATTGTACTATATATATTATAAATATGTTTAAATGTTACAGACGAGAAACTGTAAAATTTATGTCTTAATAAAGCATTCTTCTTCTATGTATTTGTATTTGTAAACGGCAAGAAATATGCAACGTGGATTAAAGATTGTCAATGTAAAACTAATTGCCGGCCTGTCAATGTAAAACTAATTGCCGGCAACCAATTTTGTCTAGGATGTTAGGGTTTCGAAAGTTTAAGAAGCGCTGATTCTTGATAGCTTATATATATATATTTTTTTATATATTCTTTATTGTTACATTATCATTCTAACGAGTTGATTATCGGTTTTTTTCATTTTAGGGTGAATTAGGCGAGCCAGCCAAACTAAGGTCAGAGGTCACTATCCATGCTAATGACGACCCCTACGGAAGATTTGTAATTACTGCTAACGACAGAACAAAGTTTGTGGATGAATCAAATACAAGTAAGGCTGCTCTGCAGTTGTTTGTGTTTATCACGTGATCTAACTTGTATCCGTTGCAATATAGCCATTTTGGAAGTCGTGATAGCGCGTTCGCATTGAGTTTCTGAAGTTAAAAAGTGAAAAATCGACAGACTGGAACCCAGGCTTGTCAGATTCATAAGAAATCTAATTTCACTATACTATAATTTGTTATATTTATTTTTAAGTGGCGACTATGACAATAAAGAGGCTTGGTGGATCATTCGGGGTGGTTACGGTAAATTTCACAACACTGGCACCAACAGAGACATACCCTTACATCCCTGCAACATTTGCTCGTGCAGACCTGCAGGATTATAGGATGGCGTCGGGCACTGTTACGTTTAATGTAGATCAAGACGTTGCAACCTTTGACATTGAAATTCTTGACGACAACGAACCTGAAGAAGACGAAGCAGTGTACGTCCGCCTCACCAGTGTACAACTCGTAAAACCAGCCCAAATCAGACCAGGTAAGGCAGTAGGTTCCCCCAATCAACATCTTGATTATGTAGATTATGTGTGTGTTGAAAGAAGAAAATAAATAAACATGTTCTTGAAAGTATCCGCATTGTTAATATTTTATTGATTGCGTTGCTATTACTTGTAATAGAATTTTAGTCATTAATTACTTGGTCAGAAAGTAATGGTTAAAATTTGGATGGCAACAAATATTGGAATATTCGCTCGGACGTCCAAATATCCGAATACTATTCCAGTATTCGATATATTCGGAAAAAATATTATATAATTTGCAAATATGAAATAAACTGTCAGATACTTTGTTTTCTTTTGAAACCATCATAAAACATTCCAATACAAAAGAAATCGCCGCAGGATGTGTGAATAAACCATGTTGTGATAACAGCCATTAAATGGCAGGTGTTAAAGTACAACTTTTATTATATTGTCCTCAAAAATGTCAATTTGAGTGATTTTGAGTTTTTGATAGAATTATATCCAATATTCGAATACCTTCCCAACCGAATATTCGAATAGTAAAATTGCTATTCGTTGCCATCCCGATTAAAAATTGATTATCATCAGATTACAATTACCCCATATCTGTCACATACATGTGAAGCATCCACTTAACCCATTCAACACCAAGTAACTGACATGGACTGGTCCATGATATTTTTAGACCAATAAATCAATAAGAAAATTACATTTGAACCAGTTCATTTATCAAAATGGGTAATTTTCTCTAAAAATAGTGATATGATTGGCAAAAAGTGCAGATCCTGATGAGACGGCTCATCACGAGCCGGCTCATCTGGATCTACACTTTTTGTAAGCCTATTTAGAGGTATGTGGTGTTGAAAGGGTTAATGAGGGACTGGTCCCCATGAAAGGGTCCAAATCTCTTAAAAATGATCTCTATTTTTACTAAAATGCCAAAATTCCCCTTCAGAGGTCTGGTTGTATGGGTGCATGATCTTTATATTTCCTTGAAATAAGCATATTAATGGATTCTTATTATCAATTTATTTTCAGTGGATTATTCCCCAAGGCTCGGGACGGAGTCAGAATCTTATGGTCAGATAGTCATTAGTCTCAATGATAATGCAAATGGTGAGCTGGTATTGTCTCCTCCGTCACCACAAGTAACAGAGAACCAGACTGAACCATTCCTCTTTGTTGTACGATATGGAGGTGCTTTTGGTGAGGTAAGACTAAGTAGTTTCAAATACCTCTGCCATACTGTCATCAAATGTAGCATAGAACCAGTCTGAACCATTCCTCTTTGTTGCACAGTATGGTGGTGCTTTTGAGGAGGTAAGACTAAGTAGTTCCAAATACCTCTGCCATACTGTCATCAAATGTAGCATAGAACCAGTCTGAACCATTCCTCTTTGTTGCACAGTATGGTGGTGCTTTTGGGGAGGTAAGACTAAGTAGTTCCAAATACCTCTGCCATACTAATTTTGAACATACATCATTTCTTGTAATGGATGAATATCTATGCATGTACCAAGGAATTATTCTATTTGAAAATTCTAAAAGTCTTCCGATACCAAATGCACATAATGCTATCTCCTAATAAAGAAAATATCTATGCATTCAACACAATTTTTATACTGCTTTGTTAAACAATTACGTTCACTATTTCTAGGAAATAAAAGGACATTTTGATTACCTATTTCTTGCAAAATTGTCGTACACTTTAATAGTGAAACTAATTGAATTCAGTTTATCAAAATATAGTTACATTAATTCAAAGTATAACTAGCAAAGAACTTTGGCCAGGCCAAATAATTATTGTCACATGACAGATTAGCCAATAAATAAAAATAGTTTTCCTGTTTTAGGTGTATGTTACAGTGCTTGTCATGGACGGAACTGCAAAAGAGGGCCAGGACTATGTTCTAATGTCCTCACAAGTCACGTTACAGCGAGGTCAGAAGTCAGCTCCTGTCCAGATAAGAATAATGGATGACGCCTTACCGGAACTATCAGAGACGTTTACCGTACAGTTGGACCAGGTGTCTGGAGGTGGGGTTCTTGGAACTGTCACCAGCACCACCGTCATCATTGACACATCAGATGATCCTAATGGAGCTTTCGGTATGTCAGTTTCTCTAATGGAGTTGTTGGTATGTCAGTTTCTTCTTGAAGTCTATGGTTGTGGTCTAACATTTAATGGAGTTGTTGGTATGTCAGTTTCTCCTTGAAGTCTATGGGTGTGGTCTAACATTTAATGGAGTTGTTGGTATGTAAGTTTCTCCTTGAAGTCTATGGTTGTGGTCTAACATTTAATGGAGTTGTTGGTATGTCAGTTTCTTCTTGAAGTCTATGGGTGTGGTCTAACATTTAATGGAGTTGTTGGTATGTCAGTTTCTTCTTGAAGTCTATGGTTGTGGTCTAACATTTAATGGAGCTTTCGGTATGTCAGTTTCTTCTTGAAGTCTATGGTTGTGGTCTAACATTTAATGGAGCTTTCGGTATGTCAGTTTCTTCTTGAAGTCTATGGTTGTGGTCTAACATTTAATGGAGCTGTTGGTATGTGAGTTTCTTCTTGAAGTCTATGGTTGTGGTCTAACATTTAATGGAGCTGTTGGTATGTGAGTTTCTTCTTGAAGTCTATGGTTGTGGTCTAACATTTAATGGAGTTGTTGGTATGTCAGTTTCTTCTTGAAGTCTATGGTTGTGGTCTAACATTTAATGGAGTTGTTGGTATGTCAGTTTCTTCTTGAAGTCTATGGGTGTGGTCTAACATTTAATGGAGCTTTTGGTATGTCAGTTTCTTCTTGAAGTCTATGGTTGTGGTCTAACATTTAATGGAGCTTTTGGTATGTCAGTTTCTTCTTGAAGTCTATGGTTGTGGTCTAACATTTAATGGAGCTTTTGGTATGTCAGTTTCTCCTTGAAGTCTATGGTTGTGGTCTAACATTTAATGGAGTTGTTGGTATGTCAGTTTCTCCTTGAAGTCTATGGTTGTGGTCTAACATTTAATGGAGCTTTTGGTATGTCAGTTTCTTCTTGAAGTCTATGGGTGTGGTCTAACATTTAATGGAGCTGTTGGTATGTAAACCTTGAAGTCTATGGTTGTGGTCTAACATTTAATGGAGTTGTTGGTATGTAAGTTTCTCCTTGAAGTCTATGGTTGTGGTCTAACATTTAATGGAGCTGTTGGTATGTAAGTTTCTCCTTGTAGTCTATGGTTGTGGTCTAACATTTAATGGAGTTGTTGGTATGTAAGTTTCTCCTTGTAGTCTATGGTTGTGGTCTAACATTTAATGGAGCTGTTGGTATGTAAACCTTGAAGTCTATGGTTGTGGTCTAACATTTAATGGAGCTGTTGGTATGTAAGTTTCTCCTTGAAGTCTATGGGTGTGGTCTAACATTTAATGGAGCTGTTGGTATGTCAGTTTCTCCTTGTAGTCCATGGGTGTGGTCTAGCATTTAATGGAGCTGTTGGTATGTCAGTTTCTTCTTGAAGTCTATGGTTGTGGTCTAACATTTAATGGAGCTGTTGGTATGTAAACCTTGAAGTCTATGGTTGTGGTCTAACATTTAATGGAGCTTTCGGTATGTCAGTTTCTTCTTGAAGTCTATGGTTGTGGTCTAACATTTAATGGAGCTGTTGGTATGTAAACCTTGAAGTCTATGGTTGTGGTCTAACATTTAATGGAGCTGTTGGTATGTAAGTTTCTTCTTGAAGTCTATGGTTGTGGTCTAACATTTAATGGAGCTGTTGGTATGTAAGTTTCTTCTTGAAGTCTATGGTTGTGGTCTAACATTTAATGGAGCTGTTGGTATGTAAGTTTCTCCTTGTAGTCTATGGGTGTGGTCTAGCATTTAATGGAGCTGTTGGTATGTCAGTTTCTTCTTGAAGTCTATGGTTGTGGTCTAACATTTAATGGAGCTGTTGGTATGTAAACCTTGAAGTCTATGGTTGTGGTCTAACATTTAATGGAGCTTTCGGTATGTCAGTTTCTTCTTGAAGTCTATGGTTGTGGTCTAACATTTAATGGAGCTGTTGGTATGTAAACCTTGAAGTCCATGGTTGTGGTCTAACATTTAATGGAGCTGTTGGTATGTAAGTTTCTTCTTGAAGTCTATGGGTGTGGTCTAACATTTAATGGAGGTGTTGGTATGTAAGTTTCTTCTTGAAGTCTATGGTTGTGGTCTAACATTTAATGGAGTTGTTGGTATGTAAGTTTCTCCTTGAAGTCTATGGTTGTGGTCTAACATTTAATGGAGTTGTTGGTATGTAAGTTTCTTCTTGAAGTCTATGGTTGTGGTCTAACATTTAATGGAGTTGTTGGTATGTAAGTTTCTTCTTGAAGTCTATGGTTGTGGTCTAACATTTAATGGAGTTGTTGGTATGTCAGTTTCTTCTTGAAGTCTATGGTTGTGGTCTAACATTTAATGGAGCTATTGGTATGTAAGTTTCTCCTTGAAGTCTATGGTCTAGCATTTAATGGAGTTGTTGGTATGTAAGTTTCTCCTTGAAGTCTATGGTTGTGGTCTAACATTTAATGGAGCTATTGGTATGTAAGTTTCTCCTTGAAGTCTATGGTCTAGCATTTAATGGAGTTGTTGGTATGTCAGTTTCTCCTTGAAGTCTATGGGTGTGGTCTAACATTTAATGGAGCTGTTGGTATGTCAGTTTCTCCTTGAAGTCTATGGTTGTGGTCTAACATTTAATGGAGCTGTTGGTATGTAAGTTTCTCCTTGTAGTCTATGGTTGTGGTCTAACATTTAATGGAGCTGTTGGTATGTAAGTTTCTCCTTGTAGTCTATGGTTGTGGTCTAACATTTAATGGAGCTGTTGGTATGTAAACCTTGAAGTCTATGGTTGTGGTCTAACATTTAATGGAGCTGTTGGTATGTAAACCTTGAAGTCTATGGTTGTGGTCTAACATTTAATGGAGTTGTTGGTATGTAAGTTTCTTCTTGAAGTCTATGGGTGTGGTCTAACATTTAATGGAGCTGTTGGTATGTAAGTTTCTCCTTGTAGTCTATGGTTGTGGTCTAACATTTAATGGAGGTTTCGGTATGTAAGTTTCTCCTTGAAGTCTATGGTTGTGGTCTAGCATTTAATGGAGTTGTTGGTATGTAAGTTTCTTCTTGAAGTCTATGGTTGTGGTCTAACATTTAATGGAGTTGTTGGTATGTCAGTTTCTTCTTGAAGTCTATGGTTGTGGTCTAACATTTAATGGAGCTATTGGTATGTAAGTTTCTCCTTGAAGTCTATGGGTGTGGTCTAGCATTTAATGGAGCTGTTGGTATGTAAGTTTCTCCTTGAAGTCTATGGTTGTGGTCTAACATTTAATGGAGCTGTTGGTATGTCAGTTACTCTGAAGAGAACAATGATATTTATTTAAGAATGGTGTAAGGACTAACTGCAAAAATTATTAAGCAATTAAAGATAGGTATCCAATAAGCCCAAAGCTCCAAGTTATAGAATGTCCAAGTGTCAATCTGTCTGTCAATAATATGTTCAAATGACATCTGAACCCTTCAGTTAATTCTCAATAAAATTGACAGAAATGGGACTTTGTTAGTCAGTTTGTTTAGCCCATTCAACACCAAGTAACTGACATGGACTGGTGCATGATATTTTTTAGACCAATAATTTAATCAGAAAATTACATTTGGACCAGTTCATTTATCAAAATGGCTAATTTTGTCAAACAATAGTAATATTACTGGCAAAAAGTGCAGATCTACACTTTTTGTAAGCCTATTTAAAGTTCTGTAGTGTTGAAATGGTGAAGTTTCTACAAATGGTGTCACTGGGGCAAGACTAGAGCAGTATGTCAATGAAACTTTTAAATCCCTTCTTATTGTAGGTATGTTACCATTTCTGGTATTTGGCAAACCAACAGGAATCCCTATTACATTTCTTTAACTGGAGTTTAAGATTATTAGTTTATACAAATTTATTTTAGCTCGATTGCGAAACAAGTTATTTCAACTTATATAAATCACTCTCGAGACCTCATTCCTGATGGAATCCATCGCCACGAGGGAGAGAGAAGAGGCAACGTGGAATTTAAATGCCTTGCCTAAGGGCACAATCGTAACGGCTTCAGTGGGGCTCGAACTCCGGACCTTTCGCACCTGAAGCGAACGCGCATCCACTGCGCTATCACGACTTCCACTCATTTAAGATTATTGAAACTAACAGACAATAGTATGCACAAACTGAGCATGTGCGGTTCATTTGGATTTATTCTGATATCACCGCTCATTAGTATTCACTGACATTAAGGTCACTGGGGATATGGCATAACCCCTTAATCCACAAACGCCATGCAACACCGTATAGCCTCCGTGCCACGCCTTTATCTATTCCCATAGAGTATGTAGTACAGTATGCCTAGTGCTTATCAGCAATAAGGAGATACACTGTATAATTTACTTCTTCTGTTGTGGAGTAAAGAATAAAAGAGATATTGTAATCTACTGCTGTTATTCTTTCAGAGTTTTCTATGAGTCGTTTATCTGTAGAAGAACCAGACACTGACCAGCTTGTTACCAACATAACAGTTGTCAGAACCGGAGGCACCTTGGGAGTTGTGACATTAGAATGGGTTGCTTTGCTGGATGGTAAGTGTCCAGCAGACCACAATAATTGTAAGTAATGAACCAGTCTGTATGTTGTGTCAATTCTGACTCATGCACTAACAACCAGTCTGTATGTTGTGTCAATTCTGACTCATACACTAACAACCAGTCTGTATGTGGTATCTATGGTGATAACTTGTACACTAACAATCAGTCTGTATGTGGTATCTATGGTGATAACGTGTACATTAACAATCAGTCTGTATGTGGTATCTATGGTGATAACTTGTACACTAACAATCAGTCTGTATGTGGTATCTATGGTGATAACGTGTACATTAACAATCAGTCTGTATGTGGTATCTATGGTGATAACTTGTACACTAACAACCTGTCTGTATGTGGTGTATCTATGGTGATAACGTGTACATTAACAATCAGTCTGTATGTGGTATCTATGGTGATAACTTGTACACTAACAATCAATCTGTATGTGGTATCTATGGTGATAACGTGTACATTAACAACCTGTCTGTATGTGGTATCTATGGTGATAACGTGTACATTAACAACCTGTCTGTATGTGGTATCCATGGTGATAACTTGTACACTAATAATCAGTCTGTATGTGGTATCTATGGTGATAACGTGTACATTAACAATCAGTCTGTATGTGGTATCTATGGTGATAACTTGTACACTAACAACCTGTCTGTATGTGGTATCTATGGTGATAACGTGTACATTAACAATCAGTCTGTATGTGGTATCTATGGTGATAACGTGTACATTAACAATCAGTCTGTATGTGGTATCTATGGTGATAACTTGTACATTAACCTGTCTGTATGTGGTATCTATGGGGATAACTTGTACATTAACAATCTGTCTGTATGTGGTATCTATGGTGATAACGTGTACATTAACAACCTGTCTGTATGTGGTATCCATGGTGATAACTTGTACACTAACAATCAGTCTGTATGTGGTATCTATGGTGATAACGTGTACATTAACAATCAGTCTGTATGTGGTATCTATGGTGATAACGTGTACATTAACAATCAGTCTGTATGTGGTATCTATGGTGACAACTTGTACATTAACCTGTCTGTATGTGGTATCTATGGGGATAACTTGTACATTAACAATCTGTCTGTATGTGGTATCTATGGTGATAACGTGTACATTAACAACCTGTCTGTATGTGGTATCCATGGTGATAACTTGTACACTAACAATCAGTCTGTATGTGGTATCTATGGTGATAACGTGTACATTAACAATCAGTCTGTATGTGGTATCTATGGTGATAACGTGTACATTAACAATCAGTCTGTATGTGGTATCTATGGTGACAACTTGTACATTAACCTGTCTGTATGTGGTATCTATGGGGATAACTTGTACATTAACAACCTGTCTGTATGTGGTATCCATGGTTATACATTGTAAGTTAACAACCAGTTTGTATGTGGTATCCATGGTTATACATTGTAAGTTAACAACCAGTTTGTATGTGGTATCCATGGTGACTGAAATCCAAATTTAAATTTATTTAGTGTATTAATATCAAGTGAGTTTTGTTTAAATATTTAAAAACTAATTTGTTCAAATGGTTCCAGTTCAGTGCACAATCTGGGCATCAGGACCTGACAGTTGTTAACAATCTTGCACATATGTATGTTATATATTACAGGTAGCATTGCTATGGCTGATATTGCACCATCGTCTGGCTCCATATTTTTTGTCAGTAACGAGGCAAGCCGACAAATAACAGTCTCTGTTCTTCCTGATGACATTCCTGAAGGTCAAGAGGTAAGTTTGGCTTAGTTAATAACAGTCTCTGTTCTTCCTGATGACATTCCTGAAGGTCAAGAGGTAAGCTTGGCTTAGTTAATAACAGTCTCTGTTCTTCCTGATGACATTCCTGAAGGTCAATAGGTGAGTTTGGCTTAGTTAATAACAGTCTCTGTTCTTCCTGATGACATTCCTGAAGGTCAAGAGGTAAGTTTGGCTTAGTTAATAACAGTCTCTGTTCTTCCTGATGACATTCCTGAAGGTCAAGAGGTAAGTTTGGCTTAGTTAATAACAGTCTCTGTTCTCCTGATGACATTCCTGAAGGTCAATAGGTGAGTTTGGCTTAGTTAATAACAGTCTCTGTTCTTCCTGATGACATTCCTGAAGGTCAAGAGGTGAGCTTGGCTTAGTTAATAACAGTCTCTGTTCTTCCTGATGACATTCCTGAAGGTCAAGAGGTAAGTTTGGCTTAGTTAATAACAGTCTCTGTTCTTCCTGATGACATTCCTGAAGGTCAAGAGGTAAGTTTGGCTTAGTTAATAACAGTCTCTGTTCTTCCTGATGACATTCCTGAAGGTCAATAGGTGAGTTTGGCTTAGTTAATAACAGTCTCTGTTCTTCCTGATGACATTCCTGAAGGTCAAGAGGTGAGCTTGGCTTAGTTAATAACAGTCTCTGTTCTTCCTGATGACATTCCTGAAGGTCAAGAGGTGAGCTTGGCTTAGTTAATAACAGTCTCTGTTCTTCCTGATGACAGTAAAAGTCTTGACTGAAGATACTTCACTGTAGTTCTGACAAGGTTTAAACTTGCAATCCCTTGATTGACTGTCCGATTAGCGCAGTGGTTAGTGCACTCGCTTCTCATTAATGCAACCCCGGGTTCGATCCTCGGACCGGGAAGTATGTGAGATGGTACGGTGGCTGCCAGAACGGACAGGTGGGTTTTCTCCGGGTACTCCGGTTTCCTCCCACACGAATGACCACATATATGCTTTCATCCGCACCAATGAGAGTGATTAATATAAGTTTTTAGAACTTGCTTCGCAATCGTTGTAAAATAAATAAAGTTTAAAACCTCCAGGCCAGCGCATTAACAGTTTCTTAAATTCATGGATGAACGGATTTTGATAATAAAAACGACTACTGTATTTACTAACTAATGATAAACTCTGTATACATGTACTTGTTCATTTCTCTGTAACGCTTATATTCACTAGGTATGTTTGTTTGTGGTTGTAGTAAATGTATTTCTTGCTTATATTCACTAGTATGTTGTTTGTGGTTGTAGTAATGTATTCCCGCTTATATTCACTAGGTATGTTTGTTGTGGTTGTAGTAAATGTATTTCTTGCTTATATTCACTAGGTATGTTTGTTTGTGGTTGTAGTAAATGTATTTCTTGCTTATTTCACTAGGTATGTTTGTTTGTGGTTGTAGTAAATGTATTCTCGCTTATATTCACTAGGTATGTTTGTTTGTGGTTGTAGTAAATGTATTTTGTTTTTTGTTTTTGTTGTGGTTGTTTGTTTATGTTTGTTTGTGGTTGTAGTAAATGTATTCTGCTTAATTACTAGGTATGTTTGTTTGTGGTGTAGTAAATGTATTTCTGCTTATATTCACTAGGTATGTTTGTTTGTGGTTGTAGTAAATGTATTCCTCGCTTATATTCACTAGGTATGTTTGTTTGTGGTTGTAGTAAATGTATTTCTTGCTTATATTCACTAGGTATGTTTGTTTGTGGTTGTAGTAAATGTATTTCTCGCTTATATTCACTAGGTATGTTTGTTTGTGGTTGTAGTAAATGTATTTCTCGCTTATATTCACTAGGTATGTTTGTTTGTGGTTGTAGTAAATGTATTTCTTAATCGCTAACAGGATATTGAGATCAAACTGACTTCAGCCACAAATGGTCGTATTGGAGGCAACAGTGTGTTTACACTATCTATCCAGTCGAATGACAATCCGCATGGTGTCGTCCAATTTGCAACCACCCGTTATTCAGTGGAGGAACAAGCAAGCAATTCTCAACAGACCCTTCTGCTATCGAGGACGTAAGACTTCCAAGTTCATACTTTACAGTTAAACCTGCGCCAAACAAACACCAAATATGAAAATTCCGTGCCACCATTTAAACCTCTCATTAATTATCATTATCAGTGCATATAGAGTTTGTTTATAGATGGTGATTCAGCTTAGTTACCCTTGGTGCTGGCGACCCATAAGGCCGAGGGTTTTAATGATAGATCACCTGTCAAAAGAAAAACAAATGTATACAATTATATTTGATAGAAACCCACACCCCCACCCCCAGTGAGGATTCAACCCTAATTATATTCGATAGAAACCCACACCCCCACCCCAGTGGGGATTCAAACCTAATTATGTTTCATAGAAACCCCCAGTGGGGATTCAACCCTAATTATATTTGATAGAAACCCCTCACCCCCAGTGGGGATTCAAACCTAATTATATTCGATAGAAACCCACACCCCCCACCAGTTGGGATTCAAACCTAATTATGTTTCATAGAAACCCACACCCCCACCCCAGTTGGGATTCAAACCTAATTATGTTTCATAGAAACCCACACCCCCACCCCAGTTGGGATTCAAACCTAATTATGTTTCATAGAAACCCCCCACCCCACCCCAGTGGGGATTCGAACCTAATTATGTTTCATAGAAACCCCCCACCACCAGTGGGGATTCAAACATAATTATGTTTGATAGAAACCCACACCCCCAGTGGGGATTCAAACCTAATTATATTCGATAGAAACCCACACCCCCAGTGGGGATTCGAACCTACAATGTTTAGTGACAAGTGATCTGATGTCAAAGACTATAAGTACTCTGCCACTCGGAGATAACCATATTTAGTAAAACTTATTAGTTGCAAATCTATGTGAAATTTGGCATATGAAAACATTATGTGTTGGGATATTAGGCTGTTAGGCTGTCCGATTAGCGCAGTGGTTCGATCCTCGGACCATGAAGTATATGAGATGGTACCTTGGTCGCTGCACTCGAAATACTCCTAGGTCAAATAATATGCGTTATATTTATTTCAGTGGTGGTAGCTATGGACAACTGCGGGTATATTACAGTACATCCCAGGTGATGTATGTAGCGGAAGACATCAGTAACTTGGGTACAGGTGTACTTGACTACTTCCAAGATCCACAGTTTGGAGGGCGTGGTATACCAGGCCATTCAGTTCCAGTACCAGCAACAGAAAATCCTATCGAGGTGCCGTAAAATATATTTTAATTGCCCAAAGTGCAAGCAAATTTACCAAATTATACGAAGCATGCGAGTCCGCCTCCATGGTCGAGTGGTTAAGGTCGCTGACTTGTATACCACTGTAACCTATTATCACTGATGGTCACGGGTTCGAGCCCCACTCAGACCGTGTCTCATTTATATGAAAAAGTTGGCAGTTTCTTACGGAGGTTGGTGCACCCAAGTACTGGTTAACCGCTGGAGCCTGCCCAGGAAAGGTGTTGTTAAGTAAACTGCCCGCCGGCGATATAGCCCGAAATAGTGCTGATGCAGGCGTAAAACCCGAAATAAAACATATATAATAACGAAGCATGTGAACATAGATCCAAACTAAGTCTTCTGCGAAGTGATCTGCCACGTTTTGATGCCAGTTCACTCACAATGTGGCATTTAGTTCATACACATTTATTTGAGCTCGATTGCGAAACAAGTTCTTACAACTTATATTAATCACTCTCGAGACCTCATTACTGATGGAATCCATCACCATGAGGGAGAGAGAAGAGGCAATGTGGAATTCAGATGCCTTGCCTAAGGGCACAATCGTAACAGCTCCAGCGGGGCACAAACTCTTGGCCTATCGCACCTGAAGCGAACGCGCTATCACGACTTCCACAGGTTCGTCCTTGAGCAGAGGTCCACCCTTCCACAACATTTCATGAAAATCCTCCCATAACTTTTTGTGACGTAATTCTGCTAACAGATAAACAAACAAATAAACAAACAATAAACAAAACAAAAGCATAACCCCCTTAAACTGCTATTATATTATTATTATTCATTATATCAGGTTTGTGCGACGGCTTGTCTGAGGTTGATGTCGTGTAAGGCGTTTGAGGTCTATTTCTTCAACACCACTGGAGCCTGTACCATGTTTACCACGACGACCACAAACCCCCTGCAGATCATCACGACCACCATTCAGTATTATATAAAGGATTTTGTCAAGGTGACTTTTAATTTCATGCTTGAGCTTTACTTGCAATCCGATCATCTTATGGCGAGCTGTAGGCGAGCTTTTATGGTACGCGAGTTGAGAAAAGAGTGTTGCTAAATTAAAAATGTTCGTACCAGAAGTATGATTTGCCGGAAAGAGTGAGGATTATTTATCACTTTGCATAGTGAAGTACCCCCCCCCATCCAAGGGAATATCCCTCTCCTCAGAACTCCAAATTTTCACATAAATAGAATAAATCACCATTGAGACCTCTGAAATTCCTTCCTTGTTCTATATAAATACCAGTACCGGTATTTTAAATGCCCCGCTTTGGAATGACAAATGATCGACATGAATTTTGATATAATATTAGTATTTGTTATGAGAACCTGTTTTTTATACATTTATCTATCGTCGCCCCCTGGTTAAGTGGGGCGATGTCTCCAGAAGTATATTAGTCACATTATATGTGTTGATGATAATGAAAGATAGAGAAGATGCTCCAATTCCAGAAGCATCCCTGGTTCGTTTACATGCCCGGTGTATGGCACCGATACAAGAGACCTCGGTTTATAGTCCCAGCTGAAGACTGTTAATATTGTGAAGGTTAGACGGGGACTGAACCATGATATAACATGTCGGTTAACTGCTGTATAATTCTAGGCTGGTGAGCTGTCTGGTGTTCATGCTACCCCCGGAGATGATTACAGTGTGGTAACCAATGGTTACATTCTCATAGAGGAAGGA
>CM026399.1:41434329-41519510 GCA_014843695.1 Archivesica marissinica | reverse complement strand
CCTGTCTCCATATATATACTCATTCCTGTCTCCATATATATACTCATTCCTGTCTCCATATATATACTCATTCCTGTCTCCATATATATACTCATTCCTGTCTCCATATATATACTCATTCCTGTCTCCATATATATACTCATTCCTGTCTCCATATATATACTCATTCCTTCCCATATTAACTCATTCCTGTCTCCATATATATACTCATTCCTGTCTCTCATATATATACTCATTCCTGTCTCCATATATATACTCATTCCTGTCTCCATATATATACTCATTCCTGTCTCCATATATATACTCATTCCTGTCTCCATATATATACTCATTCCTGTCTCAATATATATACTCATTCCTGTCTCCATATATATACTCATTCCTGTCTCCATATATATATACTCATTCCTGTCTCCATATATATATATACTCATTCCTGTCTCCATATATATACTCATTCCTGTCTCCATATATATATTCATTCCTGTCTCCATATATATATTCATTCCTGTCTCCATATATATACTCATTCCTGTCTCCATATATATACTCATTCCTGTCTCCATATATATATTCATTCCTGTCTCCATATATATACTCAGTTGTAAGTAATATCGGCTTCTAATTTCATGTTATTTATGTATATAAATATAATCTCGTTTTCGTACATATATATGTATCTACAGGTGTGTGGCATGTATCTACAGGTGTGTGTCCTGTATCTACAGGTGTGTGCCATGTATCTACAGGTGTGTGGTATGTATCTACAGGTGTGTGGCACGTATCTACAGGTGTGTGGCATATGTCTACAGATGTGTGTCTGCTATATCAATCCTGCGGAGTTCGTATTTATCAATGTTGCTGGATGCTTCCGAGCTCCTATCACTGTCAGCACTATTGACACTTGGTGTGAAACTCCCGCCAGTTTTCAATGCATACAATAAATCGTCAAAATCCTTGGTATCCGAGATAGTGTTTTGATGATACACAGGTGGGTCAATGTATATGTTACCACCGTGAGGCAGGGTCCGCTTCACCTTCATCGTACTACGTGTTGTCCTCGAGCCACGCAGGGAGTCGCGTTCCCAGCTCTGTTAAATGAACAAACAAAAAAACATTACTACCGGTACACACAAATCTTGGAAGCATTGTACATGTACGTTGCTGCTGATTTTATTGTAATATCTGACCAATTCAATGTCTATTTATAAAATATCATTCAAAGGGCAATAACCAGATGTAAAGACAAGACATATGTTTTTTTGTTTTTGGGGCTTTAAAAGTCGCACCAACAGCTTAGGTAATATGTATGGCGACTCTCCAGCTATTATTGGCGGAGGAAAAACACCAGGGGCCCCTCTGAGCAGTATATAATGTACGGGCGGGCACCCGGGTAGAACCAGCAACCTTCCGCAAGCCAGCTGAGAGCTTCCTCTCTTGCAGGCTCGAATCCCACTGGGGTTGTCGAATTCCTTCAACGGTGGGGGGGGGGTATGAAGTCAACAACCTTAACCACGGAGGCCCAAAGACATATAATGGTGTAAATTACTAGTATGGTGAACACGCACACCACATTTCTTAGAAATTCATATGTACAAGAGCAATGGAATGTAATCAGCAGCTATATTTATGCGATGTAAAAGTACACTTTAAGATAACAACATATTTCAAGTTTTATTGAAATCCAACATAAAGTGTTGAAGCAGTTTGTTCCACCAGTTTAATATAATAAACACGCTTGTGTCCAGGATTAAGGCATTTGTTGAGAGCTACACGATCCGTAGAACTACGGATGGAGTGATCTGAAAAATCCACTTATCCGTAACCCATTTGATTCTGGATACCGTTCAAACAGTATTTGCAAAGAACATAGAGCCAGATCAGCCGCCATGGAACGTTCCGCCTGATCAAGCTCTATGCTGTTTGCTATTCAGATGATCTTCAGAAACAAACGCTGCATGCTGATCAGGATCTATGTTGTTTGCAAAAGCCTTTAAATGTATCCAGAATGAAATGGGTTGTAATGATTTTGCCAACTAAACTATGATAGTCTGTCTTTATTTACATTTTATGATAGATTACGGAGAAACGTGTGGTGCATATGAATACATCATGTCAAATATTCGACCCTATGTTAATCGTCATGCCTATGGACAGGCCATCATCGTAGTTTACATAAATTTCTTTTACTTGTCAAACTATCAGCCCAGGAATTTAAATCGTCGACGGGGCATGTCCCCCCGCGCATGTCCCATAGCCTCTGAATTATAGTTAGTACACTCTATATACTACCTATCGTATTTCATTACACAATGGCTGTCCGATTAGCGCATAGCACTCTCGTTTCTCACAAATGCAACTCGGGTTCGATCCTCGGACCGGGAAGTCTCGTTTCTCACAAATGCAACTCGGGTTCGATCCTCAGATCGGGAAGTATGTGAGATGGTATGGTGTTCGCCAGATCGGACAGGTGGGTTTTCTCCGGGTACTCCGGTTTCCTCCACACGAATGACCACATATACGCTTTCATCCGCGCCAGCAAGAGTGATTAATATAAGTTGTTAAAACTTGCTTCGCAATCGTTGCAAAATAAATAAACTTTAAACCTTAAACAACATTACACAATAAATTCCTTAATACAACAAAGTTAATTTAAATATATATATGTATGTTTAGAATTACGTTTAATCATTAAACCATTTATAAGATACTGCTCTGGAAAGATGGACAACTGTATTTATGGGGGTATAAACAATCAACAAGTCAGTGTCAACAACAGCATACATGAACGTAAGCGCAAAGCAACAATGTTTATGAAACAAGAAAACAATTATAAATCAAAGACAACAACAGTTATTAAGTTGAACTCGCAAGCAAACCGTTAGCAAGCAGGTTTAGAGTCAATGTCAACAACATTTAGCAAGTCAACAACATTCTGCAAGTCATAGTTTCCTGTCCAATTCTTTATTTCAATTGGTTGTAAATAATCATGTACATGATAGAAAATAAATATGTTAACCAAGTCAATAGCACTTAATATCACAGACACAATTGGTTTTTGTGCCCATAATAATACTACTAATAAGACTATAGGGCACATAAATATATTGTTTCTTGTGCCTGCGATTTAAATTTAATAAGTCAATGTCGACAAACATTTAGTAAGTCAATACCACTTAAATCAGAGTCAACAAGCATTTAGCAAGTCAATTCCACTTAAATCAGAGTCAACAAGCATTTAGTAAGTCAATTCCACTTAAATCGTTGTCAACAAGCATTTAGCAATTCAATTCCACTTAAATCAGAGTCAACAAGCATTTAGCAAGTCAATTCCACTTAAATCAGAGTCAACAAGCATTTAGCAAGCATAAACTACAAGCATTCCTGACTCTACATAGAGTCAAGATCAACAAAACACCAATAGTAATGATCAACTTTATAAACGGAGCCTGTGAAGCCAGGTTAACAACATTTAGCAAGCACTAACCAATAACAAAGTTTACTATCCCGGAAAGCAAAAAGTCAAGTCTAAGCAACATTTAGCAAACACTAGCCAATAACAAAGTTTACTATACCGGAAAGCGTGCACTAAGAAGAAACAAAGTGTACTTTACCTAAAAGCAAGAAGAACAAGGCAAACAACAGTTAGCAAGCATTATGTAGCGTACACTAACAAGAAACAAAGTGTACTTTACCTAAAAGCAAGAAGAACAAGGCAAACAACAGTTAGCAAGCTTCAACCACATGCTACTACACCAGTATCATACCTCATTGAGTAAGGAGGCACGTGAACCTTTGAGGCTTCCTACGTCCAGAGTGGTCGGGTGGAACTGGTACTGACCTGCACCCGGGGCGGCCACTGTCTGAGTCTGTGCTGGGTCAAACAGGTGACCCGTCATGGAGTAGGAACTCGCCCGCTGTGGTGTGAAACAGTGAGCCAAACATGGATTTCTCAACAAAGCATACAGAATCATCGCCATCAGACCCTGAAGTAGAGATTACAGGATTATTTCACTCTCACATAGCGAATACAGCACAAATATATACTAGACATTTAAAAATAGAAAATACAGCATCAATTATTACCCTCAGATTACCCTCCATGTTAAAACTTGTGACCCAACCCATTTGCTTCAACATTTATTGACAATTCTTGTGTTCAACACGGACATAAATCGTATATACTATGCATATACCAGGGTTCATTCTAGGTCAGAATTTTTGGGAGAAGTGAGAAAGCGCGTGATCGCTTCCTTAAATGGTGTTCTTTAATATACTTCTGCAAAATAGGGTTAAAATGCACAGTACAACCATTAAATACAACATATGAATAGAAGGAGTGCTTAATGGGTCCGTTTTTTTTTTGGCGAAGTCAGGGTCCCTAGGGCGACAATTTCGTCCACATCGCCCTCTAAACTGATCCTTGATATACACGTGTGTTCATTTGTTTTGTTCTGTACATTGTACGTATAGAATGAATGAAATAAAATATGATCAAACTAAACCTTCAGATACAGAATACATGCATAGGGAAAATGTCTACTCTCACATATAGTTCGTTGTTGTTTGTTAGTTCGGGTTTTACGCCTGCATCAGCACCATTTTGGGCTATATCGCCGGCGGGCAGTTTACCTAACAACACCTTTCCTGGGCAGGCTGCAGCGGTTAACCAGTACTTGGGTGCACCAACCTCCGTAAGAAACTGCCAACTTTTTCATATAAATGAGACGCGGCCTGAGCGGGGCTCGAACCCGTGACCATCAGTGATGATAGGTTACAGTAGTATACAAGTCGGCTACCGTAACCACTCGACCACGGAGGCGGACTTCTCACATACAGACTACAGGACCAAGTATCACTCTTAATGGAAGTCAGTGTGTATGCCATCATACAACAGAGAATACAAGATACATTCCCACATTCCCACTATCGGAGGACACAGCATCAATTCAAAAGAGTTGAAATATTTACCTGTAAAATGTTGAAGATACAGAACATTACGAGCATCCAGAGGTGCCCATACACCAGGTGCAGACTGCCCCACAGCCATGTGATTATAATCACACCCCAGAATAACAACAAGGTTCGAATCTCTGAAATATATAAAATTATGAGATAATAAGCACGGTTTCGAACAGTCACCCCTACAGCCAGGCCGCCTAGCAACAACAAACCTGACAAGCCTAGCACACATTCTCGACAAATTATCATTGTAATATTTCGCACACAGCAGGTAATTTATTCCGTGGTCAAAGATGATGATATCGATAGCAATATGTGCCAAATAAAGGATGGCCTTACCGCTGATGTTGTATCTCCCTCTATAGATGTCATCATAGGCCTGCCACTGGGGCGTCACCTGGAACGCCTTGACAAACACGACCGCTACAACCACCAGCATCAGCAACACAGGCAGGATCAACCCTCCCAGACCCGCATACGGATTCGTGATAAAACACCTAAATATAAATTCACCGTGAGTAATTATATAATATACATTTACTTGTCTCATTTGTTCAAAGACCTTCAAAACATTGTAGCACTACAAGATGTAAATATACATTATCAAAATGCTACCTTTTTATATTAATTTTTTTAACATTTATTTATCTTCGCTACCGGTTGCCCATATGAGCGACGCCTCCTGAAGAGATTAGTCATTTTAGATTTTTTGGAGGATAGTGCAATGATACAGACAGATACCCATTTAAGAGTCTCCTCTGGTTATTTTACGTGTACAGTGTAAAGCACCGACACGAGACCTCGGTTTAACGTCCCATCTGAAAGACTGTTAATTTTATTAGGGTCAGACGGGGAATCAAACCTGCGATTCCTGGATTATAAAATGCTACCAATACCAATATATCAATTTTATATACAGACACACCTGTGCTAAATACCACTTCCGAAACCAACCCATATGGATCAATATCTCGAATCATAGAATATTTAAACAAGGGAACAAAGACCCCTGCCCACAGGACTGGTAATCCAGGGATCACAGGTTCGATCACCAATCTGACCATAATAAAATTAACAGTCTTTCAGATGGGACATTCAACTGAGGTCTCGTGTTGGTGCTGTACACCATGTACGTTAAAGACCCAGAGGAGACTCTGGAATGCACTATCCTCCAAAAATCTAAAATGACTAATCTCTTCAGGAGGCGTCGCTCATATGGGCAACCGGTAGCGACGATAAATAAACGTAAAACACGCACACAATAAATTTGCAGCAGGCATTTTTGTTAATTATTAATTTAATAATTTTGTCGATATTTGTTTATCGCCGGACTACAGGTGAACTATCTCCACTTACATGTCTCCATTGTTGTTGACGTCTCCATAAATAAAGTCTATCGGTATATCGTACACATATCGGTACAAATTGAACGTCGCCACGTAGAATATAGCGATGAGTACCACAGGTATTCCTGAAAGAAACGACGTGGTCACTGATCACAAAACTATTACTAATCAATTTTACACAGAATAAGTGGGCCAGTGTGAGGAATGAATGGCTTTCGGCCTCCACAATAACCTAAAACATGCCCAAATGTATGTTGTGTCTTTTTTATTAAGTCAAATATTTTTATTGAATTTTTTTATATTTGTTTTATTACAAATTTATTTTAGCTCGATTGCGAAACAAGTTCAGCTTTGAGAGGATATAGAAGGTCAGCTCTGAGAGGATATAGACCGTCAGCCTTGAGAGGATATAGACTGTCAGCTTTGAGAGGATATAGACTGTTAGCTTTGAGAGGATTTATACTGTCAGCTTTGAGAGGATATAGACTGTCAGCTCTGAGAGGATATAGACTGTCAGCTTTGAGAGGATATAGACCATCAGCTTTGAGAGGATATAGACCATCAGCTTTGAGAGGATATAGACTGTCACATTTGAGAGGATATAGACTGTCAGCTCTGAGAGGATATATACTGTCAGCTTTGAGAGGATATAGACTGTCAGAATTGAGAGGATATAGACCGTCAGCTTTGAGAGGATATATACTGTCAGATTTGAGAGGATATATACTGTCAGCTTTGAGAGGATATAGACTGTCAGAATTGAGAGGATATAGACGGTCAGAATTGAGAGGACATAGACCGTCAGCTTTGAGAGGATATAGACTGTCAGCTTTGAGAGGATATAGACTGTCAGCTCTGAGAGGATATATACTGTCAGCTTTGAGAGGATATAGACTGTCAGGCTTGAGAGGATATAGACTGTCAGCTTTGTGAGGATATAGACTGTCAGCTCTGAGAGGATATAGACTGTTGTCAGGTTTGAGAGGATATAGACTGTCAGGTTTGAGAGGATATAGACTGTCAGCTCTGAGAGGATATAGACTGTCAGGTTTGAGAGGATATAGACTGTCAGGTTTGAGAGGATATAGACTGTCAGCTCTGAGAGGATATCGACTGTCAGCTCTGAGAGGATATATACTGTCAGGTTTGAGAGGATATAGACTGTCAGCTCTGAGAGGATATAGACCATCAGCTTTGAGAGGATATAGACTGTCAGGTTTGAGAGGATATAGACTGTCAGCTTTGAGAGGACATATACCGTCAGCTTTGAGAGGATATAGACTGCCAGCTTTGAGAGGATATAGACTGTCAGCTTTGAGAGGATATAGACCATCAGCTTTGAGAGGATATAGAATGTCAGCTTTGAGAGGATATAGACTGCCAGCTATGAGAGGATATAGACTGTCAGGTTTGAGAGGATATAGACTGTCAGGTTTGAGAGGATATAGACTGTCAGCTTTGAGAGGATATAGACTGTCAGCTTTGAGAGGATATAGACCATCAGCTTTGAGAGGATATAGACTGTCAGCTTTGAGAGGATATAGACTGTCAGCTTTGAGAGGATATAATGTAGACCATCAGCTTTGAGAGGATATAGACTGTCAGCTCTGAGAGGATATAGACTGTCAGCTTTGAGAGGACATAGACTGTCAGCTTTGAGAGGATATAGACTGTCAGCTTTGAGAGGATATAGACCATCAGCTTTGAGAGGACATAGACTGTCAGGTTTGAGAGGATATAGACTGTCAGCTTTGAGAGGATATACATGTAGACCATCAGCTTTGAGAGGATATAGACTGTCAGCTCTGAGAGGATATAGACTGTCAGCTTTGAGAGGAATGACTGTCAGCTTTGAGAGGATATAGACTGTCAGCTCTGAGAGGATATAGACCATCAGCTTTGAGAGGATATAGACTGTCAGCTTTGAGAGGATATAGACTGTCAGCTCTGAGAGGATATAGACCATCAGCTTTGAGAGGACATAGACTGTCAGCTTTGAGAGGATATAGACTGTCAGCTTTGAGAGGATATACATGTAGACCATCAGCTTTGAGAGGATATAGACTGTCAGCTCTGAGAGGATATAGACTGTCAGCTCTGAGAGGATATATACTGTCAGCTTTGAGAGGACATAGACTGTCAGCTTTGAGAGGATATAGACTGTCAGCTCTGAGAGGATATAGACCATCAGCTTTGAGAGGATATAGACTGTCAGCTTTGAGAGGATATAGACTGTCAGCTTTGAGAGGATATACATGTAGACCATCAGCTTTGAGAGGATATAGACTGTCAGCTTTGAGAGGATATAGACTGTCAGCTTTGAGAGGATATAGACCATCAGCTTTGAGAGGACATATAGGTGAGAGGATATAGACCATCAGCTTTGAGAGGACATAGACTGTCAGCTTTGAGAGGATATAGACCATCAGCTCTGAGAGGATATAGACCATCAGCTTTGAGAGGACATAGACTGTCAGCTTTGAGAGGATATAGACTGTCAGCTCTGAGAGGATATAGACCATCAGCTTTGAGAGGATAAAGACTGGGTGTTTGATATAGACTTACTTACTATAAGAAATTAGAGCTATCACTGAGAGTCACCATATGACCTAAGCTGTCGATAAAACCACAAACAAACAATACAGAATTCTGGAGGATGAATCGTGCCTTGTACATACTAGTAGGAACAGTTGTAGACTTACCCCATCCCAGCAGGAAGAAGAGAACGTATTTCCTATCTGTATGTTCATCATTCAAAACTAGGATCTTCCAGAAATTGAGAGCCTGTGTAATATATTACATACATACTGTAGAAATGTGTATTAATTATCTCTCTTGGCAGATCAAGTCAGATTTATCGCGAAATATATAATGGTCCTATTAGTTTATCATTTATTTTTCCATTGCATAACCTCTAGTACAATCTAATTATAACATAGTATTATACAAGCATGAAGAGTACGAGAATATTAGGTTAATGTCTAAGACTCTTTGTTCTTGGCCTAACATGCATAAATTCTTATCTTTAATGACTTGTCAGTCACAAACACAGATCTTAAACCTTGCTAAGTATATTTATTATGCAAATCACACAAGAAATCAATAGATCATTACCATCATTCCTTACATTGCTATTATACTGTTATATTTCATGCTTCTCTGTAAACTGTGTATATATGTGATGCTATAAGCATCTGCTGATGCTTAACCCATTCAACACCAAGTAACTGACATGGACTGGTCCATGATATTCATAAACCAATAAATGAATCAGAAAATCACATTTGGACAAGTTCATTTATCAAAAAGGGTAATTATGTCTAAAAATAGTCATATCACTGGCAAAAAGTGCAGATCCTGATGAGACGGCTCGTCACGAGCCGGCTCATCTGGATCTACACTTTTTGTAAGCCTATCTAGAGGTCTGTGGTGTTGAAAGGGTTAATGCAAAAAATATTGTATTGTATTATAAATTTTAATCTATTAGGTGAGTTGGAGAAAATAGTCGAGCAGTGCCTTGTATTTTTTCGGAGACAGCCAAATATATTAAAATTTATAAGACCGTATACTCTAATTTCTACTAATCCTATCTTCTGATACAAAAGCAACTTTAGTGAGGAAATATTACAGAATATTCAGGACATGAAGTTTATCATATGAATATAATTATGATGTCACAGTGTTATGACATCACAAAAGGTTTATAAGGCACTGACTTATAAAGTAAAGTTCATTACAGACGGACCATAGTCCAGTGGTTATCACGTTGGACTGGTAATCCAGGGATCACAGGTTCGATCCCCCATCTGACCCCTAATAAAATTAACTTAACAGTCTTTCAGATTGGACTTTAGACCGCGGTCTCGTGTCGGTGCTGTACACCGTACACGTAAAAGAACCAGAGAAGACTCTGGAATGGATCTCTGTCTGTATCATTGTACTATCTTCCAAAAATCTAAAATGGCTAATCTCTTCAGGAGGCATTGCTTATATGGGCAACCGGTAGCGACGATAAATAAACGTAAAACACATAGAGAAAAGTTTATTGGGCAGATCATATTTGACCATCAGTGCTGATACAATATAGTAAGTGTAAGCAATGATCATATTAAGGAATGATTAACCCTTTCCCTCATAGAAGCACCTCTTGACGCCATTACAACATACATTGACAATGTAGTAGCCAAACCAATGTTCATAAACCCTTTCCCTCATAGAAGTATCTCTTGACGCCATTACAACATACATTGACAATGTAGTAGCCAAACCAATGTTCATAAACCCTTTCCCTCATAGAAGCATCTCTTGACGCCATTACAACATACATTGACAATGTAGTAGCCAAACCAATGTTCATAAACCCTTTCCCTCATAGAAGCACCTCTTGACGCCATTACAACATACATTGACAATGTAGTAGCCAAACCAATGTTCATAAACGCTTTCCCTCATAGAATCACCTCTTGACGCCATTACAACATACATTGACAATGTAGTAGCCAAACCAATGTTCATAAACCCTTTCCCTCATAGAAGCATCTCTTGACGCCATTACCAATATGACATACATTGACAATTTAGTAGCCAAACCAATGTTCATAAACCCTTTCCCTCATAGAAGCACCTCTTGACGCCATTACAACATACATTGACAATGTAGTAGCCAAACCAATGTTCATAAACCCTTTCCCTCATAGAAGCACCTCTTGACGCCATTACAACATACATTGACAATGTAGTAGCCAAACCAATGTTCATAAACCCTTTCCCTCATAGAAGCTTTGGTTTGTTGTTGTGTGTTTTTTGGTTTGGTTTTGTGTGGTGTTTTTTTTGATCTCTTGACGCCATTACCAATATGACATACATTGACAATTTAGTAGCCAAACCAATGTTCATAAACCCTTTCCCTCATAGAAGCATCTCTTGACGCCATTACTTTGTGTAGTGCCAAAATGTTCATAAACTTTCCCTTAGAAGCATCTCTTGACGCCATTACCAATATGACATACATTGACAATTTAGTAGCCAAACCAATGTTCATAATAAAGGCCAGAATCTCATGTACTCCCAGTAATATCTATGGAGGTGGGATATATATGGTGACTACTTATCCATTGCATGATAGATAAATGGCTGTCGTTTGTATGGAGATATAATAGTATATTAACCTAAATCTCTATGGAGGTGGGATAGATATGGTGACTACTTATCCACTGCATGATAGATAAATGGCTGTCGTTTGTATGGAGATATAATAGTATATTAACCTAAATCTCTATGGAGGTGGGATAGATATGGTGACTACTTATCCACTGCATGATAGATAAATGGCTGTCGTTTGTATGGAGATATAATAGTATATTAACCTAAATCTCTATGGAGGTGGGATAGATATGGTGACTACTTATCCACTGCATGATAGATAAATGGCTGTCGTTTGTATGGAGATATAATAGTATATTAACCTAAATCTCTATGGAGGTGGGATAGATATGGTGACTACTTATCCACTGCATGATAGCTAAATGGCTGTCGTTTGTATGGAGATATAATAGTATATTAACCTAAATCTCTATGGAGGTAAGGTAGTAAATTATGGTGACGTACTTATACTGCATGTGATAATGGCTGTCGTTTGTATGGAGATATATAATATTAACTAAATCTCTATGATGGGAAGGTTGGTGACAGTATCATATTGACATGTGTCTTTGTATGGAGGTTATAGATAGTATATTGACCTGTGTCTATGAATGGAAAGGGTTAAAGACAGTATAATATTGACCTGTGTCTATGAATGGAAGTTTTGTTTCTTGATGGAAGGGTTAAAGACAGTATAATATTGACCTGTGTCTATGAATGGAAGGTTAAGGTTTTGTTGTTTGGGAGGGTTAAAGACAGTATAATATTGACCTGTGTCTATGAATGGAAGGGTTAAAGACAGTATAATATTGACCTGTGTCTATGAATGGAAGGGTTAAAGACAGTATAATATTGACCTGTGTCTATGAATGGAAGGGTTAAAGACAGTATAATATTGACCTGTGTCATCATCCAGGAGAACTGGCAGAGGAAGAAATAATGCATGAACAGTCCCATAACAATACATCTGTAGTTATCTTCTCCTAGCGTGTATACCAGGATCTCATCCGGACTTAGGTACGCCGCCACCACATAGCAGATCTGAAATATTGTTTGCATTCCTTCGTATTACATATAAATATGGATGTGCCGCCAACACGTAACAGATATAAGATAAAAAATCATTAACTAAATTCATGTCAATAGAAGCCAATTTCACGAGGTGTAAAATACACGCATGCACCGGTGAATAGAGGTCAGGTTGGAAAAAGTTAGGATTGGATGTGAAATATTCAAATACTATTCGAATACCACTTTCGAATATTCGCTTGCCATTTATCTATTTGGTCCCGTTCCTAACATCTTTCTTAGTAAAAATACACACTTGCACCAGTCAGGTTGGAAAAAGTTAGGATTTGATGTGAAATATTCAAATACTATTCGAATACCACTTTCGAATATTCGACTATTCGAATACCACTTTCGAATATTTGATTGTCATTTAGCTATTTGGTCCCGTTCCTAACATCTTTCTTAGAAAGTGTGACAGTCAGATTGAACTTTTAAACAGTTTCCTACACACTCGGGATTTTTTAGTTTTCCAGTCAATTATGTAATTTATGTTCAAAGATGTCAGTACAGATAGTCATGAAGTTGATGTTTTTTAGGATGGAATAAAAGTTAATTATCAAGATTTCTTCTTACCTGTGTTGCCATAGCAGCAAAGCACATGTGCATCAGTAGACTGGCACTAAACATTGCGCTGACTGAACATATATGGTGGGCAAGAATAGCTAGAAGCAGTCCAGCCTGCAATAAAATATGCATATATAAGTAGACTGGTACTAAACATTGCGCTGACTGAACATATATGGTGGGCAAGAATAGCTAGAAGCAGTCCAGCCTGCAATAAAATATGCATATATAAGTAGACTGGTACTAAACATTGCGCTGACTGAACATATATGGTGGGCAAGAATAGCTAGAAGCAGTCCAGCCTGCAATAAAATATGCATATATAAGTAGACTGGTACTAAACATTGCGCTGACTGAACATATATGGTGGGCAAGAATAGCTAGAAGCAGTCCAGTCTGCAATAAAATATGCATATATAAGTAGACTGGTACTAAACATTGTGCTGACTGAACATACATTGTGGACAAGAATAGCTAGAAGCAGTCCAGTCTGCAATAAAATATGCATACATGAGTAGACTGACAATACTGTTATTTCCTCCCTCTCAATATCAACTGCAATACAAAATAATGTGAGGCCAAAATCTCATCATCTTGCTTTACATCCATTGCAACAATTAATAAAATTGCAAATTTTCACTTCAAAATGAGATAACAATCTAAAATAATTTTCAAGAGCAGTCTTTTATATGAACTTCACAAATACTTATTTAGAAGAAAGCTAGGTGGAAGTCGTGATAGCGCCGTGGTAGCACGTTCGCTCCAGATGCGAAAGGTCCGGAGTTCGAGCCACGCTGGAGCCGTTATGATTGTGCCATTAGGCAAGGCATTTAAATTCCACATTGCCTCTTCTCTCTCCCTAGAGAGTGATTAATATAAGTTGTAAGAAATTTATTCGCAATCGAGCTACAATAAATTAGTATAAAAAAGAAGAAAGCTACAAATGTATAGTATACTGTTCATCATTAAGAACTATGCAGAGAAATGAATTTATCATCCCGCTCTATTTCTCTTTCAAGCTAAAAACATTCTTGTACTTACCATACAAATGAAGCAAGAAACAAAGAACCACACGGAATATCCAACCAGTCCGGGGTCAGAGGTCGCCGCCATGACAGCATAGTGGGTCATGTGCTTGATTGAGCAGGTGACAAAGTCATCAACACCAAGGTTAAGGTCATTGACAATCTCACATATGCCATTAGGTGACACCCACATTCGCAGACTGATGTCATAATAAACACACCTGCAAAACAAACAAAACAGTGTAACTTGGCTATATGTGTGTGTTTTACGTTTATTTACCGTCGCTACCGGTTGCCCATATGAGCGACGCCTCCTGAAGAGCTTAGTCATTTTAGATTTTTGGAGGATAGTGCAATGATACACACAGAGACCCATTCCAGAGTCTCCTCTGGTTCTTTTATGTGCACACTGTAAATCACCGACACGAGACCTCGGTTACTTAACTATGACTTAACAGTGACTTATATACCGACTGCTGGAACTCGTGATAGCGCAGTGGATGCGCGTTCGCTTCAGGTGCAAAAGGTCCGGAGTTCAAACCGCACTGGAGCCGTTACGATTGTGCCCTTAGGCAAGGCATTTAAATTCCACATTGCCTCTTCTCTCTCCTTCATGGCGATGGATTCCATCACGAATGAGGTCTCGAGAGTGATTAATATAAGTTGAAAGAACTTGTTTCACAATCGAGCTAAAATAAATTTGTATAAACTGTATATACTGACCCAATAGTGACCTGTATACGACCCTGAGTCGTGTGAGTGCTCCATAAAATTGTAATATAAACAAGCAAAGTCGATGAATTGATATCCCAAGCCAAACTGGCTGAGGATGGACAAATTTGTGTCCATTAATGGGCAACAACTCTGGTGTAACTGGACCGATCAAATAATTATATATAGTACATGTATATATGACACAAATATCACCTTATCTTTATTTGCTATATTTTCTTCTCTGAAAACAATATAGATCCATATCAGCCACGGCGTAATGCCAACCGCGCTGCAACACCACGTCTGATCAGGATCTATGTTGTTTACTATTCAGCCGAGTGCTGTAGCTCCACTATCCGAATAGAGCCAGATCAGACGGAACATTTTGCATAGAGCCAGATCATGCTCTATGCTGTTTGCAAAAGTGATTTTATCTGCTGCTAGCATGCAAAGGGTTAATACAGGTGTTTTTTTTGAAGAGGTGTGACTGGCAGACCATAGGTGTGACTGGCAGACCATATGTGTGACTGGCAGACCATAGGTGTGACTGGCAGACCATAGGTGTGACTGGCAGACCATAGGTGTGACTGGCAGACCATAGGTGTGACTGGCAGACCATAGGTGTGACTGGCAGACCATATGTGTGACTGGCAGACCATAGGTGTGACTGGCAAGACCATAGGTGTGACTGGCAGACCATAGGTGTGACTGGCAAGACCATAGGTGTGACTGGCAGACATAGGTGTGATGGCAGACCATAGGTGTGACTGGCGGACCATAGATGTGAATGGCAGACCATATGTGTGACTGGCAGAATAGGTGTGACTGGCAAGACCATAGGTGTGACTGGCAGACCATAGGTGTGACTGGCAGACCATATGTGTGACTGGCAGACCATAGGTGTGACTGGCGGACCATAGGTGTGACTGGCGGACCATAGTGTGATGGCAGACCATAGGTGTGACTGGCATACCATATGTGTGACTGGCAGACCATAGGTGTGACTGGCAGACCATATGTGTGACTGGCAGACCATAGGTGTGACTGGCAGACCATAGGTGTGACTGGCAGACCATAGGTGTGACTGGCAGACCATAGGTGTGACTGGCAGACCATATATGTGACTGGCAGACCATAGGTGTGACTGGCAGACCATAAATGGTGCCGATGTACAGTAAATCTACATCTGTGTAAATGACTCGACTTACTCAGCTTGTCTTGTAGCTATACGTCTATCAGGACTGTGTATGCTATAAACCACCGGTGTATCTGTGTACGATGATGGACGTCCCTTCAATCCAAATGCCATCACCTAAAGAAAACCACAAAAGTCACATTCAATCTTTAGCATATGTGTATAAACATGAATATACATAACAATGCTATGGGTCTACCAATAACACAGATTTCTTAACCCTTTCAACACCACAGACCTCTAAATAGGCTTATGAAAAGTGTAGATCCTGATGAGATGGCTCATCAGGATCTGCACTTTTTACCAGTAATATACCTATTTTTAGGCAAAAAATTACCCATTTTGATAAATGAACTAGTCCAAATGTAATTATTAATTTATTGGATCTAAAAATATCACGGACCAGTCCATGTCAGTTACTTGGTGTTGAAAGGGTTAAAGTTGGTGATGATTCTTCGATATTCCGTCAATTACATAAAATGTTGACATAACTTCAAACCCAATCTACAATGTAAGTGGATGCTGAGTTAGGTACTGTTTAACCCATTCAACACCAAGTAACTCACATGGACTGGTCCATGATATTCATAAACCAATAAATGAATCAGAAAATCACATTTGGACAAGTTCATTAATCAAAATGGGTAATTATGTCTAAAAATAGTCATATCACTGGCAAAAAGTGCAGATCCTGATGAGACGGCTCGTCACGAGCCGGCTCATCTGGAGCTACACTTTTTGTAAGCCTATTTAGAGGTCTGTGGTGTTGAAAGGGTTAATGGGTTTAATCACGGGTATTTTAATTTCGTTTAGTTTATACAAATTTATTTTAGCCCGATTGCGAAACTTATTCATACAACATTATTTTAATCACTCTCAAGACCTCATTCCTGATGGAATCCATCGCCATGAGGGAGAGAGAAGAGGCAATGTGGAATTAAATGCCTTGCCTAAGGGCACATCCATTTTATTGGCACTCATGTATGAATAGCAGACGTAATTACAGCAGACGTAATTACAGCAGACGTAATCACAGCAGACGTAATTACAGCAGACGTAATTACAGCAGACGTAATCACAGCAGACGTAATTACAGCAGACGTAATCACAGCAGACGTAATTACAGCAGATGTAATTACAGCAGACGTAATTACAGCAGATGTAATCACAGCAGACGTAATTACAGCAGACGTAATCACAGCAGACGTAATTACAGCAGATGTAATCACAGCAGACGTAATTACAGCAGACGTAATCACAGCAGACGTAATCACAGCTATTAATATATCCAGTGATCTTTTATTTTTAAAAGAGATAATTCCGCATAGTAATTGTACTGCAAAACTGCTGAAGTTTTAAAGACCACAAAATTAAGACACAGCGAAATTAAACAGCTCTACAGTATAATATCAATGATATTCATGAATGATAAATGACATCCTACCTTGTTGCTAAGGAGCTGTTTCTGGTCTCCATTCTGGAACCACTGTTCGCTGGAGTACTCTATCACATGAAAATCCTCACACTGGTAAATACAAACATTATATATGAACAGAACATTAAAAGCTAGTGCAGCAGATATGTTTTGTAAAGGAGTTAATTGAGTATGTCTAGTTTAGTAGTTAAACTTTATTTTACAACGATTGCGAAGCAAGTTTTAACAACTTATATATTAATCACTCTCGTTGGCTTGGATGAAAGCGTATATGTGGTCATTCGTGTGGGAGGAAACCGGAGTACCCGGAGAAAACCCACATGTCCGATCTGGTGACCATCGTACCATCTCACATACTTCCTGGTCCGAGGATCGAACCCGGGTTGCATTGGTGAGAAGCGAGCACGCTAACCACTGCGCTAATCGGACAGCCAATAGTTTAGTAGTTATGATAATGCGATACATACAAATTAAGATGGCCTAGTCGACTAAGAGTTTAGTACTGTAAGTAATTCCTCCCAAAATGTGTAATGCACCACCATGAATGGGGAGCATATAATGATTTTTTGTATACGTTTATATATGAATGCCCCTTGGTCACTAGGGACAACGCCTCTAAAAGTGTATTGGGTGAGTGAGTGAGTATTTGGTTTAACGGCGCTTCAATACAGTTCAGGCTATATCGCGCCGGGTTAAGTATATTGTATACAAGATACATGTAGTTAAAAATATATGTAGATAAAAATACATGAATGTAGTAAAATTGTAATGATGAAAGGTCAATTGCAACAAAATTTATAAAGATGTTAAAATGTAATGACAAAAAACGTCAGTTTATACTGTTTATAAACCAGTAAAACGTTACAATTTATGGAAAAGATGTGAGTCTTTTAAAAATGCAACGATGTATTTAAAATCGACTGTGTCAAAAAGCTCCTTCATTGTCATAACTGTATAATATTTTTGACGAACGAGTGCTAAATCTACACAGTGATTTAATATGTGCTCCACATTTATAGAGGAATGGCATGGTATATATACGCCATGGTGGATCCTCTCTTTTCAATAAAAATGAGTGTGTGAAATGGGTACCGGTATGTCCAAGTCTCAGCCGTGACACAACTGTTTCCTCTCTACAGTTGGAGTGATAAACAGTAAAGATGATTTACGAATGTTATTTTAATTAATTGCAGTTTATGGAATTGTATGTTATTCCAAGTGGTTTGCCATTTTGAAGTAATGTAAGAAAGAATCGCAGAGTGTATTGGGGGACAGACAATTCTCCAATTTTAGAGGCGTCCCTGGTTCTCTACATGCCCAGTGTATACATGGAGTACTTATACATATGAGCCCTTTGTTCTATAGTCCCATCTGAAAGACTGTTAATATTATTTGGGTCAGACAGGGGATAGAACCTGCTCAAATGTAAAACTATAGTTCAATTAATATTGGTTGAGAACTGTCACAAATTGAACCAATGAAAGAGCTTGAGACTGACAATATTCCTAAGCAGTAATCAATCGGAGAGCTAGAGACTGCAAAATATCAACAGCATCAACCAATAAGAGAAATTGAACTGCATATCTGTCAACAGCATCAACCAATAAGGGAAATTGAACTGCATATCTGTCAACAGCATCAACTAATAAGGGAAATTGAACTGCATATCTGTCAACAGTATCAACCAATAAGGGAAATTGAACTGCATATCTGTCAACAGCATCAACCAATAAGGGAAATTGAACTGCATATCTGTCAACAGCATCAACTAATAAGGGAAATTGAACTGCACATCTGTCAACAGCATCAACCAATCAGATATTTGAGATCGAGAACTGTTCTGTTTTATAAACTCCCTGCCTTGATTATCATTAAACTATTGTGAAACTTTATAAAAACTTAAATCCTATTTATATATGATACAAAGATTATCTCACTTCTGAGTCGAGATTATCTGGAATGTTAGGTATCACCATGGGAACTATAAATTCATCCTGTCTCCTGAAATGTAAAATAAAACAGTTTTAGATTTCCACATGACACCTGAAAGACTGTTAATATTATTAGGGTCAGACAGGGGATTGAACCCCTGGGCTACTGGTCCGTCTGTGTGATCCCGTTGAGAGGGTACTAGGAATGGTGTTCTGTACAGGTACTAGAAATGGTGTTCTGTATGGGTACTAGAAATGATGTTCTGTATGGGTACTAGAAATGATGTTCTGTATGGGTACTAGAAATGGTGTTCTGTATGGATACTAGAAATGATGTTCTGTATGGGTACTAGAAATGATGTTCTGTACCGGTACTAGAAATGGTGTTCTGTATGGGTACTAGAAATGGTGTTCTGTATGGGTACTAGAAATGATGTTCTGTATGGGTACTAGAAATGGTGTTCTGTATGGGTACTAGAAATGATGTTCTGTATGGGTACTAGGAATGGTGTTCTGTATGGGTACTAGAAATGATGTTCTGTATGGGTACTAGAAATGATGTTCTGTATGGGTACTAGAAATGATGTTCTGTATGGGTACTAGAAATGATGTTCTGTATGGGTACTAGAAATGATGTTCTGTATGGGTACTAGAAATGGTGTTCTATATGGGTACTAGAAATGATGTTCTGTATGGGTACTAGGAATGATGTTCTGGTGTTCTGTATGGGTACTAGGAATGATGTTCTGTACGGGTACTAGAAATGATGTTCTGTATGGGTACTAGGAATGATGTTCTGTATGGGTACTAGAAATGATGTTCTATATGGGTACTAGAAATGATGTTCTGTACGGGTACTAGAAATGGTGTTCTGTATGGGTACTAGAAATGATGTTCTATATGGGTACTAGAAATGATGTTCTGTATGGGTACTAGAAATGATGTTCTATATGGGTACTAGAAATGATGTTCTGTACGGGTACTAGGAATGGTGTTCTGTACGGGTACTAGGAATGATGTTCTGTACGGGTACTAAGAATGATGTTCTGTACCGGTACTAGAAATGATGTTCTGTACGGGTACTAGAAATGATGTTCTGTATGGGTACTAGAAATGATGTTCTGTACGGGTACTAGAAATGATGTTCTGTATGGGTACTAGAAATGGTGTTCTGTATGGGTACTAGAAATGATGTTCTGTATGGGTACTAGGAATGATGTTCTGTATGGGTACTAGGAATGATGTTCTGTATGGGTACTAGAAATGATGTTCTGTACCGGTACTAGAAATGATGTTCTGTATGGGTACTAGAAATGATGTTCTGTATGGGTACTAGAAATGATGTTCTGTATGGGTACTAGAAATGATGTTCTGTATGGGTACTAGAAATGATGTTCTGTATGGGTACTAGAAATGATGTTCTGTATGGGTACTAGAAATGATGTTCTGTATGGGTACTAGGAATGATGTTCTGTATGGGTACTAGAAATGATGTTCTATATGGGTACTAGAAATGATGTTCTGTATGGGTACTAGAAATGGTGTTCTGTATGGGTACTAGAAATGATGTTCTGTACCGGTACTAGGAATGATGTTCTGTATGGGTACTAGAAATGATGTTCTATATGGGTACTAGAAATGGTGTTCTGTATGGATACTAGAAATGATGTTCTGTATGGGTACTAGAAATGATGTTCTGTATGGGTACTAGAAATGATGTTCTGTATGGGTACTAGAAATGATGTTCTGTACCGGTACTAGGAATGGTGTTCGGTATGGGTACTAGAAATGGTGTTCTGTACGGGTACTAGAAATGATGTTCTGTACCGGTACTAGGAATGGTGTTCGGTATGGGTACTAGAAATGGTGTTCTGTATGGGTACTAGAAATGGTGTTCTGTATGGGTACTAGAAATGATGTTCTGTATGGGTACTAGAAATGGTGTTCTGTATGGGTACTAGAAATGATGTTCTATATGGGTACTAGAAATGATGTTCTGTATGGGTACTAGGAATGATGTTCTATATGGGTACTAGAAATGATGTTCTGTACCGGTACTAGAAATGATGTTCTGTATGGGTACTAGAAATGATGTTCTGTATGGGTACTAGAAATGATGTTCTATATGGGTACTAGAAATGGTGTTCTGTATGGGTACTAGAAATGATGTTCTGTATGGGTACTAGAAATGATGTTCTGTATGGGTACTAGAAATGGTGTTCTATATGGGTACTAGAAATGATGTTCTGTATGGGTACTAGAAATGATGTTCTGTATGGGTACTAGAAATGGTGTTCTATATGGGTACTAGAAATGATGTTCTATATGGATACTAGAAATGATGTTCTGTATGGGTACTAGAAATGATGTTCTGTATGGATACTAGAAATGATGTTCTATATGGATACTAGAAATGGTGTTCTATATGGATACTAGAAATGATGTTCTGTATGGGTACTAGAAATGATGTTCTGTACGGGTACTAGAAATGATGTTCTGTATGGATACTAGAAATGATGTTCTGTACCGGTACTAGGAATGATGTTCTGTATGGGTACTAGAAATGATGTTCTGTACCGGTACTAGGAATGATGTTCTGTATGGGTACTAGAAATGATGTTCTGTATGGGTACTAGAAATGATGTTCTGTATGGGTACTAGAAATGATGTTCTGTATGGGTACTAGAAATGATGTTCTGTACCGGTACTAGGAATGATGATCTGTACCGGTACTAGAAATGATGTTCTGTATGGGTACTAGAAATGATGTTCTGTATGGGTACTAGAAATGATGTTCTGTATGGGTACTAGAAATGATGTTCTGTACGGGTACTAGAAATGGTGTTCTGTATGGGTACTAGAAATGATGTTCTGTATGGGTACTAGAAATGGTGTTCTGTATGGGTACTAGAAATGGTGTTCTGTACCGGTACTAGAAATGGTGTTCTGTACCGGTACTAGAAATGGTGCACATGGATGAGTCAGTATCTTTTTTAAAAGGAATTAGAAGACTCACTGTGCAGCATATTGATAGCCTTTGATATTGCCAAGTGGCCACCGTCCCGCTGCAATCTTGGCATGCACACACTGTAACGTCAACCTGAATAATGGCGAAAACCAAGACGTTAATGCATAGTACATCATTATTGCTTGTGAAACAACTCGAATCAAACTGTTTTCCTACGCACAAATTAAAAATTATATTACACTACATTTATTTGTCATTTTACATCATTAAGTGTGAAATAATTTCAGATATTAGTCAGATGTGGTAGCTTAATTTTGCATTTTTCGTTTTTAATGCTGTAAAACCTATACTGGAGCCTTCAAATATATCATTAGAAATAAGATGGTAAGTAAGTCATAACGCATTATACATATAGAGTACAGTCAAACCTGTGTTAAGCAGCCAAGCAAGGCAATCACAGAAAGTGGCTGCTTAGCACAGGTGGCTGTTTAATAAAGGTCAAGTGTATAGAAAAACAACATATTGAAAATCTGCTAACTGGCTGCTTAATACAGGTTGGCTACTTAATTGAGGTGACCACTAACACAGGTTTGACTCTATTAGGTTACTATAAATTTTTATTAATTTGGCGAGTTGGAGAAAATAAACAAGGCGAGGTTTGTATTTTTTCGGGGACAAGCCTAATAATTTAAAATTTATAAGACAGTAACATAATATTTTATTTATCCTATCTTGTGTTAAAAAGTAAGTTTTAGCGAGGAAAGATTGCCGAATATTCATGACCTGAACGGTTGAAGTTTATCATACCATCTGTGAACATATTTGTGAACACATACACGTAGCATTATGACATAACGTTATGACGTCACTTATTACCTGTATCAAGAGACCGTTCCTGCTTAGAGAACGCATTTTGCACCTCCCTTTGGTGGTCACTTAATACAGGTTTGACCGTATTATTGTACGCCTTTGCCGATGTTGCCAAATGAATGGAAATGCCACTGTTATAGCCAATCACTAAATAGCCGTAACACTCAACAACTCTGAAATGCTGCTTACAGTTTCGAAGGATCTGGTGATGGACACACAGCATCAGTTACCAGCATGTAAGCCACATTTTCCAAGATGGCCGCCAGTTGAGAGCGCCCTCTAGTGGCATCATTCTTGTCAGGTGTAAGTAACTTACATAGAAAGTTCAACATCTGGCCAATAATTTGTGTCGGCAGTCTGGAAATGAATAAAACACACATTAACTGTTCATAATAACTAACAAGTCGAAGAGAGAATCATATATATATATATTTTAAAACCTGTGCCAAAGGCAAGGGATCGAACCTAAGATCCATGGATTCGCAGTCCGAGCTAACCACTGGACCACTAAACCCATCTATGACATCACATTATTTTGTACAATGGCCAATATATCAGTTTTTTTACAGTTAAAATAAATATTACAGTTAAAATAAAAAATAAATTCGAATTTTGACTTCAAAATGAGATGAACGAAAACGTAAAATAATATTCTCTATAATTTTCTTCTGGTTATGAAAATATAATAATAAGAACATTTACTTCCTTACTTATGGACTTCCTAATCGAGGCCAATAATGGGGACAAACCATAGTAAATCACATGTATAAGTACATGGCATTGGCTACTTACTTGCGCTTGAGGCCCTCGTCCACGATGTCATTGAGGATAGCTTCAGTAAGGACGACTCCAGTCTCAGTTACCTTCTCATGTACCTGTTGCGCTGCATCAAGTCGCGCAAGTATACTACGATATAACAAGAAAAACTATTTTTAGAATTCTCATTTTTAGTTAATTCCAATTCAGTATATGCATTTCTTTCTCCAAATGGAAAGGTAAAACTATAGTTCACATGCCAATTTATCCGAGTACTAACTTTAACAAAATCAACATACACTACCGAATCCTTGAATATATGGGCTCCATACACTACCGTATCCTTGAATATATGGGCTCCATACACTACCGTATATATTGATTCATTTTCCACATTGTAAGTGCAGCAAAGCGGGTATTTAAATCATAGTGCAATCTGTCTAGTTTGTGAACACACATATACAGATACTGTTAGCTGTACATATACAGATACTGTTAGCTGTACATATATAGATACTGCTAGCTGTACATATACAGATACTGTTAGCTGTACATATATAGATACTGCTAGCTGTACATATATAGATACTGTTAGCTGTACATATATAGATACTGTTAGCTGTACATATATAGATACTGCTAGCTGTACATATATAGATACTGTTAGCTGTACATATATAGATACTGTTAGCTGTACATATATAGATACTGTTAGCTGTACATATATAGATACTGCTAGCTGTACATATATAGATACTGTTAGCTGTACATATATAGATACTGTTAGCTGTACATATATAGATACTGCTAGCTGTACATATATAGATACTGCTAGCTGTACATATATAGATACTGTTAGCTGTACATATATAGATACTGTTAGCTGTACATATATAGATACTGTTAGCTGTACATATATAGATACTGCTAGCTGTACATATATAGATACTGTTAGCTGTACATATATAGATACTGTTAGCTGTACATATATAGATACTGTTAGCTGTACATATATAGATACTGTTAGCTGTACATATATAGATACTGCTAGCTGTACATATATAGATACTGCTAGCTGTACATATACAGATACTGTTAGCTGTACATATATAGATACTGTTAGCTGTACATATATAGATACTGCTAGCTGTACATATATAGATACTGTTAGCTGTACATATATAGATACTGTTAGCTGTACATATATAGATACTGTTAGCTGTACATATATAGATACTGTTAGCTGTACATATATAGATACTGCTAGCTGTACATATATAGATACTGCTAGCTGTACATATACAGATACTGTTAGCTGTACATATATAGATACTGCTAGCTGTACATATATAGATACTGTTAGCTGTACATATATAGATACTGCTAGCTGTACATATATAGATACTGCTAGCTGTACATATACAGATACTGTTAGCTGTACATATATAGATACTGCTAGCTGTACATATATAGATACTGCTAGCTGTACATAAACAGATACTGTTAGCTGTACATATATCAGGGTTCATTCTAGGTCAGAATATTTGGGAGAAGTGAGAAAGCATGTGATCGCTTCCTTAAATGGTGTTCTTTAATATACTTCTGCAAAATAGGGTTAAAATGCACAGTACAACCATTAAATACAACATTTGAATAGAAGGAGTGCTTTATAATGGGCCAGTGTATCTTACCTAGACAAAATTGTTTGAAAATCGTAAAAACCGGAAAACAAATTGTTTTTTTGTTTTTTTTAGGGAGAAGTGGGGCTCCCAGCGGGCGAAGTCAGGGTCCTTAGGGCGACAATTTCGCCCACTAAACTGATCCCTGATATATAGTTACTGCTAGCTGTATGGTCTGCAAGGCTTAGAGCATGACACTTCTCTCCATATATACACCATATTATTGAGTAAGTAGTACAGTGTGCCTACTGCTTATCAGTAGTATAGAGATGAGAGTTGGTCTCTTCTGTTGTGGAGTACAGGGCTATATACAGATACTGTTAGCTGTACGGTCTGCACAGGTTAAGCGTAATCTCATTTACGAATGCGATAATTAAGAAATAATAAATATCTACCGTGGTATGTCGCAGAATAACCCGAGTTTGAAGTTCTTATGCGTAGAAATATATAACGAAGGCCGAAGTGATATATTTCTACGCATAAGAACGACAAACGAGGGTTATTCTGCGATATACCACGGTTGATGATACTTATTATTTCGATTCTAACACGACTTACTTCTAATAATTTTAAAGGAGTATTTTCTTCAAACGCCGCTGCATTTGGCTTTCAAAATTTCCTCCCGCGTAAAGGGGTGATGACGTTATTTTTTATAGAAAATATCAATCTAGTGCATAAATGAACAAAAGTTGTAACTGATCAATAATTTTATTTATTTTGTCAAATAAAACTGTACAGACTAGTAACTGAAACGTTACTTAACAGAAAAACAAGATGGACAAGAGATTATCTGATTCTAAAAATAGCTCACTTCCGTGAATTCCAACGGTATTTTTTACAAACATCGCGTGACTTTCATTCATAAAACTTTACACGCATTGTATAAATGACGTAGCCAAAACACGCGTGCAGCATAGTTCAAGGTAGGTATATTGCAGAATAACCCGAGGTAGTTTTACTCTACAAGTATGTATGTTATTAGCTATGTCGTGTTAGAATATCTGATAATGTTCTGGTGATACAGAGCATACAAATGCTAACAATTGCTTGCACATACTCTCTCATGGTATCATCAGTGAACGGTGTATCCTTGGTATCTTCCCGGATTTCCCAGATGTCTACATTCTCCGGATCGACAATTAGAATGGTCGCCTGAAAGGCATCTGGATTCAAACTGAAATTAACAAAATGCTGTATGGAACATGTGTTCTGCTGGGTGATACATAGCCCTACTCTATGGCTCTAGTTACCTCCCTCCCCACGTCTGACCCTAATAAAATTAACAGTCTTTCAGGTGGGACTTTAAACCGAGGTCTCGTGTCGGTGCTTTACACCGTGCACGTAAAAGAACCAGAGGAGACTCTGGAATGGGTCTCTGTCTGTATCATTGCACTATCCTCCAAAATCAAAATGACTAATCTCTTCAGGAGGCGTCGCTCATATGGGCAACCGGTAGCAACGATAAATAAACGTAAAACACACATTGAAAAGTAAAAATATTTCTTATGGATAATAAACCTATACTAACCTAGCCCCATTAGTGGGGCTGCGCAGGTCAATATAGAACTGTTTAGGGTATTCCTTGGATGATGCTTGGAATGGGGTCAGATTCAGATCTATGTACTCTATTTCCTGGCGGTCCGGTTCAAACACAAGTGTTCCTGACTGCTGTTTATAGTCCTCGTTCTCGAGGGCAGGGTAAACCATGACACCATACAACATCTCCTGGGTCAACACCTGCATTGTGCGGAAGCCCACCTCCACCTTATAGTCTCGACCTTTGATCCTTCGTGCCCCGAGCCTCAATGTCGATGCCAGGTTACTGATGACATTAACCCTATATATTAGAAATACAATATTCAAAACAGGAATCAATACATGACCTCGTTATTTCATGGTACAGTCTACAATGTACATCCGTTATGTCAGTCGGTTATGTCGAATTCTCCGGTTATCTCGAAGTTGTAATAAAAATGCAATATTCTATGCAGGAATCAATGCATGACCTCATTATTTCATAGTACAGTCTACACCTGTTATGTCTAAGTCGGTTATGTCGAATTCTCCGGTTATCTCAAAGTCGGATCAAAGTCCCGTTTCAGATACTATCATTTTACATATAACTGGATCCGTTTATATCGAATTTCGTTAAGTCAAACTTCGGTTATGTCGTGGTATTTTGTTCGGTCCGACGGATTCGACATAACGGATGTAGACTGTAGTATGCTATTTATCATTTATTCTTAGTTTTAATGTCTTCATATGTGCTTTTTTTAAATTCTCATGGAAATATAGAACACTAATCTATTTATAAGTTATTGGTGAATTTGTAATGAGAGATAATTTATAAAAGTAATTTAGCAAAACACAAGATTTGGGAACAGATTTTCCAAATGCTATTGAATTTTTTTTCTGACATTTAATTTATTGAAAATGGAAAAACAACAATCATGTTATCCACTCCATAAAATATGTTGGAAAATTCTAAGCAAACATAGAGTGGGGATTTTGACTCTTTCCAAGGTGAAAACTAACAGTAAAATATGTCAAGGAATATCATTAGTTATATGTTATATTTCGGGTTTTACGCCTGCATCAGCACCATTTTGGGCTATATCACCGGCGGGCAGTTTACCTAACAACACCTTTCCTGGGCAGGCTCCAGCGGTTAACCAGTACTTGGGTGCATCAACCCGCGTAAGAAATTGCCACCTTTTATATATATATATGAGACACGGCCTGAGCGGGACTCAAACCCATGACCATCACTGATGATGGGTTACAGTGGTATACAAGTCAGCGACCGTAACCACTCGACCACAGAGGCGGGCGAGGAATATCATTAGAACTGTGCTGTAATGATACAATTCTAATGACATTCCATGACATATTCCAGAGCTTTCAGTTAGAAATAAGAACAAAAACAATATTATTTTAATGAACTGTCGTCTGCTACAACTATTTGAAATATTTATAGCCTCCATCCAGAGTTTAGCCATTATGATAATGACCAGGCGCTATAATTGCAAACACAGAGCTAAGTTTAAAATGGAACTTCGGAGATTTATTATGAACTTGTGAAGATTGAGTGATTTACCTCGAGCCCTCGGTAAACTCAATAAACCCTCTGATATAGTCACTGGCGGCTACCGTTATCCTGGCAATAGAGGCATCAGTATTTAGTTTGGCATCGTTCTTCACCGATAGAAGTTTGATTATAAAACTGTCTTCCTCTTCTGGTTCCTGAATAAAACAACATAATATTTTAACAACATAATGCTTACATGTAATATTTCTGAACCCTTATATCTCTGAATACAATCTGTATTTTTTAAATTCTTTTTTCCCCTCAACACTCCACAAACCAGTTTTGTATATACATGGAATGCAATATTTATATATGCTTTTTGATATTAATAATATAAAATGTCATTGTTTAATTAACTGCATGCTTTGTATGAAAAAAATAAAATAAACGGGGTGACCCGAAAGTGGCCTCAACTTTAACTCTTTTTTTTTTTAATGAACCCTTATTTAGTAAGACTGTTCCCCCCTCCTGATCAGTTAGTATCCTTAATTTAAATATATACATTTAAGGACAAAAGTTTTGCACGGCTAATTTTTAAATCAGCAATTAAATCTAAATAGATTTTGACCAACTGTTCAGAGAATGTGTATGATACGTTGACAAGTTAGATTACATAATATTTAATGTGGTACTGCTTGTTATTGACTTTAAATCGTGATATAAAAATACACATGCAAAACCTTTGTCCTTAAGTATATTTATTAGGGATGTTAACGAGTACTCGAGTACTCGATCGAACGTCCGAGTATCGAATACTTTTCAGATAATCGAGTACTCGTTTAAAAAAAATAAAATCAACAAATCTTTATTTTCGCAAATACGGAGTTGCCTGTGAACAAATCGTGATCAGTGGGATTAGCGAAACTTCCGCTGTACCAAACAATGCAATATACAGCGTGTCATGGTGATTACCAATACCTGTATATCACAGAGTAATTAAGGTGTTGATTCAACTAAATAGGGAAGCGTAAGTTTGATGCAAATTATTTTATCATTGTCGTCACTACTGAGGCGGGTCGGGTCGTTCGATTGTCTGTCGTGTGAATGACATCTTTTGTCTGGTGGTCGGAACTTGTTTTGATGTTATAATTGACACTTAATTGATTACTCAATTTAGAACTTTAGGCCTACCATTAGATGTCAAATTTTGTACTCGAACCAGATACATGCAGGACGACCTCGATACAATTACCACTTGTCTAGACTATCATTCATCCAAGATTACGCCGATATCTACCAGTTGACAAGCTACATGCAGAGATCGAGCTGCCAGTAAAACCCCTTTTTAATTTCACAGGGTGATTAGATATAACAAACAGGTGTAGATGTATGTGTTCTTTAATTATATTGTTTTTATTACGAAACAGAATAACAGACGAAAACGATATTTTCAGCTCTTGCGTATTTAGTACAAAAATAAAAATGAGGTCATTGAAATCGTTCTGTTAATCCGTTTCGTACACGTATATTAGCGGATATTAGATATAATCAGATGGTGCCAGGATTGACAGATAGGCAACAGATAGGCATGTGCCTATAACCACTGCGTCTACGACTCCTGAAACAAACAACACATCAAAGCAATGAATTGATTAACAGCAGGACCAATCTGATTGACGAGACAAGAAGCATAATCCACGTTAACGGTAACCAAGTACTCGAGTACTCAATCGAATACCTTTCCGAGTACTCGAGTACCAAAATCACTACTCGTTGACATCCCTAATATTTATTCATCAATATTTACATCATGTTGTAACATTAATATACAACAAGAACAGATGGAATAATCGAAAGCTAAACGCTTAGGGGCAATGCCTTCAGATTTATTTCTGTTTATTATGTTTGCCTCCTGGTGTAATAGGGGCAATGCCTTCAGATTTATTTCTGTTTATTATGTTTGCCTCCTGGTGTAATAGGGGCAATGCCTTCAGATTTATTTCTGTTTACATGTATTATGTTTGCCTCCTGGTGTAATAGGGGCAATGCCCCCAGATTTATTTCTGTTTATTATGCTTGCCTCCTGGTGTAATAGGGGCAATGCACCCAGATTTATTTCTGTTTATTATGTTTGCCTCCTGGTGTAATAGGGGCAATGCACCCAGATTTATTTCTGTTTATTATGTTTGCCTCCTGGTGTAATAGGGGCAATGCACCCAGATTTATTTCTGTTTATTATGTTTGCCTCCTGGTGTAATAGGGGCAATGCCCCCAGATTTATTTCTGTTTATTATGCTTGCCTCCTGGTGTAATAGGGGCAATGCCCCCAGATTTATTTCTGTTTATTATGTTTGCCTCTTGCTATAATTGGGGCAATGCCCCCAGATTAGTCAGTGTAATTTTTTGGCAGGTTACGGGTTTACTGAGTGAGAAAAAAACTAGTATTACTTGAGCCATTTGAACGTGTTTATTACACACAGTGTGTGTTTTACGTTTATTTATCGTCGCTACCGGTTGCCCATATGAGCGACGCCTCCTGAAGAGATTAGTAATTTTAGATTGTTGGAGGATACAGACAGAGATCCATTCCAGAATCTCCTCTGCCAAGACTGGTTCTTTTATGTGCACGGTGTAAAGCACCGACACGAGACTTCGGTTTAACGTCCCATCTGAAAGACTGTTAATTTTATTAGGGTCAGACGGGGGGATTGAACCTGCGATCCCTGGATTACCAGTACAGCGTGTTACCACTGGACTACAGTTTAGTATAGACGGTTCTTTATTTAATCCTTATCCTGCAAAACACGACTTCAGTTGATATTAAAACAGCATAGAGCCAGATCACATGATACAGCACTTGCCGATCAGACTTTGGAGATAAAACACTCGGCTGAATAGCAAACAGCATAGAGCCAGATCACATGACACAGAACTTGCCGATCAGACTTTGGAGATAAAACACTTGGCTGAATAGCAAACAGCATAGAGCCAGATCACATGATACAGCACTTGCTGATCAGACTTTGGAGATAAAACACTCGGCTGAACAGCAAACAGCATAGAGCCAGATCACATGACACAGAACTTGCCGATCAGACTTTGGAGATAAAACACTAGGCTGAATAGCTAACAACATAGCTCCTGATCAGTCACATTGTAATGCTGCAGCTGATCTGCGTCTATGTTGTTTGCACATTCTTCGTAATTCATTCCGCACGATAAGGGACAAGAGATTATCTTACGGTATCATTTATCAAGGTGACGTTGAAGAGACAGTATTTCTGGAGTCCTGGACATATGGCTGTGCCAGCCGTTCTCTCAAGCTGCTTTGCTAATATAGCATCCTCTGGTTCCGTGCTGTCTTCAGATAACTTTGCTATCCATGAAATCTGTATATAAAGACGGATTTGTACACAAATATTAATCTGCATAAATCTAAAATAAGCAGTGGTAGCGTGTTCGCTCCAGGTGCGAAAGGCCAGGACTTCAAGCCCCGCTGGAGCCGTTACGATTGTGACCCTAGGCAAGCAAGGCATATAAATTCTACATTGCCTCTTCCCCTCTCCATTGCGGCGATGGATTCCATAAGGAATGAGGTCTCGAGAGTGATTAATATAAGTTGTAAGAACTTGTTTCGCAATTGATCTAAACTAAATTTGTATAAACTAAATATTAATCTGTATACAAAATAATTATTATACATAAATATTAATCTTTAAATAAATAATATAGATCTACAGAAATATTAATTTGTACATTAATATCATACATAAAGCCTGGAAACTGTCGTCAAAATATTTTGCTATTAATAATAAGCCACTATAAAACACCATCCATTAACAATAAGCTACGATGAAGTTCTCATACTATAATTATGTCAGTAGTAAAACAATGCTTGGAGCCCAGCCTGATTAAACTACACAATTATGTAAATTAATATAGTCAAATATGGTACAAACGACGTCCGATTAGCGCAGTGATTAGCTCGCTCGCTTCTCACCAATGCAACCCGGGTTCAATCCTCGGACCGGGAAGTATGCGAGATGGTACGGTGATCACCAGATCAGACAGGTGGGTTTTTCTCCGGGTACTCCGGTTTCCTCCAAAACGAATGACCATGTACATATATGCTTTCATCTGCACCAACGAGAGTGAATAATATAACTTGTTAAAACTTGTTTCGCAATCGTTGTAGAATAAATAATATTAGTAGAAACGCTTACCTCAACTTCTCCAAATATAGCGGTGGTGCGCACGAGTTTGAGCGTGGCTGTTGAGGTGGTATCCTCATTAACAGCAACTTCTAATGAGTCCTTGGAGAAACCAATCACTCCGTTGGACAGATCGTTCCTATCTATCGTGATAACAGCAAAACCCTGCAAACAATATACATGTAACCCAGGTGAGAAAAACATGCAGCCAGTCCGGGACTCGAACCCGGGACCTCTCGTTTACAGGTAGATTGCTCTACCGACTGAGCTAACCGGGCTGCCTACATGTACATATCACCTCACATATTGGGTTAATATACATACCGTTACATACACATGAAATGGATACACACATTTACTTCCTAATGACATATCAGCAATTCTTTTAATTGCTTGTAATGATGATGATGATATTTTGGTATTGGAATTCCATAACAATTTTATTTTCCAGTTTCCTGTAGTGGAGCAAGAACCCAGGTACGCTCTTCGAAAGTCTGGATGACCCTCCATGAGTCCACATGCCTCTAGCAAGGCTGAACATCCAGTTAGTACCATCATGTTCCAATCACCAGCTGCATAGCATCCTCATTTGAAAGAAATGGATCCCAGCAGGGTTTGTAAACTTGTGCTTCAAATATCATTTTCGTTATTAAACAAAATGGTTTGGTAAAAAAAATGACACTGTACATACAAAATCTCTGTTCAAAGATGGCACATATATGGTGAGTGTGGGTAGAAAATATGCTCATAAATATATAAATATATTATAGTCATATACATAATATGCAAATGCATGTATGTTAAAGCAGCATTACATCGTAATAAAGGATGTTTTGGGTATAATATAAATACTAATGTGTGTGTGTTTACAAAAATCGAAAATAGTCGCTCAGAAACGATAAAATTCCAATAAATTTAAACCGTCGTATACGTGAATTTGTTTATCAACACACAAAATGTAAACACGCACAGCGCGCATGCGTGAAACAATAGAGGATGTAGAAAACAACGTATATATTTTGAACATGAAAGACTATCTATCTATCCTGGGGATGTAGAAATGTCCCTAAAAGACTTAGCTAACGGAGGTATGAATCAACATATGAAGTAATTTAATTAAAAAAGACAACGTGGGACAAATGGGGACGATGCATTCCGAATATAAACAAGTGCGGACAATGTGTTCCGGTTGTAAACAAGTGCGTGACCGATCGACTCGGAAAGTCCTACTTTCGGTTTCGAGTTTGTTTTATCGCAAAAAAACACTGTTTACCAAATTAACATAAGCATACAAAGTATAATATTAGAATGTGTAGCAGCATTGCATACGATGTAATGCTGCTTTAATATATCTCCATGCTACATTGAAAGAAACCACTTTGTTTTAGATTATACAGCAGTACTGTAAATTGTCAATGAAAACATTATATCACTCACCTTCCTCCCTCCGTCACTCTGTCCCGCGGCTATTCTAGCGCCCCCTGTGGGTTGTGTAAGATACACGAGAATGGATTCAGCAGGCTCGGCCATCTCGTCTGACAGAATCGTCACAGCAATAGATTTCTCTGTTTCGCCTTGCTGTTAAAATTACACATATTCAAAATTACAGAAAAACATGTGTGTAAGGTAAATAAACAGATATATATATATCGAGTGTGATCTTTAATTGAGCAGCCACAGCAGACGGTGCTCATCTTTAGACTCAACGGGCGCAAATTCCATAGTCTGACAAGACTGTCGGATGCCGAAGAGATCTTTAATTCACCTGAATGGACTATTGTGTACATCAGACAATTTCCTTTTTTTTTTTCAATCTACTTTTAAAATAAAGAAAAGCTGCTAATATTGATCTGGTTATCAAAGTATCTTTAGAAACACTTATTACTCAGATATTAAATTTAGCCTATTTTTTGCCATTATTTGTCTACCACAATACTGTCTACCACGCAGGTTGATACGCTGTGTTTTTCAGTCTGATATTATGTTTGCTGGTTTGATACGATCATTTGTCTGTATCAAACTAGAAAAAGCTGTATCATAACTAGTTCCTGAGAAAATAATGCATGTGCACTCGGTGCTAGTTTGTTTACTTCCTGTAGCATCCCAGTGCGACAAATTTGACAGATAACAGATGTTTGTAGTTTCGTGGTAATATTTCAATCGTTTTCGTGTATCTAATTCAGTAATTGTGATTTATTCCTGATAAATGGATAACGGAGAGCATGATTTCGATTATTAAATGTTCAAAATCATATCAAAGTAATAAAGACATTATTATGTGGCTAGTTTCATATCAGCATAGGTATCAGTCTCAGGCTGATGTCAAGTTACCTCGGGTCGATACCTATGCTGATATGAAACTAGCCGCGTAATAACCTCTAAATATTAGGTGGAGTTTAGCTTCAATAAATAGTTAAAATTGATAGGCATATGTCAGATACAGACCTGAAAGCTAACAGTGGTTTCCAGAACGACATAGTCTGTGGGACTTTTAGCTGATGCTAGCGGGTCTCTGTTGTACAGTATCTCCCTGATTGTGTCGTTACCATCGCCTTCCTTAGGGTTGATCTGTGATGTCCACGGTTCTCCCCCACCCACTGTTCTCACCAATATGCTCACTGTACCAAATACGCCGCCTACAACATACACAATTAATACATCATGTGTAATTGCCAATCTGTGTGTGTTTTACGTTTATTTATCGTCGCTACCGGTTGCCCATATGAGCAACGCCTCCTGAAGAGATTAGTCATTTTAGATTTTTGGAGGATAGTGCAATGATACAGACAGAGACACATGACAGAGTCTCCTCTGGTTCTTTTACATGCACAGTGTAAAGCACCGACACAAGACCTCGGATTAAAGTCCCATCTGAAAGACTGGGAGCATTGTCAGGTATGTAATCTCCCTCTCTCTCTCCCTCTCTCAGGTAGATGGATTTACAAATTAGTTCTCAAGAGCGATTAAACCAACGTTGTAAGAATTTGTTTCACAATTCCTCCCTCTCTTCCTCTCTCCCTCTCTCCGTCCTTTGTGTTTTCACAATGTAACTAGGCATATAAGGTGAGCAGTTTCTTACCAGTACGCTTTATGGTGAGATTGACTTCTTGGTACAGTTCAGGTACATTGATGGCACCCGGCTCCAAGTGTAGCACACCGTATGGGTCGTTGCTCTCCTCTACCGTTACAATGGCTGAGTAATGAATGTAGCTGATACGTGGAGATATGCCTGCAACCATAATCAGTTCATTGTCAGTAATAGTGAACAAATCAGACAGGCCGTTCATCTACTAATACTCACAGATGTATGAATTCTAATTATCGTGGGGATGAACCAATACATGTAGTAACCACCCCCCACCCCCTGTCTCCCTTCATGTCTAAATTTTCTTTGAAATCAGGTATATTTTCGGTCGTTTGCTAATGTCAACAACAACACAAATTTGCATATAAATTATAGTGTTATTTTTCTAATATCTTCGAAAGTCGCCGACTACTACATCTCGTCGCCGACTACTACATCTCGTCGCCAACTACTACACCTAGTCGCCGACTACTACACCTCGTTGCCAACTACTACACCTCGTTGCCGACTACTACACCTCGTCGCTGACTACTACACCTCGTCACCAACTACTACACCTCGTTGCGACTACTACACCTCGTCGCCAACTACTACACCTAGTCGCCGACTACTACACCTCGTGCCAATACTACACCTGTTGCCAACTACTACACTAGTCGCCGACTACTACACTCGTGCACTACTACACCTCGTTGCCAACTACTACCCTAGTCGCCGACTTACTCGTCCAAATCATCTCGTCGCCAATACTACACCTCGTTGCCAACTACTACACCTAGTCGCCGACTACTACACCTCGTCACCAACTACTACATCTCGTCGCCAACTACTACACCTAGTCGCCGACTACTACACCTCGTCACCAACTACTACACCTCGTTGCCGACTACTACACCTCGTCGCTGACTACTACACCTCGTCACCAACTACTACACCTCGTTGCCGACTACTACACCTCGTCGCCAACTACTACACCTCGTTGCCGACTACTACACCTCGTCGCCAACTACTACACCTTGCTTTCAAAGTGGGAGAGACAGAATATTAGTGTAGTCTTGATGGGTTTCTTTACAGATTTGATAAGAAAGCAAATCTTACGATAGCTACAGAAATAAATATTTCAATATTTATAATCACGATTCTGACCACAGGAGTTCGAAGTTTTGCCAATTAAAACAAAATCAATATACTAAAAATAACTGTCTTTATAACACTAGATCTACTCTAGATCTACTCTAGATCTGTTATTATAAGTTTTTTTAAACATAAAAATATTTGAAAAACACGAGCAATCCCCGAGATAGCAAACTTCCGCCATGTTGCTAAATGTCCATTTCTACTCTATCTCACAATGATGAAGGATACTTTTAAAATATCCTGGATCCAGATATCCCTAAAAATCTAATGGGTTTGCCCTTGACCCGAGGCCCACCATTCCATGAAAGTTCGTGAAAATCCGTGAATAAAACATTTATTGCCTGTAATATAACATACTTGGGGTAGTTTTTTAGAATATTTATTGTCTGTAATATAACATACTTGGGGTAGTTTTTAGAATATTTATTGCCTGTAATATAACATACTTGGGGTAGTTTTTAGAATATTTATTGCCTGTAATATAACATACTTGGGGTAGTTTTTTAGAATATTTATTGCCTGTAATATAACATACTTGGGGTAGTTTTTAGAATATTTATTGCCTGTAATATAACATACTTGGGGTAGTTTTTTAGAATATTTATTGTCTGTAATATAACATACTTGGGGTAGTTTTTTAGAATATTTATTGCCTGTAATATAACATACTTGGGGTAGTTTTTTAGAATATTTATTGCCTGTAATATAACATACTTGGGGTAGTTTTTTAGAATATTTATTGCCTGTAATATAACATACTTGGGGTAGTGTCTGTGGGAAACTTCTCCACATCTGTAATGTTCACATGAAATGTTTCTGCCTGCTCCGGTGTGTTGTCTTGCAAAACCTGCAATTACAAACAATACGTTTTCACCGAGATATGGTAAGGATGCTGTTTTACCACACATCATCTCTATTACTACAATGGACATATTGGTTCGCACAATGGATATACAGCCTACAACCATTATGTCAAATTCTGTGGGACTGGACAAAATACTTCGACATAACCAAAGTTTGTTTTAACGAAATTCGATATAAACAGAGCCAGTTATATGTAAAATGATAGTGTTTGAAACAGGTCTTTGATCCGACTTCGAGATTACTGTAGAATTTGACATAACCGACTTTGACATAGCGGATGTAGACTGTACATTGCTTCACCAAAAAAAATTACCTGTGCATAAAATTCTTGTTTGTTCGGATTTTACACCTTCATCAGCACCATTTTGGCCTATATCAATGGCAGGCAGTTGATCTAACAACACCTTTCCTGGGCAGGCTCCACCAGTTAACCAGTACTTGGTGCACCTACCTCCGTAAGAAACTGCCAATTTTTCATATGAATAGACATGGCCTGAGTGCGGAGGCTTACTTTTCGTCTACGTAGAATGGTCATAGAACCGTATATGTCCAAAATTTAGAGATCTTAGACAGAAATATTTAAAACGTTTTTAAAAAACTATACATGGCCACTAATTTGATGTCAGAAAAATCAAACACTATTGGTAGAAATTTAGCAAAATACATATAATATTAGTATAAGCAGAGAGTATATTAACATCTTGCTCTTTTGTAAATCCATGTCATTGCCTACATTGTATACATGTACTTGCTATAGACATTGCATGAATGTTTAATGCAATAAAGGTATTGTTGTTGTTGTTACCTGTGTGAAGCCTATTCATACAAAATTGTACCTCAATCATAATGAGAGCAGACGTCTGTCCTGGTTCCATGACAACAGCATGGTTCTCTAATGTGTTAAAGTCATACTCGGGAATCGCACTTATACCCTCCGCCCGGTACCGCGCCTCAACTTTACCCTCGGAGCCATACAATCGTAGCACTTGTAGATATATCTATGAACATAATGTATGATGTAGATAGCATGACAGTACAGTCAAACCTGTGTTAGTGGTCACCTCCATCATATAGTACAGTCAAACCTGTGTTAGTGGTCACCTCCATCATATAGTACAGTCAAACCTGTGTTAGTGGTCACCTCCATTACAACCATCATACAGTACAGTCAAACCTGTGTTAGTGGTCACCTCCATTACAACCATCATATAGTACAGTCAAACCTGTGTTAGTGGTCACCTCCATTACAACCATCATAGTACAGTCAAACCTGTGTTAGTGGTCACCTCCATTACAACCATCATAGTACAGTCAAACCTGTGTTAGTGGTCACCTCCATTAAGCATGACATTACAACCATCATATAGTACAGTCAAACCTGTGTTAGTGGTCACCTCCATTAAGCAACCATACTGCATTAAGCAGCCAGTGTCCATATGCCCAATATGTTGTATTATTATACATTTCGCCTCTATTAAGCAGACACCTGTGTTAACCCTGCTAGTGGCAGATTGGTTGGTTCCCACAACATATTAGCTTCCAAAATGGATATGCTGGTTCTCACAATGGACATATCTGGTTCCCACCAAGGATATATTGGTTCCCACACTGATCATATTGGGTTGAAAGTAGAAACTGCGCTTAGATCAGCCAGCAATTTATTCTATTTACAAGAAATTAACTACCATCAAAACTGAGCTAAAAAATGTAGCTAAACATACCTTCCCAAACATTTCCGACACTGATGGCTTTGTAGAATTAGCTGCAAATCTGAGAAGACCATAGGGCTCGATGCGGACCAAAGTACGACCCTGCAGGAGTCTCGTTCCGCCTGGTACAGTTGTAGATGGTGCCACTGGGAGGTGAACCGCAAAAAGCTCAGCAACATTCAACTTTGCACTCAGCTGTTATAATAAAATAATCACATGATTGTTTTCTAGAGAATATTTTTACATTTAACCTTATCAACCCATTCTTAATATAAAACTTATATTAATAAAATTATCAGTGAAAATAACAACAAATATATTTTTGCTGTTTACTCCCACAAGTCATTCCCAACCGCAACAGCTAAACCCGTAACCTGCCAATCACGACTAAAGTCGCTTATGCAAACAGCATAGTGCCCGATCAGACGGCACATTTTGTTCTGTCTGATCAGGTTCTATGCTGTTTGCTATTCGGATAGTGGAGCTAAAAATCTTGTCTGAATAGCAAACAACATAGATCCTGATCAGACGCAGCGCTATACTACGGCTGATCTGGATCTATGTTGTTTTCACATTCCATCCAATTTAATCGGCAGGTTACCATAATGGTTAAAATATCATCATTGAAAGCACTGTCTATTGTGCAAACTTATTCTTTAACATCGTTTTGTACAACACAGAAAAAAATGCAGCATGAAATAAAAATGTGTTGGTGTTACTGTATAAGATCAAACTTGTATTCAGTGTAATACAGCTACGTCATAAATTCTTATCTGTCAACACGTTTACCGTAATAACATCTGGATGGATTCTGATTGGTCGCGGCATGACATTGACAGCTTGCAATACACAATCGAAATATACATGTAATTTGTGTTCATGCTTTACTTGTTGAAAATCAACTGCTTAGATTAAATAAAATGCTAAATATGCACTAGTGGAATACAGTGATTAAAAATATTGTGTCGGTTATTTGCGTGACGCTTGATTATCAGAGATTATTTATTACCTACGAATGCAGCTTAATGTAATAATGCTAAAAAATATACTGGCAAATAGAAACGTTCTTAAAATTCATGGTTGTTGTTACTGTGGTAATGTGATAAAAAGTATCTTACACTCGTGGTGATTTCATACCATTTTTCAACTCGTTTCATTAAATATGGTATGAAATCACCACTCATGTAAGATCCTGTATATATATACTACTTAGAACAACGTTTATTTACATATATCAGGTATAAACGGAATCAATTACCGATAACTTGACAGTGTTTACCAGTATAGTGCAATACTAGATATATCAGGTATAAACGGAATCAATTACCGATAACTTGACAGTGTTTACCAGTATAGTGCAATACTAGATATATCAGGTATAAACGGAATCAATTACCGATAACTTGACAGTGTTTACCAGTATAGTGCAATACTAGATATATCAGGTATAAACGGAATCAATTACCGATAACTTGACAGTGTTTACCAGTATAGTGCAATACTAGATATATCAGGTATAAACGGAATCAATTACCGATAACTTGACAGTGTTTACCAGTATAGTGCAATACTAGATATATCAGGTATAAACGGAATCAATTACCGATAACTTGACAGTGTTTACCAGTATAGTGCAATACTAGATATATCAGGTATAAACGGAATCAATTACCGATAACTTGACAGTGTTTACCAGTATAGTGCAATACTAGATATATCAGGTATAAACGGAATCAATTACCGGTAACTTGACAGTGTTTACCAGTATAGTGCAATACTATTTTAGGAGTGGGAAAAAGATTACTGCTGGTAATTTTGGTTTCAAAGCTAAATATTGAAATAGAAACTAAATTTGTAAAAGTGTGATGGGGCAAAGAAGGGTCCTTTTGTAACCATATTGATTCCTATTTGCTATGATCACAGGCTGTCCGATTAGCGCAGTGGTTAGCGTGCTCACTTATGACCAATGCAACCCGGGTTCGATCCTCGGACCGGGAAGTATATGAGATGGTACGGTGGTCGCCAGATCGGACAGGTGGGTTTTCTCCGGGTACTCCGGTTTCCTCCCACACAAATGACCACATTTACGCTTTCATCCGCGCCAACGAGAGTGATTAATATAAGTTGTTAGAACTTGCTTCGCAATCGTTGTAAAATAAATAAAGTTTAAAAAACTATGATCACATGATTCCATGAACATGTAAAACAAAGGTACCTCGATTGTGAAGTTCTTTTCATCAATACCATGTGGTATCTTTATACTGCTCGAGGCCGGAACCACTTTGCCCTCAGTAAACTCAAACAGTACCCGGCCTTCGAGAAAACCACTCTGCCAGGAGACTTCCAGTGTACCGTACATGCCCTCACGTATTACAGTCAGTCTGCAAGTGCTCGTTTCTGTAAGATAGAAAAATGTGTCACACATGGATTCCCAAATCAATCTGTGCCCAAGGTTATAAATCTTTTCTCAGATCTCAAACAGTTGAATGGTGATTCAGGTTTATACAAATTTATTTTAGCTCGATTGCGAAACAAGTTATTTCAACTTATATTAATCACTCTCGAGACCTCATTCCTGATGAAATCCATCGCCATGAAGGAGAGAGAAGAGGCATGTGGAATTTAAATGCCTTGCCTAAGGGCACAATCGTAACGGCTCCAGTGATTCAGGTGATTTGATTGGTTGAGTTTTACTGTCAGCTGAGCCAATCAGAAGCTTGAGACTGAGCTTGAGACTGAGCTTGAGATTGGAGGAAAGTTAAAAAAACCTTCAGGCCTGGTGTTTTTGTTTGTTTTGGGGTTTAAAGTCGAAGCTTATGTCATACGGCGACTCTAGCTATGATTGGTGAAGAAAGACCCTGGGTGCGGTATTTTTAAGGCACAGATGGGCACATGGGTAGAACCACCGACCTTCCGCATGCCAGCTGGACAGCTTCCTCCCATGAAAGAATTCGACACCCCAAGTAGAATTCGAACCTACAGGGGTCTGTGAGGGGTCTATCTGACAGTGTAATCCGTAACATGATTAAACTAGAGACTAGCAGTACTGGGAGAGATGGACACCGCCATGATGGTATCCGACACTGACTGTGGACAGGCTAACCCTAAATGTTGTGGATATATAGAATGCTGGTCTAGGAGGAATTTAACCGATATTAGGATAAATCATCAATGTCTGTGGTGAAGTGTCCACCACTCCTATTGATTTCTGTAGTATATTGGATATATCCAAGTCTCATCAAAATACATGAACAACTTTTTGAGTTATTCTATCCACAGATGCAGGCAAGAGCAATACCCCCCCCCCCCCCATCATTCCTATGGTGGGAGTTAATAATCATCTTTATAACTAGTTAATACAAATTTCTTTTAGCTCGATTGTGAAACAAGTTCTTTCAACTTATATTAATCACTCTCGAGACCTGGAATCCATCGCCACGAGGGAGAGAGTAGAGGCAATGTGGAATTTAAATGCCTTGTCTAAGGGCACAATCGTAACGGCTCCAGTGGGGCTCGAACTCCGGACTTTTCGCACCTGAAGCGAACGTGCAACCACTGAGCTATCACGACTATATATAACTGGAATCATCAACATTTTAATGCCACCTTTCTATTGTTTCCATTTCAAAACACCCAAAATTCAATCACCATATCCCCAACACACGCACACCCCTCCCTGCAAGAATCGGTGGGACAGACATTATTAATATTGTCTTGGGCTGTCCAATTAGCGAGCTCGCTTCTCACCAATGCAACCCAGGTTCGAACCTCGGACAGGGAAGAATGTGGGATGGTACGTGGTCGCCAGATCGGACAGGTGGGTTTTCTCCGGGTACTCCGGTTTCCTCCAACAAGAATGACACATATATGCTTTCACCGGAGTCAACGAGAGTGATTAATATAAGTTGTTAAAACTTGCTTCGCAATCGTTGTAAAATAAATAAAGTTTAAACTTTAAAGCAAAGTGAGTATTTGCCATGCTACATGTATACAAGTATTCTAGTCCACCTCCGTGGTCGAGTGGTTAAGGTCGCTGACTTGTAGACCACTGTAACCTATCATCACTGATGGTCACGGGTTCGAGCCCCGCTCAGACCCTGTCTCATTCGCTCAGACCCTGTCTCATTTATATGAAAAAGTTGGCAGATTCTTACGGAGGTGCACCCAAGTACTGGTTAACCGCTGGAGCCTGCCCAGGAAAGGTGTTGTTAGGTAAACTGCCCGCTGGCGATATAGCCCAAAATGGTGCTGATGCAGGCGTAAAACCCGAAATATAACATATAATATAACAAGTATTCTAAACTGATCAAATAAATAAAGTTTAAACTAATAAAATCAATTACCTTCATCTACAGCTGCCATAGTTTCCTTAAATCCAATTTTACTGTTGGCAGCAATGGGAGGTACGCTAATCTTTGCCTCAGTCTCCCCGGACTTAAATGTTGGAGGCGCAGTCACTAAAATACAAAACATGTTTCATTACTGTAGAGTAAATGTATTCAATCTGTTTATTCAAATACTCAATTCTGGATTTACTATTGACAAAAGTTTCAGAAGAGTTTTGCAATTCTTCCTTTGGTATGTATGAAAGTGAGCTTGTGCCACATGCGAATGTCTTTTAACCTTTCCTTCACAGAGATTTAGGTTAATATACTATTATATCTCCATACAAACGACAGCCATTTAACCCTTTCCTTCACAGAGATTTAGGTTAATATACTATTATATCTCCATACAAACGACAGCCATTTAACCCTTTCCTTCACAGAGATTTAGGTTAATATACTATTATATCTCCATACAAACGACAGCCATTTAACCCTTTCCTTCACAGAGATTTAGGTTAATATACTATTATATCTCCATACAAACGACAGCCATTTAACCCTTTCCTTCACAGAGATTTAGGTTAATATACTATTATATCTCCATACAAACGACAGCCATTTAACCCTTTCCTTCACAGAGATTTAGGTTAATATACTATTATATCTCCATACAAACGACAGCCATTTAACCCTTTCCTTCATAGAGATTTAGGTTAATATACTATTATATCTCCATACAAACGACAGCCATTTAACCCTTTCCTTCATAGAGATTTAGGTTAATATACTATTATATCTCCATACAAACGACAGCCATTTAACCCTTTCCTTCACAGAGATTTAGGTTAATATACTATTATATCTCCATACAAACGACAGCCATTAACCCTTTCCTTCATAGAGATTTAGGTTAATATACTATTATATCTCCATACAAACGACAGCCATTTAACCCTTTCCTTCATAGAGATTTACGTTAATATACTATTATATCTCCATACAAACGACAGCCATTTAACCCTTTCCTTCATAGAGATTTAGGTTAATATACTATTATATCTCCATACAAACGACAGCCATTTAACCCTTTCCTTCATAGAGATTTAGGTTAATATACTATTATATCTCCATACAAACGACAGCCATTTAGCTATCATGCAGTGGATAAGTAGTCGCCATATCTATCCCACCTCCATAGATATTACTGGGACTACAGGAGATTCTGGCCTTTATTATGAACATTGGTTTGGCTGCTAACTTGTCAATGTATATCGTGATGCTGTCAAGTGTTTCTATGAGGGAAAGGGTTAATTAATTAGAGTTTTTTTATCTCCTACAGGGTGTCAAGTGAGGGATTGGTCCAAAAAAGTAGGAAAATAGGAATTCCGACGGTGAAAAAATAGGAAAATATTGTCTAAAATAGGAATAAAATAGGAATAAAATGTTATTTTAAGATGTCTTTCCATCACATTTTATGGCCATCCTGACCATTTAATAGTTATTATTGATAATTTCTGTTGTACTGCTGATGAAAGACTATAACTTTTAATTCTTATTTCAAGTAATATTAATTGCTTCAAGATTCAAAAACACGATTTCGACACATTACTTGTACTCTAATAATTAAAGTGATGTACATATCGATGGTCTAGTCTCAAAAGGTTGTAAGTGCTATGCTTTAGCATAGCAGTTACAACCTTTTGAGACTAGACCATCAATATATGTTGGCCTCCATACCATCCCCTTCAGCCAACCCAATCCACCATTGTCTTCATTAATATGTTTAGATTTTTTTTTTTTTATTAATGAACATGCTGGATGTGGTGTTGTATTAACACATAAACAGTCAGCTATATAATATATGCATCAATATGCAGCAATTAAAAACACAAATTGAACATTGTGTTAGCTGTTACACAACTGACAAAGCTGGTTAGCTGCAAAGCCATAAAATGCTAGGAATATTTGCATGTATAGCCACATAAAATGGGACCGCATATCACATTAGGGAGATTGTGATTCCAAATTTGTAACGGGAACGCGTATGTGTAGCTAAGAAATTGTGTCCCTTTTGAACGTCACATCAGTTTTAAAAGGGAAACAAATATGTATCAATTTAATAACTACAGTACACGTATGCATTTTCCGTTACAAGTTTGAAATCGCAACCTCCATATTGATTGCTTATTGGTGTTTCAGGCACAGAACTTGCAACTTAAATGTAATAGAGTCCTGTCGGGAATGCACCTATATTTGCCAATTCAGCACTGAATATGTGTATTGCTTTGCTTTGATTTACAACACCAATAGCAATGTATGGGTCATATTTTAATCACCTCTAACAATATTAAACTAAGCCATTTAGCATGCAATTCTATTCTAGGAATCAGAAGCAGTAGTGACCGATCTCCACAAAGGACTTAGATTATATGGAAAGCTAGTGTGTGATAAAAAGCGTAGCATTAAAGCTGTTTATAAACCAAGCACCTAGCAAGGACATAATAATCATCAGTGATGAATTTGTTGGAACATTTATTTATATTACCCGGTACTAAAATTTGTTAAATACACCATATTTTCTGATAAATAGCCACATCAAATGGTCAAGACATCCAAATAATCTGCCTGTTATGAGAATGAGAAATAGGATAGGATACTGTACACTATTCTATTTCTGATGTCACATGTGGCAAGGTACAATTTAAATGTCGAAATATTCATCCTGATGTAAGAAGGCACACCACCACATCCAGCCTCAATAAATGTTGAACTAATTTAATCTTGTAGCAATTTCACATTACGTACCAGTATTAACAGCATTTAAAATATTAAAGTTAGTATGCATGTATTTGCTATGAAGATATAATCATATGATGATGGTGATATGGGATTTTACGTCCGTTCAATAGCCAAGGGCATATACAGTCAGGATTTGGTGCAATGTGTAGATCTCTGCCCAGTATACCAAATGAGTCCTCAACACACCAGAATCACTTAACCATCCCTAAAATAGGACTACTATAGATATTGTTACAACTCTTAAAAGATGCATATCGAGTCAAGCCTCACATACAAGAGTTGAGCTGACATGATTTGTTGTTATTCAAGAAATGTCCTGCTGATATAACCATTTTGAACGTCATGAACTGAAAAGAACGTCACTCCCATCATGTTTGTACAATTTGAAGGTGTCCTTTTTACTGTTATTTGGCTTTCTTCTTTGGTACACCACTCTCATCAGAATCTGCAGCCTTCTTTTTAGTAGTTTTGGAAGGAATAGCCTTCTCTAACAGTTTCATTTTATTGTTATCCAACAACTTCTGTTTCTCTTTTATTGTCTCTAAGGTTTTCATTGCGTTTTCACGTTTGGATTTGGCAACGTCAATCATAGTTGAGGCAACTTTGACACTTTGCTGATTCATAATAGGTTCACTGATGGCATTATGTAATTTCTGTGTAGCATCGCTTAACAGTTCATCTGCTTCCTTTAGAGCAGAGGTAGCTTTCTTCTCTTTTGCAATCAAGTCTTCTTCTTGCTTTACCAGAGCTTGTTTTTTCTCCACCATCTGTTCTTTCTCTTTCCTCAGCCTCTCTTCAACGTCTGACTTTTGCCTTGCTTGTTCGCGTTTTCTTGCTTGCTCCTTCTCATCTTCTAACATGGCTTTATAAGCTACATGTGCACTTTTAACATACATTTTCATCTCCTTGGTGACAGGGATTTTCTCAGGTTGGTTGTTAACCGGATCGTAGAAGTGAACAGCATCTTTAACAGCACGCAGACCACATATAGTGTTATCACCCAGAGTAGACCTTTCATTTGTGACTAACCTGGCATTGATGGAAAGACTTCGTTCAGATTCTGCATTCATTTGAGCCAACACAAGTCCAGATTTGATAATGCATGGTAGTACAGAGTAACGGTCGGTGTTGCTAACTGATTTCAACATGAAGATCTCATTCCAGTAATGGTCAATTCTTTGCTCTTTGTTTATTGTGGCAATGTCATCATCGTTTTGCAATGCTTTCCACTCATCAAGAACACAAGACACGTCAACATCTGGCTGAAGTCTTCGCGCAATGCTCTGAATGGCAGATTGTGTGCTCTTACGCTCCAACTTGTTGGGGTTTAGGCATCCGAGATCTTGCAGAAGGTGGTTTTGAAGAGGTAGCTTGTGCTGCAGATGACCAATTGCTGCACAGAAGAAGGAACGAACACCAAGCATGACAGATCTTTGCTTTTCTTTGTTTAGTCTCTGTAACACATCTCTACTATGGTCACCCATCACTATGTCTTCATCCGCCAGTCGCAGCTGAATGTCTTCACATGGAAGTTTTGACAGTTCAGTGCCATATTTCCCTTTCATTGCATCTGATTTCAGAAACCTACGCATCAACTTGGTAAGGGTTTGGCACATCAAATCATACACTAAATGAACTGTTGGTGTACTTCTCTGGAAGAGAGTTAGGAAATCTTCAAATATGGGAATGATGTTGTTCAGAAATTCCAGGTTGAATTTTGTGGCATCCTTCTCCCCAGTTGCCAGTAGAGCTGCTACACGTCGGTAGTTGACACTCTTAGGAGTTGTTCGTGGATCTTTGCCCAGATATTTTACAAACTGCAACAGAGCATCCCACTGCTCCAGGATTCTGCTAATGGCTGGACCGAGACTCAGCCACCGGACTTCAGTGTGTTGCTGAAATTGATGTGTCGCAATATCCAGTTCAAACTGAAGCTTCTCATAATCTTCTCGCCTTGCCGCGGAATGTTTGAATAGAGCATGCACATCCCTGCACAGTTGATCAATATCAGCTGAGAGTTTCTCCAATCCTTTCCCGAATGCATTGTGAACAGTATGCAAGATACAACTGCCTAGATCGACAAATCCAGGAAAGTCGGGACATTCTTCTTTGATGGACTTTTGTAATGCACTGAAGATAGTCTTGTTGACATTTGGCCCATCTCGTACCAGTGTGGAGAGCTTGTCAATCGGCATGTTGTCGTCCAATAGCTGTGCCATCATCTTTGAAGCTACAGTTTTGCCTTCAGCATGACCAAACATCAATGAGGTGTAGTAGGCCACCCATACTTCATTGTGTGTTGGCGACCAATATCTGACAGTTAAGTCCATCTGTTTCTTTACTTGGGTTGTTGTAGTTTCATCAAAGTGAATGCTAAATGGAAGCTGTGACGATTTGATATCGGCACACAGTACACCTTTGAAGTAGGGCTTGAGTCCGTTTGAAATCATGTAAGATGCACTTGTTCTACTCAGTGAAAATTCTTTTGCAATTTTGCTATCAGGAAACATTGCTCTGAACGTATCTCCAATGTGATCAACTGACCGGAGACTATAGTTTGACAAGGATACCTTCGCTAACCAGTAAATTTGTGCTGTGAGAAAGGCATCATTGTAGTTGATGCTTGTTAAAGTTTTGTCACTAGATGTGCTACTACTGGAGTTGTTCTCATTTGACGTACTTGCAACAGTTACAAATAGCTTAGTTTGTGAATTATCACGCATTAACTTGCTTGCATGCTTGTGCTTTTCCTTTTTAGCATGCTGCAGCAGTTGAGATTTGCCAGCATTGTCACTTTTAATATCGTTGTTACATAGGCGGCAATATCCATGGAATACATCTTTTCCTTCTCTGCACCATTCACTTAGTCTCTGTCCATTTGAGTCAATGGTCAACAGCCATGACGGATTAAAGTGAGTCTTGCCACTAGGCATGTTTCTTGTTCAAAATATATTCAATGTTAGTTAAAGTTTGTCTTCCAGTAATACTATAATGTTAGTTGCCCTCCACCACTGAATCTATAAGTAGATTAAAAGTGTGCATGCATGGACAATATTCAGAAAGTTTAAATTACATCTCAATTCCAAATCAGAGTGTGTTTTTTCATTTAAACTAGAATGGCCACTGCCAACATGTCACGCCCACCTAGGTATTAGCCGGACAATTGGACATGCAGGTGGATCGGTCTCATGGCGAATAATATAAGGGCGGCAAACATGCATATACTTTTTTATGTCAATTGGTGAAGTTATCCAGGTTGCAGATATATAATATGCCTAACAACTTTAATGTATGCACACACGCATGGACAAACTGATGCCAAAGTGTCAACTCTGATGACAACATTGTTCTCTGATTTGGAGAAGAAATGTAACTAAAAACTATATACCCTCGTCATACTTTTTATGACGTGGGTATAAAAAGCAGCTCTGGAGGCAAGGAACGCTAATGCCTTTCAATCTTCTGTACACAGGTCCGCAAAATAGTTATAATACTAGTAGTACCTTCCCGTTTACAAAGTGCATGTACAAAATACTAATGTACAATTAATGGACTAATGCAAATTTATGCACAATTTAAAAGACAACATGCTGGAAAATGGCATAAAAGATTGCCATAGCTATCCAACAAATGCAAATTTTAAAAGGCATAATAATTGAATTTGAAAGACGACCTGCATGAAAATGGCACAGAAGATTGCCATAGCCATCTACATGTAACACAGTTGCATACCAGTGTATATGCAATAGCAGTTTCATAGTTACGTTACAATCTACACTATTTATCTATATTGTCAACTTCACTGTCATGTGCATAGTTAAATTGGGCAAAAATGTGCACAGCTTTTCAAAATGGCCAGAAAATAGGAAAAATAGGAACAATTTGCCAGAAAATAGGATAAAATAGGAATTGCTCAAAAAATAGGAAAAAATAGGAAAAATAGGAATACTTGACGCCCTGCTCCTAATTAAAAGTTATTTTTGCAGGTGGCACAACAATCCTTCTATAGCTATCTAATTCCTCTGATATAACTACAAAAACATATCTACAAAATGGAAATCCAAACGGAATTGTAATGTTGAAATTCATATTTAATTTTTTAACTTTTGTCAGAATTACAAAATTTGTAAGCATATTTTTGAAGCGTACTGTCGTGTACTGCTTACCTCCTGCGCCGAGGAACTGCACCTCCCCTAGTGATACTGAAAACGTTGTCCCAACTTCAAGGAATCCTGTTCCCTCGATCTGAATATCCACAATCTTATTTTCCACATTCTCAGCAAATGTCACGGTCGCATCATTCATTTTTAGAAGTATCCCAGACTGAGGCTGAAATATACACATACAGTATCTTTATAAATTATGTCATAGTTCTATGAGGGGGGGCATGGGACTTTCCTCCTCTATACACATACATTATACACATACAGTATATTTATATGTCATAGTTCTATAAGGGGGGGCATGGGACTTTCCTCCTGTATACACATACATTATACACATACAATATACACATACATTATACACATACAATACACACATACAATATACACATACAATACACACATACATTATACACATACATTATACACATACATATACACATACATATACACATACATATACACACACATTATACACATACATTATACACATACAATACACACATACAATACACACACACATTATACACATACATTATACACATACAATATACACATACATTATACACATACACTATACACATACATTATACACATACAATACACACATACATTATACACATACAATACACACATACAATACACACATACAATACACACATACAATACACACACACTATACACATACATTATACACATACACTATACACATACATTATACACATACAATATACACACACATTATACACACACATTATACACATACAATACACACATACAATACACACACACTACACACATACATTATACACATACATTATACACATACAATACACACATACAATACACACACACTATACACATACATTATACACATACAATATACACATACATTATACACATACAATATACAACACACACATACAATACACACATACATTATACACATACAATATACACATACAATATACATACATTATACACATACAATATACACATACAATATACACATACAATACACACATACAATATACACATACAATACATGCATACAATATACACATACAATACATGCATACATTATACACATACATTATACACATACAATATACACATACATTATACACATACAATACACACATACAATACACACATACATTATACACATACAATATACACATACAATACACACATACAATACACACATACATTATACACATACAATATACACATACATTATACACATACAATATACACATACAATACACACATACATTATACACATACATTATACACATACAATATACACATACAATATACACATACAATACACACATACATTATACACATACAATATACACATACAATATACACATACATTATACACATACATTATACACATACAATACACACATACAATATACACATACATTATACACATACATTATACACATACAATATACATACATTATACACATACAATATACACATACATTATACACATACAATATACACATACAATATACACATACATTATACACATACAATATACACATACATTATACACATACAATATACACATACATTATACACATACAATATACACATACAATATACACATACATTATACACATACAATACACACATACAATACACACATACAATATACACATACAATATACACATACAATATACACATACAATATACACATACATTATACACATACAATATACACATACATTATACACATACATTATACACATACAATACACACATACATTATACACATACATTATACACATACAATACACACATACAATACACATACAATACACACATACAATATACACATACAATATACACATACAATATACACATACAATATACACATACAATATACACATACAATATACACATACAATATACACATACAATATACACATACATTATACACATACATTATACACATACAATACACACATACATTATACACATACAATATACACATACATTATACACATACAATATACACATACAATATACACATACATTATACACATACAATACACACATACAATATACACATACATTATACACATACAATATACACATACAATATACATACATTATACACATACAATATACACATACATTATACACATACAATATACACATACAATATACACATACATTATACACATATAATATACACATACATCACACATATACATTATACACATACAATATACACATACAATATACACATACAATATACACATACAATATACACATATAATATACACATACATCACACATATACATTATACACATACAATATACACATACAATATACACATACAATATACACATACAATATATTACATTTTGGCACTTACAATATCATACTTGATGGTGAATGTCAGGATAACGGTTCCAAACTGCCCATGGTACCGGGTAAAGTTGAGTCGCACATAACGGGCGAGGTCTACAGGGTCAACAATAACTGACTGGAACTCTGGTTTGATACCGAACACACCATGTGGGTCATCGTTGAATCTGAAACAACGTTCAAGTGAGTCAACTAGAACTGACTCTGTGTCATTCACAAATTAATCTAAATAATATTACTTCATGTTGACACAGATCCATAAATTAATATTACCTAAATGTAAATGTGTTTACCAGCAACATGTACCTCATTCTGAATGTAAATGTGTTTACCAGCAACATGTACCTCACTCATTCTAAATGTAAATGTGTTTACCAGCAATATGTACATCATTCTAAATGTAAATGTGTTTACAAGCAACATGTACCTCATTCTAAATGTAAATGTGTTTACCAGCAACATGTACCTCATTTTAAATGTAAATTTGTTTACCAGCAACATGTACCTCATTCTAAATATAAATGTATTATCTAAGAAAATGAATACCTAATTCTAAATGTATTATCACACAACACTTACCTAATTCTAAATGTTGCTGTACTATCCAGCTATACTTACCTAATTTTAAATGTTGATGTACTATCCAGCTATACTTACCTAATTCTAAATGTTGCTGTACTATCCAGCTATACATACCTAATTCTAAATGTTGCTGTACTATCCAGCTATACATACCTAATTCTAAATGTTGATGTACTATCCAGCTATACATACCTAATTCTAAATGTTGATGTACTATCCAGCTATACTTACCTAATTCTAAATATTGATGTACTATCCAGCTATACTTACCTAATTCTAAATGTTGATGTACTATCCAGCTATACATACCTAATTCTAAATGTTGCTGTACTATCCAGCTATACTTACCTAATTCTAAATGTTGCTGTACTATCCAGCTATACTTACCTAATTCTAAATGTTGATGTACTATCCAGCTATACATACCTAATTCTAAATGTTGATGTACTATCCAGCTATACTTACCTAATTCTAAATGTTGATGTACTATCCAGCTATACTTACCTAATTCTAAATGTTGCTGTACTATCCAGCTATACTTACCTAATTCTAAATGTTGCTGTACTATACAGCTATACATACCTAATTCTAAATGTTGCTGTACTATCCAGCTATACTTACCTAAATCTAAATGTTGATGTACTATCCAACTATACATACCTAATTCTAAATGTTGCTGTACTATACAGCTATACATACCTAATTCTAAATGTTGCTGTACTATCCAGCTATACTTACCTAATTTTAAATGTTGATGTACTATCCAGCTATACTTACCTAATTCTAAATGTTGCTGTACTATCCAGCTATACTTACCTAATTTTAAATGTTGATGTACTATCCAGCTATACTTACCTAATTCTAAATGTTGATGTATTAAACTTGGTATCTACTTCGGCACCTCCCACAATTTTTGTAATAGCAAGCATGTAAGTTTCCGTTAATTCAGGTATTGCATCTGACAAAACTTCGAGCACAATATCACTGGATCGTTTCTCATCTGGTACAAACACTGACCCATTACGAGGTTGAATATCGGCTATCTCTTCAAATGGACCACTCACTTCCCAATACACCTGGAAAATGATTCAAGACCTTAAGCTTTGACCTATGGACCGGGTCTCATGTGCGACATCATTTCATTAAGGTGAACATTCATATGGAGTCCTTTCAAATAGGTTAAGTGGTATACAAGATGTGGCCAGGACATTTACATTACATACATAATCATAACAAAGTAACGAAAAAGGAAAATGGGTTGGGCAAAACGTTCTAACATTAGTAAACTGTTAAATAAGCAAACATGTTTTATGGTTAAATAAGCAAACATGGTTTATGGTTAAATAAGCAAACATGTTTTATGGTTAAATAAGCAAACATGTTATATGGTTAAATAAGCAAACATGTTTTATGGTTAAATAAGCAAACATGGTATATGGTTAAATAAGCAAACATGTTTTATGGTTAAATAAGCAAACATGGTATATGGTTAAATAAGCAAACATGTTTTATGGTTAAATAAGCAAACATGGTATATGGTTAAATAAGCAAACATGTTTTATGGTTAAATAAGCAAACATGGTATATGGTTAAATAAGCAAACATGTTTTATGGTTAAATAAGCAAACATGGTATATGGTTAAATAAGCAAACATGTTTTATGGTTAAATAAGCAAACATGGTATATGGTTAAATAAGCAAACATGTTTTATGGTTAAATAAGCAAACATGGTATATGGTTAAATAAGCAAACATGTTTTATGGTTAAATAAGCAAACATGGTATATGGTTAAATAAGCAAACATGTTTTATGGTTAAATAAGCAAACATGGTATATGGTTAAATAAGCAAACATGTTTTATGGTTAAATAAGCAAACAAAATTTACGGAGAACGAAAATAAATCGCGAGAACATCCAAATAATTAGAGAAATGGAATTATCTATGTTTTATATAAATTAGGGATGGCAACGAATAGCGATTAAACTATTCGAATATTCGGTCGGGACGGTATTCGAATATTTGATAGAATTCTCTCAAAAACTCAAAATCACTCAAACTCTTATAAAAAATTGCCAAACCTAATATCTGTTTTACGCATAAACGTCATCTTCTTCAAATGATTATTCAGATTGATATTGTACCCGAATATGTTAAATCCAATTTGCATAGATTACACCTAGCAGTTTTCTTATTCTCAGAGCAATTCAAGCATTTCCAAACGTGTGACTGAGTAGGTGGCATTTTTGAGGACAATATAATATTTTCCCCCCGAATATTCGAATACTGGAATAGTATTCGGACGTTCGAGTGAATATTCAAATATTCGTTGCCATACCTAATATAAATATATATATATACCTCAATATTCCCCACAGTGCCTGTTTCCAATCGTCGTAATATTGGGAACTGTAAGGTCAAGGTGCCCGATCCGTCGGGCTCCTCAACCTCTCTGTCTACCTGGGCTGGACCATCAAATCTCACTATACCATTAGGGTGTCCAAGCTTCGATATCTAAAATGAATTCACACATGTATGTGCAGTTATACAGGTTACTGAACACTTCACTAATATCACATACAGTCAAACCTGTCATAAGCAGCCAGCCATGGGAATCTCAGAAAGTGGCTGCTAAGCACAGGTGGCTGCTTAATAGTGGTCAAATTAATAATAAAACAACATATTTGGAATCTGGAAACTGGCTGCTTAATACAGGTTGGCTGCTAAATACAGGTGACTACTAATGCAGGTGGTCAGAATATGTCATAAGAAAATAGCAGACGCTGATGACATATTCGAACCACTCGGGTGAAAGATCCGTGTCCCATACCAGCGCGTATGAAGGATTCTCTACAATCTTCATTGTCTCTTCTCTCTCCCTCGTGGCGATGTCTTCACTCTCCCTTGTGGCGATGTCTTCACTCTCCTTCGTGACGATGGATTCCACCAGGAATGAGGTCTCGAGAATGATTAATCTACATGTAAATTCTTGTCACAGAATATGTCATAAGAAACTCAGCAGCACTATTTATTGATGACATATTCAAACCACTCGGGTGGAAGATACCAGTGCATATGAACGATATTCTATAATCTTCATTGTCTCTTCTTTCCCTAGTGGCGATGGATTCCATCATGAATGAGGTCTCGAGAGTGATTAATCTACATGTAATGTTGTAAAATCTTGTTTCACAATTGAGCTAAAATCAATTTGTATAATTTAACACACAATATTACATGTTAGTGAATCACATGAGGCTGGCTGTTGTTATGTATTGTTTTGTATTGATTGTATGTACAGGTTGCACTTTATAAATAATCTGTCTGTCTGTCCGTCTCTCTGTCTATACTGTTCGAGTTGATGAATTTAAACAAATGGTTACAAAAGAATAACTTACAGCTAATGTGACATTCCCTGCCGTTCGGCTCACTTCACCGTGACCCACATGACTAGGTACTCCCTGAACACTCTCCAGTTTGATTACGAACACCTTTTCTATCTCCCAGCTGGTATATGACTTGATAATGAGGGTAAAGGTTTTCACCCCTCCCTGGCCATCCTGCCACGCGAGACTCCCTGATGTCTGCTCACGATTACCAGAGACATATGCGATATCATTGGTACCTTGGAGAGCGGCTCTTGGGTTATTAGGACCATATATTCTCCACGTAACCTTGAAATAACAAGAACATATTTTCTAACTCGGTGTACATTAAAGTACTATTGTTGTTTGTTTTTTTCAAATGGAAATGTGGAATCATGATAGCGTTCGCTTAAGGTGCTAAAGGACCGGAGTTCGAGCCCCCTGGAGCCGTTACGATTGTGCCCTTAGGCAAGGCATTTAAATTCCATGTTGCCTCTTCTCTCTCCTTCATGGAGATGGATTTCATCAGGAATGAGGTCTCGAGAGTGATCAATATAAGTTGTAAGAACTCCGGACCTTTCACACCTGAATCATGACTTCCACATCCTTTATAATCCTGCATTCTTGACATTAGAGATAACAGAACGCTGCTTATAACTATTAAAAATGATAGGAAACGGCATAGAACAATTAGCCATAGAGATATAGGAGATTCTTGTAAATAGAACTCACTGTTTGTTCACCAAGGAGACCTCCTGTTCTTTCTACTGAGAACATGATCTCTTTAGGTTCTGGTGGGTTGTCAATGATGATATCGGTGTTACCTTTGAACCCAAATCTTCCATTAGGGTAGTCTGATTTGCCAATGATAACCGATATACTCGTTCTCTTGCCCAAAAGTGCTCCACCTAAAATAGATCATAGAATGCATCGGTTTAACCCATTCAACACCAAGTAACTCACATGGACTGGTCCATGATATTCATAAACCAATAAATGAATCAGAAAATCACATTTGGACAAGTTCATTTATCAAAATGGGTAATTATGTCTAAAAATAGTCATATCACTGGCAAAAAGTGCAGATCCTGATGAGACGGCTCGTCACGAGCCGGCTCATCTGGATCTACACTTTTTGTAAGCCTATTTAGAGGTCTGTGGTGTTGAAAGGGTTAATTAGCCTGGGTTCCAGTCTGTCGATTTTTCAACTTCTAGTCAAATGACAGCCTGGGGAAACAGGATTTCCGATCGTAGCGCCATCTACGTACACCCACTTTTTTGAGGGTGTAGATTTGAAGAACGACAACTCTTCTCTACAAGATAATATCGCTAAATATAGAAACGGAATTCTATCGAACAGGCACGATTATACACGATCATTTCCGAATATACACAAATATTCCTGTAGACTCATTTACATATAATGTCCCGTTTCTGTATTATATCGACGAGATGGTGGATTTTAAATATTACATTTAGATGGTAATGGATCGATTCGGAGTAATTGAACTAAGGACGACTTAAATATTGAGTAAATATGTCAAATCAGACGCACATTGTATTTTTTAAAACTATTTATCGTTCTGTTGACCCATAAACAATGGTAGCCAATTATAAAGTGTTATCAGCATTGCAGTGCCCCGCTTTCGATTCAAGTACGTAATTACTTAAGTCACATGCTAATAGGCCTATTAATAATTTCACGAGAAACCCCGCCAGTTTCCCCAGGTGTTGATATGTTCAGAAACTCAATACGGCCCAATTAATAGTCTCGGTGTTAAAATATATTTATTTGACTGACCAGGCAAAATATATCGACGCCTGTTCCCAGGCTATGGTTTAATGGCAATTAATGGGATAAATCAGGGGTTTATGAAAATGTCAATTTTTTGGTCACAATAGGTAAACTAGGTTTTATGGTAATTTGGTATATGGGAAATGGTGTTGAAATGTGCTTCTATGGGGAGAGGGGGGAAATGGCAAGGGTATGCGTTTCTAAGGGGAGAGGGGGGAATTGGTGTGGGTATGTGCTTCTATGGGGAGAGGGGGGAAATGGCGTGGGAGTTAGGGGAAAGTTAATAATAACTAACCTGTAGTACTAATTAACTGCACTCTAAATGTTTCTGAATATTCCATCTCCGAATCGTCTTGTATTTTGACATCGAGAGTTGCCTCCCCTTGTCCATCATCAAACACGAGTATTCCACCAGGACGTAGATAATCCATGCCCTCAGTTGCCGTGTCATTGTAAGTGTTGTAGATCACCGATACAACACCAAAGTTGCCCCTGTTACGAACCAGCGGTATCCTAGCAAAACCTTCATCCTCGGCGACTGCAATGATATCATGTATAATAAAGTATAAACTTTATTTCATTTACAATGATTGAGAAACAAGTTTTAACAACTCTTTAATCACTCTCGTTGGCGCATATGAAATCGCATAGTTATGTGGTCCTTCGAGTGAGAGGAAACCTGAGTCCCCGGAGAAAACCCACCTTTCTAATTGGGCAACAATTGTACCTCCATACAAATCTCACATGCTCCCTAGTCTGAGGATCAAACAAAATTAATACTTCCGCAAAAAAGTTAAATTTAAATCATCAAAATTTCATGGATATAAAATACTAATTACCATTTCTAGTCATTAGCTTCTTAGAATATCTCGATGTGCCACACATTCTAAGTAAACACATAATAGGCCGTTGAAAGTGCTAGCTCTGAGAATCACTTACCATAGAAATCTTCTGCTTCTGGTGTGAATTCAATGGTTCCCTCAGAATTGTCGTTTCTTTCAATCATTATTTGCTTCACATTCAGGGAACCAATCACTGGACGTTGATCCAGCTGTAGCCCGGCAACAGTACTGTAGTTGTTATTACTGTAAGAGTGCAGGAGAAATATGATAATGAGAGACATAGGTGAGTTACTGCCCCTGAATACTCCCTAACAGTAGATAGGTCCTATTAAGTGTTTTCCTCTGTTTTTATCGTTGTTTCCTTTGCACAACATGCTAACAATTTTATAAAATTATTAAATGACTAAATCTCAACAGATCTCCACAGTATATGCAATGGGTACTTATTTGTAAAATAATGTGATCACTTAATTAACACGATTTGGATAAAATCACTTTTATCTCACTGCAACATCTGGTTAGGGAGAAACAGTAAAAACAAAGGATTCTAACTAAAATGACCTATTCACATATTAGAATAAATCAGACTTTATCTACCAAGGGAGATAATAGAAAATTAGAGATGTCTCTCATTATCAAGGAAACATGATAAGAGCAATATTATCAAAGAATTACATCAAAGATAAAAGTCTGATTAGCGCAGTGGTTAGCACGCTCGCTTCTCACCAATGCAACCCGGGTACGATCCTTGGACTGGGAAGATCAACAGGTGGATGTTCTCCGGGTACTCTAGTTTCCTCCCACACGAATGACTTCAAATAGGCTGTCATCCGCGCCAACGAGAGTGATTAATATAAGTTGTTACAGCTTGTTTCGCAAATCGCAAGGATATAGCATGTACGGTACTTGAAAATTGATTGTTTGCTATCAGTAATGCATTCATTACCGTACATTGCAGTGTATTCTCCACTCAAATATCTCATAGCACGTTCGCTCCAGGTCCGTAATTCGAGCCCCGCTGGAGCAGTTACGATTGTGCCCTTAGGCAAGGCATTTAAATTCCACATTGCCTCTTCTCTCCCTCGTGGCGATGGATTCCATCAGGAATGAGGTCTCGAGAGTGATTAATATAAGTTGAAAGAACTTGTTTCACAATCGAGCTAAAATAAATTAGTATAAACTAAATATCTTAAAATTAGAAGTTCATAATTATTCACACAAAAAGGGAATTAACTCATATCAATATCCACACACAATCATATTCAATGTAAATTCCGATTTACAACAAGCTGGTATCTTACCTAGGGTCAACAAGCTGGGCTGACGTCAGGTTAAGATAGAAGCTTTCCACTCCCTCCGGTATATCGTCCTGTTTAAGCTGTATATCTATTAACAGATGGTCCTGGCCATGTTGAAACATCAAGGACCCTTCTTCGGGGAAATAGTCCTTGTGCGGAGTAGCCGTCCCGGGATATGTTTTGTAATGGACATACACCTGACCATTCAGACCTGATCGTCGAATCACAGGGAAACTCAACTGAAACAATAGGTCAAGGTTCATGTAATAACAACAATATATTTCATGTTTTAGACCTGATCGTCGAATCACAGAGAAACTCAGCTGAAACAATAGGTCCTTCATCATGTAATAACAACAATATTAATGATGACTATATTCCATGTTTTAGACCTGATTGTCGAATCACAGAGAAACTCAGATGAAACAATAGGTAATTTTTCTGAAACTGTCAAAAAGGAAATCTATAATTCATATCTATTACTTCATTAACCCTTTACTCCCCAAAAGAAGATGCCAGTTACCCATTATATCTCCATACTGCTGACAAGCAACAGGCACACTGTACTACATGTGTCCGATTAGCGCAGTGGTTAGCACGCTAGCTTCTCACCAATGCGACCCAGGTTTGATCCTCGAACAGATTAGAATATTTCCGTGTGCAGCACATTCTAAATAAGCGAAACTAGAACAAATAATGTTTACGGGTACGAGACGAACAGTAGAGTAAAACTATTAAAGCTTGTACCGAAAATCTGTCCTCAGTGGTGGTGTATTCTTTTGGTAAGTCAAACACAAACTCCCCATGTGGATAGTCGCTTGCAACAAACACGACGTCCGCCGTAATAGCTCCAGAAACCTGGGAGAGTAACGCCCCTCCGGTGGCAGAACTCAAATGCAATGTGTAGATAGAGCGCGGTTCCGGCATCGTGTCATCTTGAGCCTGGAAGAGTTAGCACCACATATATAGGAAACTCTGTCTGTACTGTATTTGGGACTAATGTTTTAAGTGATTTTCCAGCAACAATTTCCATACAGTAGTAGATCAATATTTTGCTCCGAATAACAAGGGGGCGACGATAAATAAGTTTGACAATAAATAAGTCGCCCAGATTAAGAATGGCATGACGATATAAATAAATGGCCAAGAATAACAAGGGGGTGACAATAAATAAGTCGCCCAGATTAAGAATGGGGCGACAATATAAATAAATGGCCAAGAATAACAAGGGGGTGACAATAAATAAGTCGCCCAGATTAAGAATGGGGCGACAATATAAATAAATGGCCACGAATAACAAGGGGGTGACAATAAATAAGTCGCCCAGATTAAGAATGGGGCGACGATATAAATAAATGGCCAAGAATAACAACGGGGTGATGATAAATAATCACAATATTATAAGCAATGATGAACAGTACCTGTAGAATAATAGCAGCTTTCTGTTGGAGGTCCGTCATCGTCAACGTTCCTTCTACCTGCAAGAATGCTGTTTCGTCTCGAGGCGTGATGGACCACGATACGGACACGTCACCATAGATACCAGTACCTCTTGTCAACACAATCTGTACCTTACCATTGTAGTTAGGATCTGATTCACCAGGTTCTCCTGATAACATAGCGCATACAATACATAGACATGCGCAGAGACCACAATGCTTAAAATCTTCAAATGACAAGTCCTTGAAACACAGTGCATTACAATACATAGACATAGGCAAGTAAACCTTTAACTGGTCATAACCTATCAAACTGGTTCAAATCTCTGTATAAAAAAGGGTAAAGTTTTTGTTTATTATAGTGTCACCCATATTTAAAGGGCCAGCCATTTCTGATTTATGAGACACCTTTTTTTAATGAACATCAGTACTTCCCAAATCCAATGCTTGTATGCTAGGCGCCAGGCTGGTAGGCAATCGGTAACCATTATTTAACTTGCTGGCGGCTAACCAACCGGCCATATCAAAACAACCCCTTTCGAGATTCGAAGCTTCGACCTCCCGCTCCGTAGGCGGACACCTTAACCACTGGGCCACGGAGATGGTATAAGTGACATCTAAGTGCCTTTTCCCCTCACCACCATTTACTACTGGAGAATGTATAAATAAATATCCTTAAACAGAAGTAACTGACAAATATAATTTCACAAATTCATTTTGAAAGCAGATCAAAACTTTGCTTAAAATCTGAATAATTTAAACATGGAGCAGGTGGAATATGACATATACAACGAGGCTTGGTACTACTCGGCTTCGTACTACTTGGCATGGTACTACTCGGCTTCGTACTACTTGGCATGGTACTACTTGGCATGGTACTACTCGGCTTGGTACTACTCGGCTTGGTACTACTTGGCATGGTACTACTCGGCTTGGTACTACTCGGCTTGGTACTACTCGGCTTGGTACTACTTGGCATGGTACTACTCGGCTTGGTACTACTCAGCTTGGTACTACTCAGCTTGGTACTACTTGGCTTGGTACTACTCGGCTTGGTACTACTCAGCTTGGTACTATATGGCTTGATACTATATGGCTTGGTACTACTCAGCTTGGTACTACTCAGCTTGGTACTACTCAGCTTGGTACTACTTGGCTTGGTACTACTCGGCTTGGTACTACTTGGCATGGTACTACTCGGCTTGGTACTACTTCGGCTTGGTAATACTTGGCTTGGTACTACTTGGCTTGGTAATGCTCAGCTTGGTACTACTCGGCTTGGTACTACTCGGCTTGGTACTAGGTGTATAGCAGGTACAGACGAACATTAAAATATTCATTCAAAGGGCCATAAAACACGAGCATGCAAACTAGGCACTCGGATCATTGTATGCACCTACATCGATATGGAGCCACTAGCCACCGGGTCAGGGACCAAACACTTACCAATATACACTGTCCTGTACTCTGGTATGATAGAGATGGTGCCGCTGGCCCCCGGATCAGGTAACACAATGATCTGGGCATCACCCTGTGTATGTGAGATGTCGGCGTTATTGTCCGCGGTGGTCAATGATGCATGGAATCGCTCTTCCCCCTCGAGAATTGTGTCAGGACGTGTGCGCAGCAGCAATGATTTGGTTTTCTCTCCCTGCAGGTTACATACAATGTAGCAATACATGAGAGATGAATAAGTGTGGAGCCACTAAGTTTTCATAGATACGATGTCCACCGTGTAATCGAGAGGTTGTGGGTTCGAAGCCTGCCAGAACCATGGTGGTGGTGTTCTTAGGCACAACTTTTAAATCTACATGACATCTTCTCTCTCCCTATCATGGCGATGGATTCCATTAGGAATGAGGTCTCGAGAGCGATTAAACTTATTTTGTGGATAGGTACATGTAGATAGGTACATGTAGATAGGTACACGTACATGTAGATAGGTACATGTACATGTAGATAGGTACACATACATGTAGATAGGTACACGTACATGTAGATAGGTACATGTAGATAGGTACACGTACATGTAGATAGGTACATGTAGATAGGTACACGTACATGTAGATAGGTACACATACATGTAGATAGGTACATGTACATGTAGATAGGTACATGTAGATAGGTACACGTACATGTAGATAGGTACATGTAGATAGGTACACATACATGTAGATAGGTACACGTACATGTAGATAGGTACATGTAGATAGGTACACGTACATGTAGATAGGTACATGTAGATAGGTACACATACATGTAGATAGGTACACGTACATGTAGATAGGTACATGTAGATAGGTACACATACATGTAGATAGGTACACATACATGTAGATAGGTACACGCACATGTAGATAGGTACATGTACATGTAGATAAGTACACATACATGTAGATAGGTACACATACATGTAGATAGGTACACATACATGTAGATAGGTGTACATGTAGATAGGTACACATACATGTAGATAGGTACACATACATGTAGATAGGTACACATACATGTAGATAGTACACGTACATGTAGATAGGTACACGTAGATAGGTACACATACATGTAGATAGGTACACATACATAGATGTACACATACAGTTAGGTACACATACATGTAGATAGTACACGTACATGTAGATAGGTACACGTAGATAGGTACACATACTAGATAGGTACACATACATGTAGATAGGTACACATACATGTAGATAGGTACACATACATGTAGATAGGTACATGTAGATAGGTACACATACATGTAGATAGGTACACATACATGTAGATAGGTACATGTACATGTAGATAGGTACATGTCGATAGGTACACATACATGTAGATAGGTACATGTACATGTAGATAGGTACATGTAGATAGGTACACATACATGTAGATAGGTACATATACATGTAGATAGGTACATGTAGATAGGTACACATACATGTAGATAGTACACGTACATGTAGATAGGTACATGTAGATAGGTACACATACATGTAGATAGGTACACATACATGTAGATAGGTACACATACATGTAGATAGGTACACATACATGTAGATAGTACACGTACATGTAGATAGGTACACGTAGATAGGTACACATACATGTAGATAGGTACACATACATGTAGATAGGTACACATACATGTAGATAGGTACACATACATGTAGATAGTACACGTACATGTAGATAGGTACATGTAGATAGGTACACATACATGTAGATAGGTACACATACATGTAGATAGGTACACATACATGTAGATAGGTACACATACATGTAGATAGGTACATGTAGATAGGTACACATACATGTAGATAGGTACACATACATGTAGATAGGTACATGTACATGTAGATAGGTACATGTAGATAGGTACACATACATGTAGATAGGTACATGTACATGTAGATAGGTACATGTAGATAGGTACACATACATGTAGATAGGTACATGTACATGTAGATAGGTACATGTAGATAGGTACACATACATGTAGATAGGTACACATACATGTAGATAGGTACATGTAGATAGGTACACATACATGTAGATAGGTACACATACATGTAGATAGGTACACATACATGTAGATAGGTACACATACATGTAGATAGGTACATGTAGATAGGTACACATACATGTAGATAGGTACACATACATGTAGATAGGTACACATACATGTAGATAGGTACACATACATGTAGATAGGTACTACACATACATGTAGATAGGTACACATACATGTAGATAGGTACACATACATGTAGATAGGTACACATACATGTAGATAGGTACACATACATGTAGATAGGTACACATACATGTAGATAGGTACACATACATGTAGATAGGTACACATACATGTAGATAGGTACATGTAGATAGGTACATGTAGATAGGTACACATACATGTAGATAGGTACACATACATGTAGATAGGTACATGTAGATAGGTACACATACATGTAGATAGGTACACGTACATGTAGATAGGTACATGTAGATAGGTACACATACATGTAGATAGGTACACATACATGTAGATAGGTACATGTAGATAGGTACACATACATGTAGATAGGTACACATACATGTAGATAGGTACACATACATGTACACATACATGTAGATAGGTACATGTAGATAGGTACACATACATGTAGATAGGTACACATACATGTAGATAGGTACACATACATGTAGATAGGTACACATACATGTAGATAGGTACACATACATGTAGATAGGTACACATACATGTAGATAGGTACACATACATGTAGATAGGTACACATACATGTAGATAGGTACACATACATGTAGATAGGTACACATACATGTAGATAGGTACACATACATGTAGATAGGTACACATACATGTAGATAGGTACACATACATGTAGATAGGTACACATACATGTAGATAGGTACACATACATGTAGATAGGTACATGTACATGTAGATAGGTACACATACATGTAGATAGGTACACATACATGTAGATAGGTACACATGTAATACATGTAGATAGGTACACATACATGTAGATAGGTACACATACATGTAGATAGGTACACATACATGTAGATAGGTACATGTACATGTAGATAGGTACACATACATGTAGATAGGTACACATACTAGATAGGTACACATACATGTAGATAGGTACATATACATTTTTTAGAGTCGTATTTGCAATCGTACAGTCGATCGTGTCATCACGAGTATATTGCAACAATAATACGATAATAGTACCACAACATGTCACTGATAATCTATGTTTAATTGGAAATGTATGGCTATATGGCCTCTCGAATACACTAATTTGGAGGTTCGTGAACATTCTGACCTGGCAAATGCATCAGGATGTACAGAAACAATGCATATTTCATAGGAACTACACAGATATTAGACCAACCTGGGCAAACTGAAGGGTTCCAGTGTGGGGTTCGTAAAAATCATACACTGCCTCAGCATTCAAACGCCACTGGACGTTGACCACACCTTCTGATCCCTGTATACGCTCCACCAGTAGTCGTACCTCTCCGTCAGGGTCAGTGGGCGACCTGGACTCGCGAACAACCACCTGCATGACAAGTAGAGTGATTGATATAATACTATGCATTTCATGGTCGATTCTGCCAAACAATATTTAAGGTTTACACTGAAGACTTTATTAACCCTTAAAATGCTAATCACAACAAACGTTCCTTTTGCAAACAGTATAGAGCCAGATCAGAAGGCACAGAACGTGCACAGAATGTGCTATCTGATCAGGCTCTATGCTGTTTGCTATTTGGATAGTGAAGCTAAAACACTTGGCTGAATAGCAAACAACATAGATCCTGATGAGACGCGGCGCTAAGCAGCTGATTTGGATCTATGTTGTTTGCACATTCATTCCAATTTATTCGGCATTTTAAGTCAAAAGTCACAATTATAAACTATGGTAAGAAACTGGTATGTGGGACAGACTATGATAAGAAACTGGTATGTGGGACAGACTATGATAAGAAACTGGTATGTGGGACAGACTATGGTAAGAAACTGGTATGTGGGACAGACAATGGTAAGAAACTGGTATGTGGGACAGACAATGGTAAGAAACTGATATGTGGGACAGACAATGGTAAGAAACTGGTATGTGGGATAGACAATGGTAAGAAACTGGTATGTGGGATAGACAATGGTAAGAAACTGGTATGTGGGATAGACAATGGTAAGAAACTGGTATGTGGGATAGACAATGGTAAGAAACTGGTATGTGGGACAGACAATGGTAAGAAACTGGTATGTGGGACAGACAATGGTAAGAAACTGGTATGTGGGATAGACAATGGTAAGAAACTGGTATGTGGGACAGACAATGGTAAGAAACTGGTATGTGGGACAGACAATGGTAAGAAACTGGTATGTGGGACAGACTATGATAAGAAACTGGTATGTGGGACAGACTATGGTAAGAAACTGGTATGTGGGACAGACAATGGTAAGAAACTGGTATGTGGGATAGACAATGGTAAGAAACTGGTATGTGGGACAGACAATGGTAAGAAACTGGTATGTGGGACAGACAATGGTAAGAAACTGGTATGTGGGATAGACAATGGTAAGAAACTGGTATGTGGGACAGACAATGGTAAGAAACTGGTATGTGGGACAGACAATGGTAAGAAACTGGTATGTGGGATAGACAATGGTAAGAAACTGGTATGTGGGACAGACAATGGTAAGAAACTGGTATGTGGGACAGACAATGGTAAGAAACTGGTATGTGGGATAGACAATGGTAAGAAACTGGTATGTGGGACAGACAATGGTAAGAAACTGGTATGTGGGACAGACAATGGTAAGAAACTGGTATGTGGGACAGACTATGATAAGAAACCGGTATGTGGGACAGACTATGGTAAGAAACTGGTATGTGGGACAGACAATGGTAAGAAACTGGTATGTGGGATAGACAATGGTAAGAAACTGGTATGTGGGACAGACAATGGTAAGAAACTGGTATGTGGGATAGACAATGGTAAGAAACTGGTATGTGGGACAGACAATGGTAAGAAACTGGTATGTGGGACAGACAATGGTAAGAAACTGGTATGTGGGACAGACTATGATAAGAAACTGGTATGTGGGACAGACTATGGTAAGAAACTGGTATGTGGGACAGACAATGGTAAGAAACTGGTATGTGGGATAGACAATGGTAAGAGACTGGTATGTGGGACAGACAATGGTAAGAAACTGGTATGTGGGACAGACAATGGTAAGAAACTGGTATGTGGGACAGACAATGGTAAGAAACTGGTATGTGGGATAGACAATGGTAAGAAACTGGTATGTGGGGACAGACTATGATAAGAAACTGGTATGTGGGACAGACAATGGTAAGAAACTGGTATGTGGGACAGACTATGATAAGAAACTGGTATGTGGGACAGACAATGGTAAGAAACTGGTATGTGGGACAGACAATGGTAAGAATAATTCTGGATAAAAATCTTGTTTTTATATATTGATAAATTATTGCAATTGGATAGAAATCACAAGACTATCACAGTTAGCTGCCTACCTCGGATGTGGTAAATCTGAAGAGGCCATTCGGGGAGTCATTCTTCAATATGCCGATCCTGACGGAGCTAATAGTACCAATCATTGCTCCACCAGTAACACTAAGCAGATTGATGTAAAATGTCTGCAAAAATAAAACATGACTGTACATATACTGTATTAAGCATGAGATCTTTCCAGACAGATCTGTAGTCCAGTGGTAATAAGCTGGACTGTAATCTAGGGATCGCAGATTCGATCTCCCATCTGACCATGATAGAATTAACAGTCTTTCAGATGAGACTTTAAACCGAGGTCTCATGTCGGTGCTGTACACCTTGCATGTAAAAGAACAAGAGGAGACTCTGGAATGGGTCTCTGTCTGTATCGTTGCAATATCCACCAAAAATATAAAATGATGAATCTCTTCAGGAGGCGTCGCTCATATGGGCAACCGGTAGCGACGATAAATAAACGTAAAACACACACAAATCTTTCCACAATTGAAAAGTAGGCTTATATTCTACTGCATCTCCATAAACAACTTCCATTTATCGTATGATAAGCTGTGAACATTTCTACCTCACCATCGAGGTTAGTAGGAATGCTTACAACCATTTCAACACTACAGATCTCTAAATAGGTTTGCAAAAATTTACATCCAGATGAGCCGGCTCGTGTCATCAGGATCTGCTCTTTTTGGTATTAAGTTTACGATTTTCAGTAAAAATTAACCATTTTGATACAAATGACCTAGTCATAACGTAATTTTCTGATCTATTTATTGACTGTAAAAATATCATGGACCAGTCCATGTCAGTTACTTAGTGTTGAATGGGTTAAAGGGACCAGTCCATGTCAGTTACTTAGTGTTGAATGGGTTAAAGGGACCAGTCCATGTCAGTTACTTAGTGTTGAATGGGTTAAAGGGACCAGTCCATGTCAGTTACTTAGTGTTGAATGGGTTAAAGGGACCAGTCCATGTCAGTTACTTAGTGTTTAATGGGTTAAAGGGACCAGTCCATGTCAGTTACTTAGTGTTGAATGGGTTAAAGGGACCAGTCCATGTCAGTTACTTAGTGTTGAATGGGTTAAAGGGACCAGTCCATGTCAGTTACTTAGTGTTGAATGGGTTAAAGGGACCAGTCCATGTCAGTTACTTAGTGTTGAATGGGTTAAAGGGACCAGTCCATGTCAGTTACTTAGTTTTGAATGGGTTAAAGGGACCAGTCCATGTCAGTTACTTAGTGTTGAATGGGTTAAAGGGACCAGTCCATGTCAGTTACTTAGTGTTGAATGGGTTAAAGGGACCAGTCCATGTCAGTTACTTAGTGTTGAATGGGTTAAAGGGTCCAGTCCATGTCAGTTACTTAGTGTTGAATGGGTTAAAGGGACCAGTCCATGTCAGTTACTTAGTGTTGAATGGGTTAAAGGGACCAGTCCATGTCAGTTACTTAGTGTTGAATGGGTTAAAGGGACCAGTCCATGTCAGTTACTTAGTGTTGAATGGGTTAAAGGGACCAGTCCATGTCAGTTACTTAGTGTTGAATGGGTTAAAGGGACCAGTCCATGTCAGTTACTTAGTTTTGAATGGGTTAAAGGGACCAGTCCATGTCAGTTACTTAGTGTTGAATGGGTTAAAGGGACCAGTCCATGTCAGTTACTTAGTGTTGAATGGGTTAAAGGGACCAGTCCATGTCAGTTACTTAGTGTTGAATGGGTTAAAGGGACCAGTCCATGTCAGTTACTTAGTTTTGAATGGGTTAAAGGGACCAGTCCATGTCAGTTACTTAGTGTTGAATGGGTTAAAGGGACCAGTCCATGTCAGTTACTTAGTGTTGAATGGGTTAAAGGGACCAGTCCATGTCAGTTACTTAGTGTTGAATGGGTTAAAGGGACCAGTCCATGTCAGTTACTTAAGTGTTGAATGGGTTAAAGGGACCAGTCCATGTCAGTTACTTAGTGTTGAATGGGTTAAAGGGACCAGTCCATGTCAGTTACTTAGTGTTGAATGGGTTAAAGGGACCAGTCCATGTCAGTTACTTAGTGTTGAATGGGTTAAAGGGACCAGTCCATGTCAGTTACTTAGTGTTGAATGGGTTAAAGGGACCAGTCCATGTCAGTTACTTAGTTTTGAATGGGTTAAAGGGACCAGTCCATGTCAGTTACTTAGTGTTGAATGGGTTAAAGGGACCAGTCCATGTCAGTTACTTAGTTTTGAATGGGTTAAAGGGACCAGTCCATGTCAGTTACTTAGTTTTGAATGGGTTAAAGGGACCAGTCCATGTCAGTTACTTAGTGTTGAATGGGTTAAAGGGACCAGTCCATGTCAGTTACTTAGTGTTGAATGGGTTAAAGGGACCAGTCCATGTCAGTTACTTAGTTTTGAATGGGTTAAAGGGTTATATTATTCTGACTTTTATTTTGGGAGTTTGTTTCTGTTTGATTGACAACTACCGTGTCAATGTATGTGGAATAGGAGCGTCGCTAACCACGGGTGATAATAATAGCTTCATTCTATGTTCATACATTCGAAATACTATTCGATCATTCACTTATCAAACAGATAATCTCTTTATTTTAGGCTGAAGTGTTTTTATGATAGAAAACGATGCAACCATGGTGCTAAATGCCACTATAATGTTGTGTTTAGATGACCATAAATGACGTCACTGACAGCTTGAGTCCGAAAATGTTTGAGTTAACGATATTTCAACATGCGTCGGCTAGGTATCACACGTTTCAACCAGTAGAATAACAGATTGTAATCACTGATAATTGTCTATATGTCATCGGAAAGCATAAAATAAAAATATGTAACGTGACAAGTAACTATGATGAAAGTAAATTCACTGAGAATATGAACAAAGCCATGAAGTTAGACGGGTATATGTGAGACATTCACAGTCTCTACTAATAGTTACCTCCATGTTCTCTGGTAAATTGTCATCAATAATGGTTATAAGAATGCTGGCACTTTCCTGTGTGTCCGCAAAGCTGAGAGTGCCGCTCAGGGGGCTGAAGTCTAACATAGTAGCCTCCCATGGATCGGCCTGCCATAATACTGTGATGGGACCGAAGAAACCAACGGAGCGGCTCACTTGTAGCGAAACTGTCGAATTCCTGCCAAATTCCTCATACATGTCAATTCTACCTTCGATATTCTGGAAGAGAACACACATCTGATATGAGTACATGAAACAATTTGTTGATAACAAATGTGTATTGTTCAATTTATAGTATATAAAAATTCTTGTTAGGTCGATTGCGAAACAATTCTTCAACATTAGTTTAAGCGCTCTAGCGATCTCATTCCCGATGGAATCTACTGCCATGAAGGAGAGGCACTGTGGAATTTAAGTACCTTCAATTTATAAAGTCCCATCTAAATCGTGGTAGCTCGTTCGTTGCAGGTGCGAAAGGCCAGGAGTTTTCGACGAATAATAGTTGTATAGTAATACAAGATCAATGGTAGCACAATCTAACTGGTGGATAGTCTTTAAGTTTGTACAAATTTATTTTAGCTTGATTGCGAAACAAGTTCTTTCAACTAATATTAATCACTCTCGAGACCTCATTCCTGATGGAATCCATCGCCATGAGGGAGAGAGTAGGGGCAATGTGGAATTTAAATGCCTTGCATAAAGGAACAATCGCAACAGCTCCAACAGGGCTCGAACTCCGGATCTTTTGCACCTGAAGCAAACTCGCTACCACTGTGCTATCATATATTTCAGTAGGACTAGCTATCGGCCAGCTAGACAGCATCCTCGCAGGATAGAACAACCAATAGCAGCGAATGACACATGATTGTAGGTCAACGAGATAAGAAACGTACCGTGCAGCATACATATCTACTTACCGTTGTAACATTGAACTGAACAATCCCTCTCGCGTCATCATTCTCGGCAATTGTCACGGTAACTATGTTGCCAGGGATACGAACACTGGGCTCTGCTCCCGCGGCTGGGGTTTCTCCGAGCAGCCGGACTGCGGTGATATTAACAAGGAAATGTTCGGCAGGTTCAGGTATATTGTCCTGTAATATCATAGAAAGATGTCTGCAATTATCTAAATAAAACAAACACTGGAGAACTTCACAAACACTGAGAACTTCACAAACACTGGAGAACTTAACAAACACTGGAGAACTTCACAAACACTGGAGAACTTCACAAACACTGGAGAACTTCACAAACACTGAAGAACTTCGCAAACACTGGAGAACTTCACAAACACTCTGGAGAACTTCACAAACACTGGAGAACTTCACAAACACTGGAGAACTTCACAAACACTGAAGAACTTCGCAAACACTGGAGAACTTCACAAACACTCTGGAGAACTTCACAAACACTGGAGAACTTCACAAACACTGGAGAACTTCACAAACACTGAAGAACTTCGCAAACACTGGAGAACTTCACAAACACTCTGGAGAACTTCACAAACACTGGAGAACTTCACAAACACTGGAGAACTTCACAAACACTGAAGAACTTCGCAAACACTGGAGAACTTCACAAACACTCTGGAGAACTTCACAAACACTGGAGAACTTCACAAACACTGGAGAACTTCACAAACACTGAAGAACTTCGCAAACACTGGAGAACTTCACAAACACTCTGGAGAACTTCACAAACACTGGAGAACTTCACAAACACTGGAGAACTTCAAAAACACTGGAGAACTTCACAAACACTCTGGAGAACTCCACAAACACTGGAGAACTTCACAAACACTGGAGAACTTCACAAACACTGAAGAACTTCAAAAGAACATGGGAATAAATGAACAAATTTATGCCAGAGCTGTTGTGTTAGATATACAACCTTTTCCATTGTCCTATCTGTACAACGTTGGTCAATATATCTACAAATTTATATACAGCATAAAAATTCTATTAAGTTAAAAATATAATTTCTATGAGCCTTCATGATTGATGCATAAGGAAGCGGGCTGGACTGATAATCCAGGGATAGCAGGTTCCATCCCCCGTCTGACCTCAGGAAGAAACAACATTGCATCTCTATGGGAAAAGTTCCACCACAATCATGTATGTAATATTTCCTTGCATAAACAAATTGTAAGATGTTGTCACCAATATTTCGTAAACGTACCTGTTTTATGACCAGTTCTACTGTTGTCTCTGTCGTATTTTCTTGTAATACCACCATGCTGCCAGACTGAGAAACAAAGTCTTCGCCAGATATGGCCTGCTGATTGGTCGGTAAATTGCTGTTCACAGATGTGCTAAAATTACAATAACATTTAAATTTAGTTTACAACGATTGCGCAACAAGTTTTAACAACTTATATTGCCATCCATATTTGCCTCTAAGATGAGATTTTACCACCTCAAAGTGGCTTCCCGTTTTATAAGTGAGTGTTAAAAAAATGAAAAACAATTCATATTTTTTGTTTTCTATGTTAAATTGTATATATGTTATATTTCGGGTTTTACGCCTGCATCAGCACAGTAAGTATACATAATTATATATGTTATATTTCGGGTTTTACGCCTGCATCAGCACAGTAGGTATACATAATTATATATGTTATATTTCGGGTTTTACGCCTGCATCAGCACAGTAGGTATACATAATTATATATGTTATATTTCGGGTTTTACGCCTGCATCAGCACAGTAGGTATACATAATTATATATGTTATATTTCGGGTTTTACGCCTGCATCAGCACAGTAGGTATACATAATTATATATGTTATATTTCGGGTTTTACGCCTGCATCAGCACAGTAGGTATACATAATTATATATGTTATATTTCGGGTTTTACGCCTGCATCAGCACAGTAGGTATACATAATTATATATGTTATATTTCGGGTTTTACGCCTGCATCAGCACAGTAGGTATACATAATTATGTTTTAGAAAAGACAGCAATCTGACAATGAACATGTTCAGACAGACCCACTGCTGTGATTTATAACAACCAATGTATGTACATACACAATCATCCATATCTACAAACGGAGGTAGTTTTGCAATAAGCGATATCGCAGGTTTTTCTATTACCTCCCATGGCAGATAAAGTCTGAGTTATCCCGAAATGTATATTGGTCATTTTAGTTGGAATCCTTTGTTTTTACTGTTGTTCCCAAACCAGATGTTACGGATTGTGATTATATGAAAATCATGTTCAATATTCGAGATTTAATAATTTAATATTTATAAGATGGGATAACGGATGAAAATCTTAGCAGAGAACTAAATGTTTAGATATGGTTGTACTTACGTGTAAGTGACCTGTAGATCACCAGAGAGTCCCTGTTCTCTCACAATACTCAGAACAACGGTTGAATCTGACCGATCAGGCTCAATTGTTGTCACAGTGGACTGTTTCCATTTCACAACCCCATACGGAGAATCATTGGCCAGCACTATCACTTTACTTGTCTTGTTTTCTCCTACGAAAAGAGAACATGGGCAAGTTGATTAATTAGCAAACCAATACATTAATTAACTAATATAAAAATTGTTCCGCGACATATTTAACAATTCAATGTTCTTTTTCTGCGTTTCATCGAGGTATGAAATGTCAGTTTTTTTACACCTAATTTGCCTAAAAACTGAACAAATTAGGTGTAAAAAACTGACATTTCATACCTCAATGAAGTGCAGAAAAAGAACATTCATTTGTTATCATTATAACTAATAATTTACAAATTATAAAACAAGTAGTCTTTTTGATTCGTCACACAGTGCAAAAAGTAGTCCGCTATGAATACTAATGAGAATAGAATCATTTTGAAATTCATTGGGTTATGAACGGCAATCACATGGGCTGAATCAGCCAATGAGAATCGCGATATTGCAAGAAGTTATAATTATATAACTGCGGTAGACTTACTGGTAAAAACATATGGTAGTACATGTAGTTACTTGCAAATAAGCAAGCCATGTTTTAATCATTTTTCTGCAATTACACTAGGAATGGTAAATAACAATTTATTATACCAATCTGGGCTCCACGTCCTGGCAGTACGGTTCCTGTATCAATGACCTGTATGAGTCGTATGTAGGACACTTCCTGTAATTCTGCCAAGTCATCGTCTCTCACGGTAAGACTAAACGTGGCGACTGACTGACCAGTCATAAACTCAATCTGAAAAAACGAAATTATGTTGTAATCGGGGACAAGAATAGATTGAGTTATGCATATTGTCTGTAACCATGGCAATAAGGTGCCCGCTAGAGATGGGGTGGGGTAATTTATCTGTTCTCAATGGGAATTGTGACAGTACTTACGTAGTCCAGCTTGTGACACTAAATTACCATGTATCATTTGCGATATAACGGCCTCTTCCTGGAACATCAGGAGATGTTGATTGGGCTAAATAATACACTGTGGGAGGAGCTTAGTGATACAATTCTTAGAAAATGTCTTACAGATCTCACAGTTACCAAATCCCCCAAACACCCTTCGTTTGAAGACAAGTCAACAGTAAACACAAGGTAATTAGCCAACGATCTATTATTTGAAACATATGGACGAGTCGATGGTTCAGTGATCAACAACACGCTGGAGAGAACCAAACACCCTTCGTTTGAAGACAGGTGAACAGTAAACACAAGGTACTTAGCCAACAATCTATTATTTGAAACATATGAACAGTAAACACAAGGTACTTAGCCAACGATCTATTATTTGAAACATATGAACAGTAAACACAAGGTACTTAGCCAACGATCTATTATTTGAAACATATGAACAGTAAACACAAGGTACTTAGCCAACGATCTATTATTTGAAACATATGAACAGTAAACACAAGGTACTTAGCCAACGATCTATTATTTGAAACATATGAACAGTAAACACAAGGTACTTAGCCAACGATCTATTATTTGAAACATATGAACAGTAAACACAAGGTACTTAGCCAACGATTTATTATTTGAAACATATGAACAGTAAACACAAGGTACTTAGCCAACGATCTATTATTTGAAACATATGGACGAGGCGATGGTTCGGTGATCAACAACACGCTGGAGAGAGAATCCATGGATCGCAGGATTTATCCACAGTCTGACCATAATAATATTAACCGTTAGCATGCTGCCGGCGTAATAATCTGATAACAAATGTGTATAGTACTATTTTTCTTATTTTTCCAATAAAGTAGGGCTTGACATTTCATTCAAATCGTCACATCCTATCTGCTCATTTTGCCTACAGCGTGCTAATGTTTAACAGTCATTCAGATGGGCCTATAAACTGAGGTCTCATGTGTCGGTGCTATACACGAATGTAAAATAACCAGGGATGATTCTGGAATTGGAGCATATTCTGTACCTTGCACTGTCCTCCAACAAATAAAATACCTAACATATTTATAGAGGCACAGTCCCGAGTAAACAGTAAGCATATCAAAAAAGAAAATTCACAACATACTAAAGTTACAAGTTCAAATTTCATCTTACCAATCCCTCCAATGGTGTAATATCATTGGTTCCATCATGGTCTCCGGTGGCTCCCCATTTCACAGTCACATGACCATAGTAACCATGGTGACGTATGACATTGATGGTAACTGTGTTGTCACGACCAACCAACTCCTGTGTCTGTAATTCTAGGGAATCCTGTCACAAATAACATTTTCATTGATAATTTCTTCCTCAAAACATGTGTAGCAACAGCATAAACAACAGCAAAATAATCCACGCCCTCCATACTCGACGATCACCCCTACTTTGGTCTGTGGGTTTTGGCATCCACTCACATATAAGACAGGTTGATAAAATGTACACCAGACCATGCATGGAGGTTATAAAACTTTTCTCCAATCTCAAAACTCAGTGGTAATCCGCCATTGAATGGTAATACATCATATGTATGAATTTTATTTGTAAATATTTGGAATAATTAAAATACACTTGTGCAATTATTTAAGATTCATTGATTGAACGAGATGATGGCAACAATCTTTGTGGTTACACGTAATAAGCAATAAAAACAAAAGTATATGTAATTAAAGTTTTCCCTAGTTTCTAAACCAATCAAAAGCCTCTATTTCATTAAAACGGCGACATTATATCCGTATTGCGACATTTGATTTTTATGAACCCAATATGTTACTTATTGATTGCATGTCTATATTGGAAGCTCCGCCTACCGAGATGCAGACAGAATGCGAATGCGCAACTTGATTAGTGGAGCCTAAATGTACTCGATGTACTATACATGCAGATCTGTGCTGACCATAGGCATCATGTAAAATTGGGCAGAGCAAGCTAGTAGTTGTAATGTCAATAAACGAAGGTTTGTGCATCTACTCACTGTGCATGCATCATGACTGCTGTCATGCTGTGAGCATCTAGGTCAAAGTAATGATGCAATTGTGGGCGGGACAAACTGTAACACTCCATTGCACTTATTTTGCATACAGTCAAACCTGTGTTAAGCAGCCAACCAAGGGAATCACAGAAAGTGGCTGCTTAACATAGGTGGCTGCTTAATAGAGGTCAAATGTATAATAAAACATCATATTGGGAATCTGGAAACTGGCTGCTTAATACAGGTTGGCTGCTTAATGGAAGTGACCACTAACACAGGTTGGCTGCTTAATGGAAGTGACCACTAACACAGGTTTGACTGTATAATGGAAGTGACCACTAACACAGGTTTGACTGTATAATGGAAGTGACCACTAACACAGGTTTGACTGTATAATGGAAGTGACCACTAACACAGGTTTGACTGTATAATGGAAGTGACTACTAACACAGGTTTGACTGTATAATGGAAGTGACCACTAACACAGGTTTGACTGTATAATGGAAGTGACCACTAACACAGGTTGGCTGCTTAATGGAAGTGACCACTAACACAGGTTTGACTGTATATCCCTATATATGATCAATAACCCATACATATTTGGTTTCTAGAATAATTAGGCATATTTAAAACGTACCTGCGAAATTTCAATCACTCCATGAGCGTTGTCGTTGGAGAGTATGTTGATGGCAATTCTGTTGTTTAGGCCGACCTCAGCGCCCCCTGTAGGATTACGCAGTGTTACGTAGAATGTCTCCGTGTCTTCTGGCACTGTGTCTTGCAAAACATAAATACTGGTATGCAGCAGGTCCTGATTAGCATCCATCGTCATAGTAACAGTTCTATAAATAGATAAAATCATGGTATATTGTTGTAGCAAATGGGATGTTTGAAATTGATAAGGCAGTAAATATAAAGCAAAGGGTGTCCGATTAGCGCAGTGGCTAGCGCTCGCTGCTCACCAATGCAGCCCGGGTTCGATCCTCGGACGTACTGGGAAGTATGTGAGATGGTACGGTTGTCACCAGATCGGACAGGTGGGTTTTCTCCGGGTACCTCCCACACGAATGACCACATATACACTTTCATCCGAGCCAACGAGAGTGATTAATATAAGTTGTTAAAGCTTGTTTCGCAATCGTTGTAAAATAAATAAAGTTTAAACTTTAAAGCAAAGTGAGTATTTGCAATGCTATATGCGTATTCTAAATGGACAACTGATCAATAAAATGTTGCTGAGTGGTTAGTGTTGTTCACTTCAAATCACTTGCCCCTCACCGCTGTAGGTTTGAATCCCACTGAGGGTGTCGAATTATCTCATGTGAGGAAACTATTGAGCTGGCTTGCAGAAGGTCGGTGAGTCTACCCTGGTCTCCGGCCATGCTTAAAGTACGTCTCGGTGGGTCTACCCTGGTCTCCGGCCATGCTTAAAGTACGTCTCGGTGGGTCTACCCTGGTCTCCGGCCATGCTTAAAGTACGTCTCGGAGGGTCTACCCTGGTCTCCGGCCATGCTTAAAGTACGTCTCGGAGGGTCTACCCTGGTCTCCGGCCATGCTTAAAGTACGTCTCGGTGGGTCTACCCTGGTCTCCGGCCATGCTTAAAGTACGTCTCGGTGGGTCTACCCTGGTCTCCGGCCATGCTTGAAGTACGTCTCGGTGGTCTACCCTGGTCTCCGGCCATGCTTAAGTACGTCTCGGAGGGTCTACCCTGGTCTCCGGCCATGCTTAAAGTACGTCTCGGAGGTCTACCCTGGTCTCCGGCCATGCTTAAAGTACGTCTCGGAGGGTCTACCCTGGTCTCCGGCCATGCTTAAAGTACGTCTCGGAGGGTCTACCCTGGTCTCCGGCCATGCTTAAAGTACGTCTCGGAGGGTCTACCCTGGTCTCCGGCCATGCTTAAAGTACGTCTCGGAGGGTCTACCCTGGTCTCCGGCCATGCTTAAAGTACGTCTCGGAGGGTCTACCCTGGTCTCCGGCCATGCTTAAAGTACGTCTCGGAGGGTCTACCCTGGTCTCCGGCCATGCTTAAAGTACGTCTCGGAGGGTCTACCCTGGTCTCCGGCCATGCTTAAAGTACGTCTCGGAGGGTCTACCCTGGTCTCCGGCCATGCTTAAAGTACGTCTCGGAGGGTCTACCCTGGTGTCCGGCCATGCTTAAAGTACGTCTCGGAGGGTCTACCCTGGTCTCCGGCCATGCTTAAAGTACGTCTCGGTGGGTCTACCCTGGTCTCCGGCCATGCTTAAAGTACGTCTCGGATTGGAACACAGGGTCTTCCTCCAGGATTGGAACACAGGGTCTTCCTCCAGGATTGGAACACAGGGTCTTCCTCCAGGATTGGAACACAGACCCTCCAGGATTGGAACACAGGGTCTTCCTCCAGGATTGGAACACATACCTCCAGGATTGGAACACAGGGACTTCCTCCAGGATTGGAACACAGACCCTCCAGGATTGGAACACAGGGTCTTCCTCCAGGATTGGAACACAGACCCTCCAGGATTGGAACACAGGGACTTCCTCCAGGATTGGAACACAGGGTCTTCCTCCAGGATTGGAACACAGGGTCTTCCTCCAGGATTGGAACACAGGGTCTTCCTCCAGGATTGGAACACATACCCTCCAGGATTGGAAAACAGGGACTTCCTCCAGGATTGGAACACAGGGACTTCCTCCAGGATTGGAACACAGACCCTCCAGGATTGGAACACAGGGTCTTCCTCCAGGATTGGAACACAGGGTCTTCCTCCAGGATTGGAACACAGACCCTCCAGGATTGGAACACAGGGTCTTCCTCCAGGATTGGAACACAGGCTCTTCCTCCAGGATTGGAACACAGGGTCTTCCTCTAGGATTGGAACACAGACCCTCCAGGATTGGAACACAGGGTCTTCCTCTAGGATTGGAACACAGACCCTCCAGGATTGGAACACAGGGTCTTCCTCCAGGATTGGAACACATACCCTCCAGGATTGGAACACAGGGTCTTCCTCCAGGATTGGAACACAGGGTCTTCCTCCAGGATTGGAACACAGGGACTTCCTCCAGGATTGGAACACAGGGTCTTCCTCCAGGATTGGAACACGACCCTCCAGGATTGGAACACAGACCCTCCAGGATTGGAACACAGACCCTCCAGGATTGGAACACAGGGTCTTCCTCCAGGATTGGAACACAGGCTCTTCCTCCAGGATTGGAACACAGGGTCTTCCTCTAGGATTGGAACACAGGGTCTTCCTCCAGGATTGAACACAGGGACTTCCTCTAGGATTGGAACACAGGGACTTCCTCTAGGATTGGAACACAGGGACTTCCTCCAGGATTGGAACACAGGGTCTTCCTCCAGGATTGGAACACAGGGACTTCCTCCGGGATTGGAACACAGGGTCTTCCTCCAGGATTGGAACACAGGGTCTTCCTCCAATAGTAGTGGGAGAGTATCTATATGACCTAAGCTGTTGGTGTGACTTTAAACCCCAAAATATAACCAAATAAGTCAATAAATCAAAACCATGTTCCTCTTCGTGATCTGTTAGATCTACGTATATTCCAAGTTTCATGACAATATTTTGAATATGTTTTTGTGTGATGGCAGGTTGCACATATATTGTGCTTGTGTAACATTTCCCACCACTGTTGCCCTACTGTGCTATGTGCTATGATGTGTATAATCTCCTAACTACCATGTCTCATCCAGTTAGTTTATACAAATTTATTTTAGCTCGATTGCGAAACAAGTTCTTACAACTTATTATAATCACTCTCGAGACCTCATTCCTGATGGAATCCATAGCAATGAGAGAGAGAGAAGAGGCAATGTGGGGTGCTAACTCTGGGCCTTTAGCACCTGAAGCGAACGCAATACCACTGCGCTATCATGACTTCCTCCAGTTACACTTTCATAGGGCACTAATAAGGAGTGTGCGGTTTAAAATGTCATGCAATTTCTTTCAAAATCCAATCTTTATACAGTCAAACCTGTCTTAAGCAGCCAGCCAAGGGACTCAGAGAAAGTGGCTGCTTAGCGCAGGTGGTTGCTTAATAGAGGTCAAATATATAATAAAACAACTGAGTTGGAATCTGGAAACTGGCTGTTTAATAGTTAGGCTGCTTAATGGAGGTGACCACTAACACAGGTTTGAATGTATATACATGTACATATCAAAATATCTAGGACACAATTTTTATTTTTGCCTAGGGTCAATTTTCAGTAACAAGCAGAAATGTTATGTTCCACACTAGATATTGATGTGATACTACCCTGTAATTCAAACTGAGTGAGTTTGAAATGACATACCTAGGAGCAAAGTCACTGTCCTTGACCTTTATAAGCTGGTAGATGACAGGATTACTGGTTATGTCCTTGTCTGCTACGGCAACCAGGTTCATTACCCCGGCTTCCTGCACTACTGTGATAGGAACCAGGCTGACAGAAGGCCGACCAGTCCATACAGACTGGAATCGGCTAGCTTGTACTGCCCACGCAAACATGGATGAAGTACCGATGGTGTTTGCAAACATCGCATACACTGTAAACAAACAACCATACACTGTAAACAAACATCACATACACTGTAAACAAACATCGCATACACTGTAAACAAACATCGCATACACTGTAAACAAACATCGCATACACTGTAAACAAACAACCATACACTGTAAACAAACACTGCATACACTGTAAACAAACATCGCATACACTGTAAACAAACAACCATACACTGTAAACAAACAACCCATACACTGTAAACAAACAACATATACACTGTAAACAAACAACCCATACACTGTAAACAAACAACCCATACACTGTAAACAAACAACACATACACTGTAAACCAACAACCCATACACTGTAAACAAACATCGCATAAACTGTAAACAAACAATCCATACACTGTAAACAAACATCGCATAAACTGTAAACAAACTTATAAATGTAAACAATAGTTATGAAGCAATATTTACATTCAGCCCTCAAACACTAAAAAACAGTAAAAATGTATCGTATACCCAACCCAATAAACGAATAAAGGTCGACTTCATTCCTTAAACGTTTATTTCATCCAAACAATATGTAGCTGCACTTTGAGTTCAATGAAGAGAATGGTTCAACAGCTCAACCTCTTGCTCTCTATGACATTTGTACAGGACCCACTCTGGAGGATTATCATAGAAAGGGAATGGTTCAACAGCTCAACCTCTTGCTCTCTATGATATTTGTACATGACCCACTCTGGAGCATTATCATAGAAAGGGAATGGTTCAACAGCTCAACCTCTTGCTCTCTATGATATTTGTACAGGACCCACTCTGGAGCATTATCATAGAAAGGGAATGGTTCAACAGCTCAACCTCTTGCTCTCTATGATATTTGTACATGACCCACTCTGGAGCATTATCATAGAAAGGGAATGGTTCAACAGCTCAACCTCTTGCCTCTATGACATTTGTACATGACCACTCGGAGCATTATCATAGAAAGGGATGGTTCAAAGCTCAACTCTTGCTCTCTATGACATTTGTACAGGACCCACTCTGGAGCATTATCATAGAAAGGGAATGGTTCAACAGCTCAACCTCTTGCTCTCTATGATATTTGTACAGGACCCACTCTGGAGCATTATCATAGAAAGGGAATGGTTCAACAGCTCAACCTCTTGCTCTCTATGATATTTGTACATGACCCACTCTGGAGCATTATCATAGAAAGGGAATGGTTCAACAGCTCAACCCCTTGCTCTCTATGATATTTGTACATGACCCACTCTGGAGCATTATCATAGAAAGGGAATGGTTCAACAGCTCAACCTCTTGCTCTCTATGATATTTGTACATGACCCACTCTGGAGCATTATCATAGAAAGGGAATGGTTCAACAGCTCAACCTCTTGCTCTCTATGACATTTGTACAGGACCCACTCTGGAGCATTATCATAGAAAGGGAATGGTTCAACAGCTCAACCTCTTGCTCTCTATGACATTTGTACAGGACCCACTCTGGAGCATTATCATAGAAAGGGAATGGTTCAACAGCTCAACCTCTTGCTCTCTATGACATTTGTACAGGACCCACTCTGGAGCATTATCATAGAAAGGGAATGGTTCAACAGCTCAAC
>CM026399.1:41407897-41433329 GCA_014843695.1 Archivesica marissinica | reverse complement strand
ACCCACTCTGGAGCATTATCATAGAAAGGGAATGGTTCAACAGCTCAACCTCTTGCTCTCTATGATATTTGTACATGACCCACTCTGGAGCATTATCATAGAAAGGGAATGGTTCAACAGCTCAACCCCTTGCTCTCTATGATATTTGTACATGACCCACTCTGGAGCATTATCATAGAAAGGGAATGGTTCAACAGCTCAACCTCTTGCTCTCTATGATATTTGTACATGACCCACTCTGGAGCATTATCATAGAAAGGGAATGGTTCAACAGCTCAACCTCTTGCTCTCTATGACATTTGTACAGGACCCACTCTGGAGCATTATCATAGAAAGGGAATGGTTCAACAGCTCAACCTCTTGCTCTCTATGACATTTGTACAGGACCCACTCTGGAGCATTATCATAGAAAGGGAATGGTTCAACAGCTCAACCTCTTGCTCTCTATGACATTTGTACAGGACCCACTCTGGAGCATTATCATAGAAAGGGAATGGTTCAACAGCTCAACCTCTTGCTCTCTATGATATTTGTACATGACCCACTCTGGAGCATTATCATAGAAAGGGAATGGTTCAACAGCTCAACCTCTTGCTCTCTATGATATTTGTACATGACCCACTCTGGAGCATTATCATAGAAAGGGAATGGTTCAACAGCTCAACCTCTTGCTCTCTATGATATTTGTACATGACCCACTCTGGAGCATTATCATAGAAAGGGAATGGTTCAACAGCTCAACCTCTTGCTCTCTATGATATTTGTACATGACCCACTCTGGAGCATTATCATAGAAAGGGAATGGTTCAACAGCTCAACCTCTTGCTCTCTATGATATTTGTACATGACCCACTCTGGAGCATTATCATAGAAAGGGAATGGTTCAACAGCTCAACCTCTTGCTCTCTATGATATTTGTACATGACCCACTCTGGAGCATTATCATAGAAAGGGAATGGTTCAACAGCTCAACCTCTTGCTCTCTATGATATTTGTACATGACCCACTCTGGAGCATTATCATAGAAAGGGAATGGTTCAACAGCTCAACCTCTTGCTCTCTATGATATTTGTACATGACCCACTCTGGAGCATTATCATAGAAAGGGAATGGTTCAACAGCTCAACCTCTTGCTCTCTATGATATTTGTACAGGACCCACTCTGGAGCATTATCATAGAAAGGGAATGGTTCAACAGCTCAACCTCTTGCTCTCTATGATATTTGTACATGACCCACTCTGGAGCATTATCATAGAAAGGGAATGGTTCAACAGCTCAACCTCTTGCTCTCTATGATATTTGTACATGACCCACTCTGGAGCATTATCATAGAAAGGGAATGGTTCAACAGCTCAACCCCTTGCTCTCTATGACATTTGTACAGGACCCACTCTGGAGCATTATCATAGAAAGGGAATGGTTCAACAGCTCAACCTCTTGCTCTCTATGACATTTGTACAGGACCCACTCTGGAGCATTATCATAGAAAGGGAATGGTTCAACAGCTCAACCTCTTGCTCTCTATGATATTTGTACAGGACCCACTCTGGAGCATTATCATAGAAAGGGAATGGTTCAACAGCTCAACCCCTTGCTCTCTATGATATTTGTACATGACCCACTCTGGAGCATTATCATAGAAAGGGAATGGTTCAACAGCTCAACCTCTTGCTCTCTATGATATTTGTACATGACCCACTCTGGAGCATTATCATAGAAAGGGAATGGTTCAACAGCTCAACCTCTTGCTCTCTATGACATTTGTACAGGACCCACTCTGGAGCATTATCATAGAAAGGGAATGGTTCAACAGCTCAACCTCTTGCTCTCTATGACATTTGTACAGGACCCACTCTGGAGCATTATCATAGAAAGGGAATGGTTCAACAGCTCAACCTCTTGCTCTCTATGACATTTGTACAGGACCCACTCTGGAGCATTATCATAGAAAGGGAATGGTTCAACAGCTCAACCCCTTGCTCTCTATGACATTTGTACAGGACCCGCTCTGGAGCATTATCATAGAAAGGGAATGGTTCAACAGCTCAACCCCTTGCTCTCTATGACATTTGTACAGGACCCGCTCTGGAGCATTATCATAGAAAGGGAATGGTTCAACAGCTCAACCCCTTGCTCTCTATGACATTTGTACAGGACCCGCTCTGGAGCATTATCATAGAAAGGGAATGGTTCAACAGCTCAACCCCTTGCTCTCTATGACATTTGTACAGGACCCGCTCTGGAGCATTATCATAGAAAGGGAATGGTTCAACAGCTCAACCCCTTGCTCTCTATGACATTTGTACAGGACCCGCTCTGGAGCATTATCATAGAAAGGGAATGGTTCAACAGCTCAACCCCTTGCTCTCTATGACATTTGTACAGGACCCACTCTGGAGCATTATCATAGAGAGTCAGTTAGTCTATTGTTGCGGAGAAGACACACCCACATTTCCAGGGTAGACACCAGGGCCCGAGGTTATTAAACTGTTCTTAAATCTCAAACGCTAATCTCGGGTTTCTGATTAGTTGAGCTGAGTGCAAATCTCATAATCAACCAATCGTATCACATGAGCTCGAGTCTGAGATCTCAGGAAAAGTTTCATAACCGTGGGCCCAAAACTCAATTCTCCAATCTCCACAAACGACTGACTACTTTCTCTCATATCATTCAGCTGAGCTGGACAAACTTCCATGATCAAGGTCAATCCTGTCTATTCTTAAATATGAAAGTGAGGTTCAGGAACGGCAAACAACTAGTCTTCTCAGCAAACATCTTTAAGCTACTCCTTTAAAAATAGGGAAAAGGAGAAATGTAACAAATACAAAGGAGAAATGTCGACTCTAAGTGTCATATACATATTCTATTTGAAATGTTTTACTCCCAAATCACCCTCTGGTTAGGCTTTTGGTTGAGCTCTGACTACTGTAAATACACATATACCAATGCAGGAACTTTTAAATAAAATGAAATAATCTTACCAGTGTCATCAAAAGCCATAAAGATTTCCAGTTTTTCAACACGACTTGTTTCGAGTCTTTCATGAAGGACAAATATTTGCTTGGTTGTATCCCAGCGATATACGTCCGATTTCTGTGGACTGCTCACCGTATTATCTCGGTTGTTAGCAAACACCAACAGATCAAGAGAGCGAATGGTGACATGCTCAACATCAATGGCGCCCAACGTAGGTATATTCTGATGCTGGGAAAACTTTTCAGCAACATCAAACTTGTAGATCTTTGAACTGCAATGTGTCGTATATCTGATATACAGCAAGGTAGGACAAAACTCGCAGCAAATTGTACAAACATTTCTTGAAGATTGATCGAAATACATTTGACAACATTACTACTTTACCCGCTCTCGAAACCTCATTCCTGGTGGAATCCATTACCATAGGGGAGAGAGAAAGAGGCAATATGGATCTAAGTGTCTTGCAACAACCTCAACCTATATTTGTTACTAAGGGTATTGAACATTTCAATGAAATTATCTGCATAAAAACATGTAACATGTAAAGGCCCAGACTGTTGCCGCTTTATTCTGTTAAAATGTTCTCAACATTCTATTTTATGGCAGACACGAAGACTTATCGTTTTAAATCAGGTCACTTGTAATTTGTGAATATACGCGTGGTATGGCTTATTAGCATTCAACAGAGACTAATTGCTTTATACTTTGTGTTTTATGTTTATGTATCGTCGCTACCGGTTGCCCATATGAGCGGCGCCTCCAGATGAGATTAGTCATTTTAAATTTTTGGAGGATAGTGCAATGATACCGACAGAGACCCATTCCAGAATCTCCTCTGGTTCTTTTACGTGCACGGTGTAAAGCACCAACACGAGACCTTGGTTTAAAGTCCCATCTGAAAGACTGTTTATTTTATAAGGGTCAGACGGGCGGATCGAACCTGCGATCCCTGGATTCCCAGTCCACAGTGTTAACCACTGGACTACGTATCGTCTGTTTGCTTTATACAGTATATCATGCACTACTTAATCATACTTGTGAACCATTTCTAGAGGGAAATATCTCGTTACAAAAAGGTGAGAGTTGAACTATTTGTATCAGAGAATGAATGTAAAAAATCAGACTTCTCATTGGTTAGTTTGTGTTTATTGATAGATATGCACTTTGAGGAAGATAGGACACTGGGTTACTGCATGTATGTATGTATGTATGTATGTTCCATTAATGTCAAACCCCTTGCGGGGATGTAGACATGTTTTCCTGGGCAAGCTTAGCCGACCTAAGTGGTTAACCAATACTAAGCAATGTGTGTGAGATGCCTTGCTCAATGACACTACATACGTGGCCTGACCGAGTATCGAACCCGGGACCGATCGATTCCAAATCCGACGCTCTACCACTGGATCACGGACGCCACACATATGTACTTAGTACAAGTATAAGACTGAGTGTTATTCTGAATACCACAAAGAATAAAAGTGAAAATAAAAGTCTGTAAACATGATTATCAAAACTTACTCCAATTGGTATGTCTTCTGTACAGAATCGTAAAAGTTTGTGACTGCCAAGAAGATTTTCTCCTCAATTTCAAAAACTGCGAGTGCACTGGCGCCCAGAGTATGCAATGTTGAGATTTTGACAAAACGCTTGTTGGCTGGTTCCCAGCGCAAGATGTCCGTATCCACATCAAAATTACCCAAATTATCCTGCGAGTTGGCGATGACGATGTAGTGAATATTATTCCTTGAGAAATAAACAACATCGGTCGCTCCACTGCTCTCAATATTCTGAAGCTGAGAAATATACCGAGGTACAAATCTGTACTAGTGTAATCATGTGTTACTAGCTTAAATACACATGCAGACATTTTTTAAAATAAAATGCTATGTACACTATATATGCATAAAATATCAATGGGCACTAACTCTCAATGAAACTTTATCTAACGCAAAGAAACTTTATTTAACTCAATGAAACTTTATATAACTCAATGAAACTTTATATAACTCAATGAAACTTTATCTAACTTAATGAAACTTTATATAACTCAATGAAACTTTATCTAACTCAATGAAACGTTATCTAACTCAATGAAACGTTATCTAACTCAATGAAACGTTATCTAATTCAATGAAACGTTATCTAACTCAATGAAACGTTATCTAACTCAATGAAACTTTATCTGAGGGGAAAAGTGCTGACGATATGCACAACTAGGCTAGGTATTAATCACTCCTAAGAAGTTTTGTTTCCCGATTCCCGGAAAGTGGTTGCAGAGAAATAGCACATACAAGAATAGCTAGATGGACAGAATAAAAGTGCCATAACTAAATCAGTGGAGTGGAACATGTCGACGATATGCATAACTAGGCTGTGTACTAATCACTCCTGAGAAGTTTCATTGATTCCCGACAAGTCATTGCTGAGAAATAGTGCAGACAAAACGCTATGTACACTATATAAATCAAAGGGCCATAATTCATTGAAAGATCACTCAAGTGGAATGTACCGGCAATATGCACACCTAGGCTAGGTACCAATCACTCCTGTGAAGTTTCATTCATTTCCAGCCAGTGGTTGCTGAGAAACAGCACAGACAAGAATAGCGGTACAGACAAAATTACATACGGACAAAACAGCGACTATATACTTCCACTTTCGGGAGCATAATAAGGTAAACACATATTGCACACTACTGGCAATAATTCATCTCCACAACTGTATAATATCCGTCACGGCTCACTCATGTTTTGTTTGAGAAAACCCACCTGTCCGATCTGGCGATAACCGTATCATCTCACATACTTCCCGGTCCGAGGATCGAACCCAGGTTGCATTGGTGAGAAGCGAGCGCGCTAACCACTGCGCTAATCAGACTATTTCATGTTAACACATACCAGTGTAAGATATCCATCCGAGCTCACTCGATACAGTCTACATTGCGTCTGGTATCTGTTGTGATTCCCTTTGTTTGCAATCACTAGGTATTGTACATCGGCAATGACAAACCCAACTGATGATGTTATGCCATCTGTTTCTATTGTCTGTAATCATAAAAGAACAGTTTTTTTCCTATAGTAAATCCTAAACCTAGATAGCTAGAGGGCATAAAAACAATGGGCATGATTTCATTACAGTGACAGCCATAGATGGTTTCTTAAATATGAAGTCTTGACTGATTTGCCAAATATGTATTTACCGAATGTATCAGCATTTAGGTTGAAGTAACTTTCGGCAGAATTAAGAACCAATCATTACTAGGAGGGAGTGACAAATGGTAGAATTTAGATAATCATTACTAGGAGGGAGTGACAAATGGTAGAATTAAGAACCAATCATTACTAGGAGGGAGTGACAAATGGTAGAATTTAGAACTAATCAGCATTTATGTGGGAGTGGCTAAAACTGGTAAAATTGAGAACTTTGTGGAGTTAGAACAAATCAGCATTTAGGTGGGAGTGGTGAATGGTAGAACTTAGATTCAATCAGCATTAATCTATGAGTGACTTATTGCATAATTCACAATAAATCAATATTCAGGTGGGAGTAACCAATGGTAGCATTTTTAACCAATCAGCATTAGGTTAGTTTCAAATGGTAGAAAGTAGAACCAATCAGCATTCAGGTGGGAGTTAATAATATAATTTAGAACCAATCAGCATTAGGTTAGTTTCAAATGGTAGAAAGTAGAACCAATCAGCATTCAGGTGGGAGTTAATAATATAATTTATAACCAATCAGCATTAGGTTAGTTTCAAATGGTAGAAAGTAGAACCAATCAGCATTCAGGTGGGAGTTAATAATATAATTTAGAATCAATCAGCATTAAGTTAGTGACAAAGACTAGAATTTGTGGATTATATTGGATGGGTGGGAGGTAAATGTGTACAGAATCTAAAAATCTAAAATGACTAATCTCTTCAGGAGGCGTCGCTCATATGGGCAACTGGTAGCGACGATAAATAAATGTAAAACACACATATGTGTACAGACAGAATCCGATTAATGAAAGTATAGCTTACCTGCACTGGTGTTAATTCCCCTTGCCATCTAAAAAGGGTTGTAAACATGAGCGTTGCCATATCAACTTCACCCTTTGACCCCTGTGACCCAAGGTTGGAGGTCATCTCCCCAATAACGCTGGGTTTGTGCATCAGGATGAACACTGTGTCATTGATGGTAAAGCTGGACCAGTCTTCAACAAAAGTAGTCCCTAAGACCTGTAAGAACGAGATATATTGTCGTTTAAATGCAGGAACATCCTTCGTAAAGGTACACTGCAACACTCAGCTGCTGAAAATATTACGAGATATCACAAAATAAAAAGAGAGAAAATACGATTAAATAAATTATTATATTAATTTATACAAATTTATTTTAGCTCGATTGCGAAACAAGTTCTTACAACTTATATTAATCACTCTCGAGACCTCATTCCTGATGGAATCCATTGCCACTAGGGAGAAAGAAGAGGCAACGTGGAATTTAAAGCCTTGCCTAAGGGCACAATCGTAACGGCTCCAGCAGGGCTCGAACTCCGGACCATTCGCACTTGAACCGAACGCGCATCCACTGCGCTATCACGACTTCCACGACTATCACCAATCATTATATTAAAGGTTTATGGAAGACTTGTATGAAATAGAGATTTTCTGTGCCATCACTTATAAGAGATAGACTGTGTACCATGCGACAAGTAACAGATAGACTGTGTACCCTTACACCTGTTACAAGACATAGAACGTGCACAATACCACAAGTTACATGTACAAGACTGTGTACCTGAACTGGAACAAGATTTACAGCAGACAAGTCTGCTGTTGTTTCTGCAGTACCCGGCTCGGTTGCCACGTCAACAGTGACTTGTCCTTCCATTCCCTGTGAGCGTACAATGTCAAACTGCAACATGCCAATGCCCTCTTCTACTGAGATTTCTCGCATCCTGAAAAATGATTAAATTCTTCAGGCACTAGATATATTACTTGGATTCTTCAGGCAAGTAGATATATTACTTGGATTCTTCAGGCACTAGATATATTACTTGGATTCTTCAGGCACTAGATATATTACTTGGATTCTTCAGGCAAGTAGATATATTACTTGGATTCTTCAGGCAAGTAGATATATTACTTGGATTCTTCAGGCAAGTAGATATATTACTTGGATTCTTCAGGCACTAGATATATTACTTGGATTCTTCAGGCACTAGATATATTACTTGGATTCTTCAGGCACTAGATATATTACTTGGATTCTTCAGGCAAGTAGATATATTACTTGGATTCTTCAGGCACTAGATATATTACTTGGATTCTTCAGGCACTAGATATATTACTTGGATTCTTCAGGCAAGTAGATATATTACTTGGATTCTTCAGGCACTAGATATATTACTTGGATTCTTCAGGCACTAGATATATTACTTGGATTCTTCAGGCAAGTAGATATATTACTTGGATTCTTCAGGCAAGTAGATATATTACTTGGATTCTTCAGGCACTAGATATATTACTTGGATTCTTCAGGCAAGTAGATATATTACTTGGATTCTTCAGGCACTAGATATATTACTTGGATTCTTCAGGCAAGTAGATATATTACTTGGATTCTTCAGGCACTAGATATATTACTTGGATTCTTCAGGCAAGTAGATATATTACTTGGTTCTTCAGGCAAGTAGATATATTACTTGGATTCTTCAGGCACTAGATATATTACTTGGATTCTTCAGGCAAGTAGATATATTACTTGGATTCTTCAGGCAAGTAGATATATTACTTGGATTCTTCAGGCAAGTAGATATATTACTTGGATTCTTCAGGCAAGTAGATATATTACTTGGATTCTTCAGGCACTAGATATATTACTTGGATTCTTCAGGCAAGTAGATATATTACTTGGATTCTTCAGGCAAGTAGATATATTACTTGGATTCTTCAGGCAAGTAGATATATTACTTGGATTCTTCAGGCAAGTAGATATATTACTTGGATTCTTCAGGCAAGTAGATATATTACTTGGATTCTTCAGGCAAGTAGATATATTACTTGGATTCTTCAGGCAAGTAGATATATTACTTGGATTCTTCAGGCACTAGATATATTACTTGGATTCTTCAGGCACTAGATATATTACTTGGATTCTTCAGGCACTAGATATATTACTTGGATTCTTCAGGCACTAGATATATTACTTGGATTCTTCAGGCACTAGATATATTACTTGGATTCTTCAGGCACTAGATATATTACTTGGATTCTTCAGGCAAGTAGATATATTACTTGGATTCTTCAGGCACTAGATATATTACTTGGATTCTTCAGGCACTAGATATATTACTTGGATTCTTCAGGCAAGTAGATATATTACTTGGATTCTTCAGGCACTAGATATATTACTTGGATTCTTCAGGCAAGTAGATATATTACTTGGATTCTTCAGGCAAGTAGATATATTACTTGGATTCTTCAGGCACTAGATATATTACTTGGATTCTTCAGGCAAGTAGATATATTACTTGGATTCTTCAGGCAAGTAGATATATTACTTGGATTCTTCAGGCAAGTAGATATATTACTTGGATTCTTCAGGCAAGTAGATATATTACTTGGATTCTTCAGGCAAGTAGATATATTACTTGGATTCTTCAGGCAAGTAGATATATTACTTGGATTCTTCAGGCACTAGATATATTACTTGGATTCTTCAGGCAAGTAGATATATTACTTGGATTCTTCAGGCAAGTAGATATATTACTTGGATTCTTCAGGCAAGTAGATATATTACTTGGATTCTTCAGGCAAGTAGATATATTACTTGGATTCTTCAGGCAAGTAGATATATTACTTGGATTCTTCAGGCACTAGATATATTACTTGGATTCTTCAGGCACTAGATATATTACTTGGATTCTTCAGGCACTAGATATATTACTTGGATTCTTCAGGCACTAGATACATTACTTGGATTCTTCAGGCACTAGATATATTACTTGGATTCTTCAGGCACTAGATATATTACTTGGATTCTTCAGGCAAGTAGATATATTACTTGGATTCTTCAGGCACTAGATATATTACTTGGATTCTTCAGGCAAGTAGATATATTACTTGGATTCTTCAGGCAAGTAGATATATTACTTGGATTCTTCAGGCAAGTAGATATATTACTTGGATTCTTCAGGCAAGTAGATATATTACTTGGATTCTTCAGGCACTAGATATATTACTTGGATTCTTCAGGCAAGTAGATATATTACTTGGATTCTTCAGGCAAGTAGATATATTACTTGGATTCTTCAGGCACTAGATATATTACTTGGATTCTTCAGGCACTAGATATATTACTTGGATTCTTCAGGCAAGTAGATATATTACTTGGATTCTTCAGGCAGTAGATATATTACTTGGATTCTTCAGGCAAGTAGATATATTACTTGGATTCTTCAGGCAAGTAGATATATTACTTGGATTCTTCAGGCACTAGATATATTACTTGGATTCTTCAGGCAAGTAGATATATTACTTGGATTCTTCAGGCAAGTAGATATATTACTTGGATTCTTCAGGCAAGTAGATATATTACTTGGATTCTTCAGGCACTAGATATATTACTTGGATTCTTCAGGCAAGTAGATACATTACTTGGATTCTTCAGGCAAGTAGATATATTACTTAGATTCTTCAGGCACTAGATATATTACTTGGATTCTTCAGGCACTAGATATATTACTTGGATTCTTCAGGCACTAGATATATTACTTGGATTCTTCAGGCACTAGATATATTACTTGGATTCTTCAGGCACTAGATATATTACTTAGAAAGGATCTCTTTTTTTATTTCTCTCATTTTCCAGTTTCAACATCACAAAACAATACCTTTTATACACATAGAATGTTAATATGCATAACATAGATAAGTTATAAATAGAATGTGTTTCCAATTTCCCGTGTGACGTCATCATTCCTACTGTAGCAAAGTTAATCAGATATTATATATATATGTATTGTATAGTAGCGTAATTTTGTTTTCTTCATAAAATATTTATTTTTCTTCCCATCACCGTGGTTCATACATTGTTGGAAAGCTCTCAATGGACATATTTTTTGTATCATTTCATAATTTCGTATCAATAACGAATAAATAATAATTTACTTGCAATTGTGAAAATAAAGTAAAATTCTTGTAATTTATAATCCATACATCATTGTCAAAAAATAAATTAATATCTAAAAAGTGCATTTCAATACCTTTAAAATCATACCAAATTTTATATTAAGAAACCAAAATTAATGAAGTTATTGCAATTAAAGAATTACTAGTAATATCCAGAAATTGCCATTTCTAGAACTTTCCAATCAAAATGGCGGCCAATATAAGATGTTATCAGTGTTTTTGACTGTTTTCACAGGCCGTGGGAACTATGTATTGGCACCTGCCAGAGCTAACTAACATGAAAAATGATTATTAAAAGCCTGAAAACACATTTAAAAACTTTTTAAAAAATCATAAAAAAGAATATTGTAATTCAGCAAATGTGTGTCTTACCTTGTTCCAGCAGTGTAGAGACTGAACAGGCCATTGGGAGAGTCATTAGAGTTAATGATAATAGTTCTTCTGGTCTTGTTGCCAAGCTTAGCAGTACCATCCGGTTCGAGTAACCGTAGAGTGAATCTTTCTGCATCCTCTGGTACCTCATCATCTAGTACTGATATCTTCAGGCTCACCGAAGTCTAAAATACAAGGTGAACTTAAAACTGTCATTGATTGGTAGAACTGAGATAAAAAAATTCCAAGTAAAACTGAAAATACTTTCCCATCGGTGACTATAGACAGTAAACACTCACAAATGTTTTCCCACACGAATGACCACATTTACGCTTCCATCCGCGCCAATGAGAGTGATTAATATAAGTTGCTAAATCTTGCTTCGCAATCGTTGTAAAAGAAATAGTTTAAAAAAAATAAACATATTTTCCACAGAAAATTAGCAATCACCTGAATTCATTAGAACAAGATGGTAGAACTTGCTGTTATATTAGGAAGGCAGGCCTGAGTCGGTCGGTATGAATTCACTAATCAAACACTTAAATAAGATTTTACAATTTGTAAGGAATGTAGCTCCTGAATTCACTAGTCAGTCATTGAACATAATGGTAGAAGGTGTTATAAGGAATGCGGGCCTGAGTCGGGCACATGAATTCACTAGTCAGTCATTGAACATAATGGTAGAAGGTGTTATAAGTAATGCGGGCCTGAGTCGGGCACATGAATTCACTAGTCAGTCATTGAACATAATGGTAGGTGTTATAAGGAATGTGGGCCTGAGTCGGGCACATGAATTCACTAGTCATGTGAACATTAAACAAGATTATAGAAGTTGTTGCAATGAATATATACGGTAATTGTATAGAGATTCTTGGCAGTATTATTGGTACACGTAGGAATTCATGCTCAGAAGTTTTTCAGCTAAGTTGATACAATTTCTAAAGGTTTGAAAGGGGCCAGTGAAGTACAATTCATTTGAAGCGGCATCCGAATTGAAGAAGAGCGATGGATACGGGGATAAAAGGAATTACACAACAATACCTCACCCGAGCCAACACCCAAAGCTTTTGGCACAGGTGAGTTAAAATGCAAAAGAAACTGTGCCAGAATTTTCACGCATAAAATGATAAAAACCTGATTCACATCTGCTTACCTGAGTGTTTTGGAATGTGATACTTCCTTGAACAGGAGAGATGTCGTTTCTATTGGTTTCCAGTTCTGGAATGATCTCGTATGGTACATTTACAACACCATACATGCCAGGCCCTCTCTCAATAATGATATCAGCAGACGAAACCAGAGAAGCATCTGATGTTGGCTCATCCAAGGTTAAAAGGTCAACCTCTTTCAAGAATACAAATCCTGCTGCATCATCATTTGCAAGAATTGTCACAGTGGCTGAAATGAATTGGTTTAAACATATTTATTCATTCATAATGAACAGTACATACAAATGTATCTATTGTATACAGAATCAAAATGGATTTAATCAAAAGCGTAACACTCATTGAGATTATCTCCATTAAATTAATGGCTGAAATTAATTGAAAATAAAACGTAGAAAGATTTCAATACAAACATGGCTGATGCTGAGGACTACGGCCAATAATAACAGCAATTAAAGAGACAAATCCTACCTCTACTAGGAATCTCAAGTATACGATCATTCAGTGAGACAAATCATACCTCTACTAGGAATCTCAAGTACAAAACTATTCAGTGAGACAATCCTACCTCTACTAGGCATCCCAAGTATAAGACAATTCAGTGAGACAAATCCTACCTCTACTAGGCATCCCAAGTATAAGACAATTCAGTGAGACAAATCCTACCTCTACTAGGCATCCCAAGTATAAGACAATTCAATGAGACAAATCCTACCTCTACTAGGCATCCCAACTATAAGACTATTCAATGAGACAAATCCTACCTCTACTAGGCATCTCAAGTACAAAACCATTCAGTGGGACAAATTATATCTCTACTAGGCATCTCAAGTACAAGACCATTCAGTGAGACAAATCCTACCTCTACTAGGCATCCCAAGTATAAGACTATTCAATGAGACAAATCCTACCTCTACTAGGCATCCCAAGTATAAGACTATTCAATGAGACAAATCCTACCTCTACTAGGCATCCCAAGTATAAGACTATTCAATGAGACAAATCCTACCTCTACTAGGCATCCCAAGTATAAGACTATTCAATGAGACAAATCCTACCTCTACTAGGCATCCCAAGTATAAGACTATTCAATGAGACAAATCCTACCTCTACTAGGCATCCCAAGTATAAGACTATTCAATGAGACAAATCCTACCTCTACTAGGCATCCCAAGTATAAGACTATTCAATGAGACAAATCCTACCTCTACTAGGCATCCCAAGTGTAAGACCATTCTTGGGGTTAGTTAGGATAACCTCAAACACTTCGTCTGGCTCCGGGATATTATCATTCACAATCTCTATGAGGATCTCCTTTGTTCTGTCTCCATTGAGAAATATTATCTCCTGAAATGTTAAATGATATATAGTATGTGTATATAACATATACTGCATGTGAAAGCAAATCAAGGTCATATCAAATATGAATGCATGCTGCAGCAAGAGAACCATATCAATGCAACTGAAGGTCAATGTTACACAGCATCAGAGCATGAACTGAAGGTCAATGTTACACAACATCAGAGCATGAACTAAAGGTCAATGTTACACAGCATGAACTGAAGGTCAATGTTACACAGCATCAGAGCATGAACTGAAGGTCAATGTTACACAGCATCAGAGCATGAACTGAAGGTCAATGTTACATAGCATCAGAGCATGAACTAAAGGTCAATGTTACACAGCATCAGAGCATGAACTGAAGGTCAATGTTACACAGCATCAGAGCATGAACTGAAGGTCAATGTTACACAGCATCAGAGCATGAACTGAAGGTCAATGTTACATAGCATCAGAGCATGAACTGAAGGTCAATGTTACACAGCATCAGAGCATGAACTGAAGGTCAATGTTACACAGCATCAGAGCATGATGAAGGTCAATGTTACATAGCATCAGAGCATGAACTGAAGGTCAATGTTACACGCATCAGAGCATGAACTGAAGGTCAATGTTACACAGCATCAGAGCATGAACTGAAGGTCAATGTTACATAGCATCAGAGCATGAACTGAAGGTCAATGTTACACAGCATCAGAGCATGAACTGAAGGTCAATGTTACAAGCATCAGAGCATGAACTGAAGGTCAATGTTACACAGCATCAGAGCATGAACTGAAGGTCAATGTTACACAGCATCAGAGCATGAACTGAAGGTCAATGTTACACAGCATCAGAGCATGAACTGAAGGTCAATGTTACACAGCATCAGAGCATGAACTGAAGGTCAATGTTACACAGCATCAGAGCATGAACTGAAGGTCAATGTTACATAGCATCAGAGCATGAACTGAAGGTCAATGTTACACAGCATCAGAGCATGAACTGAAGGTCAATGTTACACAGCATCAGAGCATGAACTGAAGGTCAATGTTACACAGCATCAGAGCATGAACTGAAGGTCAATGTTACACAGCATCAGAGCATGAACTGAAGGTCAATGTTACACAGCATCAGAGCATGAACTGAAGGTCAATGTTACACAACATCAGAGCATGAACTGAAGGTCAATGTTACACAACATCAGAGCATGAACTGAAGGTCAATGTTACACAGCATCAGAGCATGAACTGAAGGTCAATGTTACACAACATCAGAGCATGAACTGAAGGTCAATGTTACACAACATCAGAGCATGAACTGAAGATTAAAGCTACACAACATCAGAGCATGAACTGAAGGTCAATGTTACACAACATCAGAGCATGAACTGAAGGTCAATGTTACACAGCATCAGAGCATGAACTGAAGGTCAATGTTACACAGCATCAGAGCATGAACTGAAGGTCAATGCTACACAACTTCAGAGCATGAACTGAAGGTCAATGTTACACAGCATCAGAGCATGAACTGAAGGTCAATGTTACACAACATCAGAGCATGAACTGAAGGTCAATGTTACACAACATCAGAACATAAACTCAAGGTCAATGTCATGCTAAGAATATTATAATAATTCAGAAAACTGTCCTGGAAAGTTACAAATACATTTTGTTTCGGGTTTAAAGTCGCGTCATCAGCTTAGGCAACTCTACAGCAATTATCGGGAGAGGAAGACCATTAATATACCTCCGAGCAGTATTGCAGGCACCGAAAGACCCCTGGTAGAACCACTCACCTACCGCAAGCCAACTGGATAGCTTCCTAACATGATAGAATTAGACACCCCCAGTGCGATTCAAACCTAGAGTGGTGAGGGGAAACCTCAACAACTTGGCCACCAGTAACAAATATATGTACATCATTAGCAAAAGAAGGCAGTGATCTGGGTACAGATTTCTTGGATCCATGGACAAAACTCGAAGAGTTGGAATAGTGTATGTACATATGGCTTGGCTATAGAGATGTTGGCGATCCAAGATACAAACATCATGCTGGAAATTCATAAAATGACACAGGGTCGTTTCGTTTCTATTTCTCTGCTATACAGGATCAGTGTTTCACAAGGTGTTAACTAAAGCTGTTGGAAGGAGAGAGGGGCACAGGGTAAGTAGTTTCCATTTTAGTACAGTCAAACTAGCCTGGGTTCCAGTCTGTAGATTTTTAACTTTTTAACTTCTGGCAAAATGACATGATCAGAAACTCAATACGGCCCAATTAATAGTCTCGGTGTTAAAATATATTTATTTGACTGACCAGGCAAAATATATCGACGCCTGTTCCCAGGCTACAGTCAAACCTGTCTTAGCCCTTTCCTTCATAGAGATTTAGGTTAATATACTAATATATCTCCATACAAACGACAGCCATTTAGCTATCATACAGTGGATAAGTAGTCGCCATATCTATCCCACCTCCATAGATATTACTGGAACATAATGTATGTCGTATTGGTAATGGCGTCAAGAGGTGCTTCTATGAGGGAAAGGGTTAAGCAGCCAGCCAAGGGAATCACAGAAAGTAACTGCTTAGCACAGGTGGCTGCTTGATAGATGATGGCAAATGTATAATGAAATAACATATTGAGAATCTGGTAACTAGCTGCTGAAAACAGGTTGGTTGCTTAATAGAGGTGACCACTAACACAGGTTGTATTCAAACCCAAATCATGTCTGCCCTGGAGCCAGTATCATGTCTGCCCTGAAGCCAGTATCATGTCTGCCCTGGAGTCAGTATCATGTTTGCCCTAGAGTCAGTATCATGTTTGCCCTGGAGCCAGTATCATGTTTGCCCTGGAGTCAGTATCATGTTTGCCCTGGAGCCAGTATCATGTCTGCCCTGGAGCCAGTATCATGTTTGCCCTGGAGCCAGTATCATGTTTGCCCTGGAGTCAGTATCATGTTTGCCCTGGAGTCAGTATCATGTCTGCCCTGGAGCCAGTATCATGTCTGCCCTGGAGCCAGTATCATGTCTGCCGTGGAGTCAGTATCATGTTTGCCCTGGAGCCAGTATCATGTTTGCCCTGGAGCCAGTATCATGTTTGCCCTGGAGCCAGTATCATTTCTGCTCTTGAATATAGACCAACAAATGTCTATAAGCCCCCACTTCATTCAATGTGGGTGGGTGGGGTATATTGCTAACTTACCTTAGAAATGAAAGAGACCCACAACCATAGACAAGATCATACTGTGCTAACATAATATGTGCATCATTTCATGTGAGGTGATTAAAACTTTATAAAATAGTGGGTGAATACATGGGTGAATACATGGGTGAAGATAATATAAACTGAAACAGTGAACAGAAATAAATTACCAATTGTTTAATTGTATGCTTGTTTTGGAGTTTAACATCGCACGAACAACTTAAGTTATATGGCGACTTTCCAGCTATTATTGGTGGAGGAAGACCCGGATGCCCCCGAGCAATATTGCATGCACAGACTGTCACATTGGCAGAACCACTGGCCTACCTGCTAGCAAGCTGGATAGATTCCTCACTTGAATGAATTAGACACCCCAGTGGGAGCAAATGATTTGAAGTCAACAACCTAAATCACTCGGCCCCTTTAATTGTATTGTAGAAGGGAGAAGAACTCTATAAGTTTTCGTTCTAATCCCTTTCAGTATACTGCTATTAAATTATACATGTATGTAAATTGTTCATTTCTTGATTACATGTAAAATACTGAAATAAATAATGTTTATACTAATTGGTGCATAGTTGTGTATGACCTAAGGGTGATTGTTTGTTTATTTGTTCGGGTTTTACGCCTGCTTCATCACCATTTTGGGCTATATCGTCGGCGGGCACTTTACCTAACAACAGCATTCCTAGGCAAGCTCCATCGATTAACCAGTACTTGGTGCAAAACCTCCCTAAGAAACTGCCAACTTTTCATATAAATGAGAACCGGCGAGAGCAGGGTTCGAACCCGTGACCATCAGTGATGATAGGTTACAGTGGTATACAAGTGAGAGACCATAACCACTCGACCACATATGGGTGACAATTCTACATGAGATTACACAGTAACATTGATATGTGCACCGATCACCTTTAATATTACCATAAATATTCGCCCCGAGGTTGACCGTTGTACTACTAAATGGCACTAGTAAACGTGCAGTTTACACACATGGCCAAGACATAAAAACTGTCTTACTCTTTAATTAGTTGCACTAAGTTCAGATAAAACCAAACTTCAACCCTCAACCCATTGTAGGGGTCGATTCGCAGGTTAATATATACGGTCCTCAACCCATTGTAGGGGTCGATTTGCAGGTTAATACATGCCATCCCGTGACCGGTCGTAGTGGTCAACTGATAGGTTAATATATACGGTCCTCAACCCATTGTAGGGGTCGATTTGTAGTTTAATATATACGGTCCTCAACCCATTGTAGGGGTCTACTTATAGTTTAATATATACGGTCCTCAACCCATTGTAGGGGTCTACTTATAGTTTAATATATACGGTCCTCAACCCATTGTAGGGGTCTACTTATTGGTTAATATATACGGCCCTCAACCCATTGTAGGGGTCGACTTCTGGGTTAATACATGCCACCCGTTGACCCATCGTAGTGGTCAACTTATAGGTTAATATATACGGTCTTCATAGTGGTCAACTTATAGGTTAATATATACGGTAATTATATAACTCTATGGAAGATTTGATTGGTTTACTTTAGTGTTTTATATATAGCTGTTATATACATTATATATATATATATTATATATATATTTATAGTGCTTATGTATGTGTGCTCGTTTATTACCTGAAACCTTGAATATGAAGACTACATATAGATAATAATAATACTTTATTTAATGAGGGTGACACAGTTAGAAGTCGTGATAGCGCAGTGGATAGGCGTTCGCTTCAGGTCTGGAGTTCGAGCCCCACTGGAGCCGTTACGATTGTGCCCTTAGGCAAGGCATTTAAATTCCACATTGCCTCTTCTCTCTCCCTCGTGGCGATGGATTCCATCAGGAATGAGGTCTCGAGAGTGATTAATATAAGTTGAAATAACTTGTTTCGCAATCGAGCTAAAATAAATTTGTATAAACAAGTTAGGCAAATCCCAATCATCCATTATGCCCTCTATGACAAATAATATAACTGATGTTCATAAAAAGAGGTATCTCATAAGTTAGAAATGGCTGGCTCTTTAAATACTACAATAGAATACAGTCAAACTTGTATTAAGAGACCATCAAAGGGAAGGGCTAGAAGCGGTCTCTAATCAGAAACGGTCTCTAAATACAGGCAAATTTGTTCCTTAACAAGTGGTCTCTTCATACAAGTGGTCTCTTAATAGACGTGGTCTTTTGAGTAAGTTTGACTGCACAGGCAAAGGAATATATTGTCAAAATATTATGATGACATCTTGGAAAGATTTTGACTAATTTAAAATCATGAGCTTTGTGTTTCCTGCTGAGCAGTTACCCTTGGACAACATGCTATCAATTTTCATCTGTTTTATTATCTTATTATTAAATTATTAAATATCGACAGATGTCCTACAGTATATTTATTATCAATTAATTAACATGATTTTAATCACATTTATCATATTGCAACATCTGGATAAGAAACAACAGTAAAAACAAAAGGATTTCAAATAAAAGAATCAATTTATATATCACGATAAATCAGACATTATCCGCCAAGGGAGGTAATAGAAACACCAGTGATGTCGACCATTGAACTAGTTCCTACCTGCGGTGGTTATATTGCAACATCTGGTGAAGAAACAACAGTAAAAACAAAAGGATTCCAAATAAAAGAATCAATTTATATATCAGGATAAATCAGACATTATCCGCCAAGGGAGGTAATAGAAACACGAGTAATGTTGATCATTGAACATGTTCTTACCTGCGGTGGCTTAATCTTGTAATCCAGACCCAGTGTAGTGCCTTCAACAATGCCCTCAACGTAAAAGAACACAGACACGTCACCAAATGTTCCCCGCTCTCGGTTTATCCTCAGTGACAAGTTACGAGTGACCTCGTCAACAGATACTCTGCAAACATAGACATATTCCTATCACTCACCAATATCAACGAACAAAATGTGTTGTAAAGTAGGTCACTATAGCTGGTTCTATGTGCTACGGTGTCATTGGCTATGTCTTTCTTTGTTTGTTTTTGGGGTTCAAGGTCGCACAGCTTAGGTCATATGGCGACTCTCCAGCTACTATTGGTCGAGGAAGACCCTGGGTGCCCCCATCGAACAGTATTTCAAGGTCTGGCGGACACCCACGTAGAACCACTGACCTACTGAAACATAGCTGGATAGCTTCATCACTTGAAAGAATTCGACATCCCCAGTGGGATTCGAACCTACAGCAATGAGGAGCAAGTGATTCAAGGTCAATACGGGCAATTAATATACCGGTAAATTGTTAAAATTGTTTCGCAATTCTTTTCTAAAATAAAGTAAACACAAGTTTACAAGTAAAGTTAAAGTCACTACGGCTGAGTAATATATGCAAAGGTGTCATTGGAATTCGTGATAGCGCGGTGGTAGCACATAAGGCATTTAAATGCCACATGCCTGTTCTCTCTCCCTCGTGGCGATGGATTCCATCAGGAATGAGGTCTCTAGAGTGATTAATACAAGTTACAAGAACTTGTTTCGCAATCGAGCTAAAATAAATGTGTATAAACTAAAGGTGTTATTGGGCATACAACAATATCTGTCCATACTAAACATATAGATAGATATGGTGTATGCCACTCAATCAAAGAGTTGTGAATTTGAGCATCAACAGAACAATGTTCTTGGGCAAGAAACATAACACTACATCACCTCCATCACAGCGGTGCATTCCAACGGAGATTAGATCCCAATAGTCTAAGAATGTAAGACAATCTTCTTTCGCACTCCAGCTAAAATAAATTTGAATAATCTGAAAAACACTTACAAAGCTGAACTTGGTTCGAAGACGATTTCTCCTTTAGTTCCATCGTTGGCATTGATGATCACCTGGGATACAGTACCGCTGCTTCCTGTAATACATGCATTTCATTTACATCACAATCATGTAAACTGATCTTACGTTTTTATTTGGGATGTCAACGAATATTTGAATATTCGCTCGGACGTCCAAATATCCGAATACTATTCCAGTATCCGAATATTCGGAAAAAATATTATATTTGCAAAATTGAAAGAAATTTAAAAAAATTAAAATCAGATACTTTGTTTTCTTTTGAAGCCATTATAAAACCTTCCAATACAAAAGAAATCGCTGAGAATAAGAAAACTGCTAGGTGTAATCTATACAAATTGGATTTATCATATTCGGGTACAACATCAATCTGAATAATCATTTGAAAAACAAACACCTGTCAACGGAAAGTAGTTCAAGTGACAATGTTTTCATTTGTGAAAATGCCCATGAATGTACAGTGGCCGATAACAATAACTGAATGAGTCGTCGTCATATTTGCATGGCCTTACCGGAAGAAGATGATGTTTACGCAATTTTTATATAAGAGCTTGAGTGATTTTGAGTTTTTAATGGAATTCTATCGAATATTCGAATACCAAAATTGCTATTCGTTGCCATCCCTAGTTGTTATAGACTTTATTTGCTTCTAAAATATCTTCGTTGCTTCTGAGTGATCACTCAGAAGCGTCACTTTGAACCTGTGCAATCAGGTAGAACCGGAGACCCCTGTAAGTCATCTGCACAGCTCCTCATTGACAGAACACTCATGTGTAAGCGATTGCCAGTCCAAGAAGCCAAACCTCCATTTTCATTCATTAACTCAAATGAACTGGGCATATGGTTGATGTACATATTAATTTAGGAAAACTAATCAGAATACTAAAAGCAATTGCCCCCTATTGTAACTATCCCCCAAATTTCACAACCACACATGTATCAGAATACATATGCAGAAATTGCACCTAATCACTTACCTAATACTGGTGGGTCGGTAGTCACAGCTTGATTGACTAGTGACACGGCTAGCAGACGGACAACGAACACTTCATCAACCTCCGGATCTTCATCATCTATTATCGTCACAGCGATAGAAGCAGACGCAACACCATCATTCATGTCTAAAAAGGCCTTTTTGGCCACAAAGTCCGAAGCCGGGTTTGCATACACCAATTCGTCATTGGGCAGAGACACAGAGCCGCTGGTAATCTCATAATTAATTCTGATTTTTCCTGAAATAAGTACAGAAAGTATGGAGTTAAATTCTATAGGACATGGGGAATGTATTCGGTAACGTATTCACGACTAGTCCGACAAGTATATCTGTAGTATCTCTGGACACCCCAATAATAATGACAATACATGTACAGTCTACATCCGTTATGTCAAATTCCGTAGGACCGAACAAAATACTTCGACATAACCCAAGTTTGACGTAACGAAATTCGATATAAACAGAGCAAGTTAAATGTACAATGTCTGAAGTGTCTGAAACGCCACTTTGATCCGAGTTCGAGATAACCAGAGAATTTGACATAACCGACTTTGACATAATGGTTGTAGACTGTACATAAAGTATAATTTTCTTGTATTTTTCAAAAATTAACAATATTAAGAGGAAGCACTTTCTATTTTTATAAACTGTAATATGGCTTATAAACTGTAATGCGGCATCATAACGAAGATTAGTTTTTGGTAAAATAGTTGACAAACAGTAAACTTGTGACCGTTTGTAAGCACATGGTCATATTCATCTGGACAGTAAATTTCAAACTTCTCTCTAAAATAACTCTCATACACCAAATTGCCACTATCAAACCAACGTAGCGCAACAGAACTCAACTTACCAATAGCACCAAATTTTCTGTCCACCTGTATATTAACAGATTCGCTAGCTTCATTTACTCGAACGTTGCGGGAGTCGCTACCGAACTGTATGACACCATGTGGGTTGTTACTTCCTTCTATCGTGATGCTAGCGGTACGCAGCAGTTGATCAAACATTGCAGAGCCACTGATTCCTACACCTGTACAATTATACTATTTATTAACCCGTAACCTGCCGAATAAATTGGTCCCTTAACCTGCCAAATAAATTGGAACCTTAACCTGTCAAATAAATTGGAACCTTAACCTGCCAAATAAATTGGAACCTTAACCTGCCAAATAAATTGGACAGAATGTGCAAACAATATCGCTTCTCACAAATGCAACCTGGGTTCGATCCTCAGACCGGGAAGTATGTGAGATGGTACTGTGGTCGCCAGATCGGACAGGTGGGTTTTCTCCGGGTGCCCCACACAAATGACCACATTTACGCTTTCACCCACGCCAACGAGAGTGATTAATATAAGTTGTTAAAACTTGCTTCGAAATCGTTGCAAAATAAATAAAGTTTAAACAACATTGATCCAGATTAGCCGCGGCATAACACCATATCTGATCAGGATCTATGTTGTTTGCTATTCAAGTGGTTTAGCTCCAGTATCCGAAAAGCAAACAGCTTAGAGCCTGATCAAACGGCACGTTCTGTGATGTCTGATCTGGCTCTACGCTGTTTGCAAAAGTGATTTTAGTTGTTATTGGCAGATTAAGGGCTAAACATGAATTTATCATCATGATGCTTCAAGCATCATATTAGTCATATTTTTATTGGAAGATAGTGCAAGACACAAAAAGCATACAACTTCAGATACATCCCTGGTTCTCTTACATGCTCATTGTATAGCACCGGTATTTGAGATCTTGCTTAAAGTGTTGTAAAAAGGAATATCAATAATGCATGATTATGTTTAGCACATAACTTTGTTTGCTTGTACTCAGTGTAACAGTCATCACATATTTCCTTATATGTCAACATGTGTAATAAAATCTGGAAGGATTCTGATTGGTCGCCGCATGACATTGACGGCTTGCAATACGCATTTGACATATACATGTTGTTTGTGTTCATGCTTTATTTCATCGTTTATTTGTTGAAAATCAACTGTTTAGATCAATAAAATGCTAAATATGGACTAGTGGTATACATTTTATGTTATGTTATGATTCGGGTTTTACGCCTGCATCAGCACCATTTTGGGCTATATCGCCGGCGGGCAGTTTACCTAACAACACCTTTCCTGGGCAGGCTCCAGCGGTTAACCAGTACTTGGGTGCACCAACCTCCGTAAGAAACTGCCAACTTTTTCATATAAATGAGACACGGCCTGAGCGGGGCTCGAACCCGTGACCATCAGTGATGATAGGTTACAGTGGTATACAAGTCAGCGACCTTAACCACTCGACCACGGAGGCGGACACTAGTGGTATACAATGAATATAAATATTGTGTCGGTTATTTGCATGAAACTCGTTTCATAAAATATGGTATGAAATCACCAGAGTGAATGATATAATGTAGTAGAGAGAGTGGTCGGCAGACCTGGGGTAATTGAACAAAGTAATTGTAATTAACTGTAATTAATTACAAAAATGAGAGTAATTGGATGTAATTTATAATTGAGTACTTTTTAATTACATGTAATTGTATAATTTAATTAATTACTTTCAAAATATGTCTGTAATTAACAATTACTTTTCAATTACAATTCAATTACATTGATGTTCCTGAAATGCAACCAGGACTGAATATTATAACAAATAACATTTTCTGATTTTCATATTTGGTCTCATGTCTCTCCTGAACCATGAACTACATTATAGTGTCAAAGTTGCACATGTTGATATCATGTATCTGTCTGAAAACATTCTGTATTTTCTAATGAGAATTTATATTTAAAGGTAATTTGTAATTTAATTAATTACATTGGAAAGTAATTGTAATTTAATGAATTACATTGTAAATTTGATGTAATTGTATTTGTGACATTGTCATGTAATTGGTAAATTAATTTAATTACATAATTACGTTAATTGACCCCAGGTCTGGTGGTCGGTAAGGATGGGGGGGGGGATCCAGTAAGTATATATAATGTACTAAGAGTGAATGTATGGCGGATCTGTAGTCCAGTGGTAATAAACTGGACTGGCAATCCAGGGATCGCAGGTTCGATCCCCCGTCTGACCCTAATAAAATGAACAGTCTTTCTAAAGCGAGGTCTCGTGTCGGGGCTGTACACTGTGCACGTAAAAGAACCAGAGGAGACTCTGGAATGGGTCTCTGTCTGTATCATTGCACTATCCTCCAAAATCTAAAATTACTAATCTCTTCAGGAGGCGTCGCTCATATGGGCAACCAGTAGTGACGATAAATAAACGTAAAAAACACAAGTATGGCCTGTAGTAGAGAGAGTGACCAGGTAGGGATGGGGGGGGGTCCAGTAAGTATATATAATGTACTAAGAGTGAATGTATGACCTGTAGTAGAGAGTGACCAGGTAGGGATGGGATGGGGG
>CM026399.1:41376388-41406897 GCA_014843695.1 Archivesica marissinica | reverse complement strand
ACACCACTCACTGCTCGAGTACACTATCCACTACTAGCATACACCACTCACTGCTCGAGTACACTATCCACTACTAGCATACACCACTCACTGCTCGAGTACACTATCCACTACTAGCATACACCACTCACTGCTGGGTTACACTATCCACTACTAGCATACACCACTCACTGCTCGAGTACACTATCCACTACTAGCATACACCACTCACTGCTGGGTTACACTATCCACTACTAGCATACACCACTCACTGCTCGAGTACACTATCCACTACTAGCATACACCACTCACTGCTCGAGTACACTATCCACTACTAGCATACACCACTCACTGCTCGAGTACACTATCCACTACTAGCATACACCACTCACTGCTCGAGTACACTATCCACTACTAGCATACACCACTCACTGCTCGAGTACACTATCCACTACTAGCATACACCACTCACTGCTCGAGTACACTATCCACTACTAGCATACACCACTCACTGCTGGGTTACACTATCCACTACTAGCATACACCACTCACTGCTCGAGTACACTATCCACTACTAGTATACACCATTCACTGCTGGGTTACACTATCCACTACTAATACACCACTCACTGCTCGAGTACACTATCCACTACTAGCATACACCACTCACTGCTCGAGTACACTATCCACTACTAGCATACACCACTCACTGCTCGGGTACACTATCCACTACTAGCATACACCACTCACTGCTCGAGTACACTATCCACTACTAGCATACACCACTCACTGCTCGGTTACACTATCCACTACTAGCATACACCACTCACTGCTCGAGTACACTATCCACTACTAGCATACACCACTCACTGCTCGGGTACACTATCCACTACTAGCATACACCACTCACTGCTCGGGTACACTATCCACTACTAGCATACACCACTCACTGCTCGGGTACACTATCCACTACTAGCATACACCACTCACTGCTCGGGTACACTATCCACTACTAGCATACACCACTCACTGCTCGGGTACACTATCCACTACTAGCATACACCACTCACCGATCGGTTACACTATCCACTACTAGCATACACCACTCACGGCTCGAGTACACTATCCACTACTAGCATACACCACTCACTGCTCGGGTACACTATCCACTACTAGCATACACCACTCACTGCTTGAATATACTATCCACTACTAGCATACACCACTCACGGCTCGAGTACACTATCCACTACTAGCATACACCACTCACTGCTCGAGTATACTATCCACTACTAACATACACCACTCACTGCTTGAATACACTATCCACTACTAGAATACACCACTCACTGCTCGTGTACATTATCCACTACTAGAATACACCACTCGATTACACTATCCACTACTAGAATACACCACTCACTGACAGGTTACATTATCCACTACTAGCATACCTCACACACTGATAGGTTACATTATCCACTACTAGAATACACCACTCACAGATAGGCTACATTATCCACTACTAGAATACACCACTCACTGCTCGAGTACATTATCCACTACTAGAATGCACCACACACTGATAGGTTACATTATCCATTACTAGAATAAACTACTCACTGCTCGAGTACATTATCCACTACTAGCATACACCACTCACTGATAGGTTACATTATCCACTACTAGAATACACCACTCACTGATAGGTTACATTATCAACTACTAGCATACACCACTCACTGATAGGTTACATTATCAACTACTAGAATACACCACTCACTGCTCGAGTACATTATCCACTACTAGCATACACATCGCACTGATAGGTTACATTATCCACTACTAGAATACACCACTCACTGATAGGTTACATTTTCCACTACTATAATACACCACTCACTGATAGGTTACATTATCCACTACTAGAATACACCACACACTGATAGGTTACATTATCCATTACTAGCATACACCACTCACTGATAGATTACATTATCCACTACTAGCATACACTACTCACTGAGAGGTTACATTATTCACTACTAGAATACACCACTCTCTGACAGGTTACATGATCCACTACTAGAATACACCACACACTGCCCGATTACACTATCCGCTACTAGCATATACCACTCATTACTCGAGTATACTATCTACTACTAGCATACACCATCCACTGCTGGGTTACATTATCCACTACTAGAATACACCACTCACTGATAGGTTACATTATCCACTACTAGCATACACCACACACTGATAGGTTACATTATCCACTACTAGAATACACCACTCACTGATAGGTTACATTATCCAATACTAGAATACACCACTCACTGATAGTTTACATTATCCACTACTAGAATAAACCACTCACTGCTCGAGTACATTATCCACTACTAGCATACACCACACACTGATAGTTTACATTATCCACTACTAGAATACACCACTCACTGATAGGTTACATTATCCACTACTAGAATACACCACTCACTGATAGGTTACATTATCCACTACTAGAATAAACCACTCACTGATAGGTTACATTAGCCACTACTAGCATACACCACACACTGATAGGTTACATTATCCACTACTAGAATACACCACTCACAGATAGGCTACATTATCCACTACTAGAATACACCACTCACTGCTCGAGTACATTATCCACTACTAGAATGCACCACACACTGATAGGTTACATTATCCATTACTAGAATAAACTACTCACTGCTCGAGTACATTATCCACTACTAGCATACACCACTCACTGATAGGTTACATTATCCACTACTAGAATACACCACTCACTGATAGGTTACATTATCAACTACTAGCATACACCACTCACTGATAGGTTACATTATCAACTACTGGAATACACCACTCACTGCTCGAGTACATTATCCACTACTAGCATACACATCGCACTGATAGGTTACATTATCCACTACTAGAATACACCACTCACTGATAGGTTACATTTTCCACTACTATAATACACCACTCACTGATAGGTTACATTATCCACTACTAGAATACACCACACACTGATAGGTTACATTATCCATTACTAGCATACACCACTCACTGATAGATTACATTATCCACTACTAGCATACACTACTCACTGAGAGGTTACATTATTCACTACTAGAATACACCACTCTCTGACAGGTTACATGATCCACTACTAGAATACACCACACACTGCCCGATTACACTATCCGCTACTAGCATATACCACTCATTACTCGAGTATACTATCTACTACTAGCATACACCATCCACTGCTGGGTTACACTATCCACTACTAGAATACACCACTCACTGATAGGTTACATTATCCACTACTAGCATACACCACACACTGATAGGTTACATTATCCACTACTAGAATACACCACTCACTGATAGGTTACATTATCCTCTACTAGAATACACCACTCACTGATAGTTTACATTATCCACTACTAGCATACACTACTCACTGAGAGGTTACATTATCCACTACTAGAATACACCACTCACTGATAGGTTACACTATCCACTAGTAGCATAGACCACTCACTGAGAGGTTACGCTATCCACTACTAGCATAAACTACTCACTGAGAGGTTACATTATCCACTACTAGAATACACCACTCACTGCACGAGTACATTATCCACTACTAGAATGCACCACACAATGCTAGGTTACATTATCCATTACTAAAATACACTACTCACTGCTCGAATACATTATCCACTACTAGCATACACCACTCACTGATAGGTTACATTATCCACTACTAGAATACACCACTCACTGATAGTTTACATTATCCACTACTAGAATACACCTCTCAATGCTCGAGTACACTATCCACTACTAGCATACACCACTCACTGCTCGAGTACATTATCCACAACTAGCATACACCACTCACTGATAGGTTACATTATCCACTACTAGCATACACCAATCACTGATAGGTTACACTATCCACTACTACAATACACCACTCACTGATAGGTTACATTATCCACTACTAGCATACACCACACACTGATAGGTTACATTATCCACTACTAGAATACACCACACACTGATAGGTTACATTATCCATTACTAGCATACACCACTCACTGATAGGTTACATTATCCACTACTAGCATACACTACTCACTGAGAGGTTACATTATCCACTACTAGAATACACCACTCACTGATTGGTTACATTATCCACTACTAGAATACACCACTCACTGCTCGAGTACATTATCCACTACTAGAATACACCACTCACTGATAGGTTACATTATTCACTATTAGAATACACCACTCTCTGACAGGTTACATGATCCACTACTAGAATACACCACACACTGCCCGATTACACTATCCGCTACTAGCATATACCACTCATTACTCGAGTATACTATCTACTACTAGCATACACCATCCACTGCTGCGTTACACTATCCACTACTAGAATACACCACTCACTGATAGGTTACATTATCCACTACTAGCATACCCCACTCACTGATAGGTTACATTATCCACTACTAGAATACACCACTCACTGATAGGTTACATTATCCAATACTAGAATACACCACTCACTGATAGTTTACATTATCCACTACTAGAATAAACCACTCACTGCTCGAGTACATTATCCACTACTAGCATACACCACACACTGATAGTTTACATTATCCACTACTAGAATACACCACTCACTGATAGGTTACATTATCCACTACTAGAATACACCACTCACTGATAGGTTACATTATCCACTACTAGAATAAACCACTCACTGATAGGTTACATTAGCCACTACTAGCATACACCACACACTGATAGGTTACATTATCCACTACTAGAATACACCACTCACTGATAGTTTACATTATCCACTACTAGAATACACCACTCAATGCTCGAGTACACTATCCACTACTAGCATACACCACTCACTGCTCGAGTACATTATCCACAACTAGCATACACCACTCACTGATAGGTTACATTATCCACTACTAGCATACACCACTCACTGATAGGTTACACTATCCACTACTAGAATACACCACTCACTGATAGGTTACATTATCCACTACTAGCATACACCACACACTGATAGGTTACATTATCCACTACTAGAATACACCACACACTGATAGGTTACATTATCCATTACTAGCATACACCACTCACTTATAGGTTACATTATCCACTACTAGCATACACTACTCACTGAGAGGTTACATTATCCACTACTAGAATACACCACTCACTGATTGGTTACATTATCCACTACTAGAATACACCACTCACTGATTGATTACATTATCCACTACTAGAATACACCACTCACTGCTCGAGTACATTATCCACTACTAGAATACACCACTCACTGATAGGTTACATTATCAACTACTAGCATACACCACTCACTGATAGGTTACATTATCAACTACTAGAATACACCACTCACTGATAGGTTACATTAGCCACTACTATAATACATCACTCACTGATAGGTTACATTATCAACTACTAGAATACACCACTCACTGATAGTTTACATTATCCACTACTAGAATGCACCACTCACTGCTCGAGTACATTATCCACTACTAGCATACACATCGCACTGATAGGTTACATTATCCACTACTAGAATACACCACTCACTGATAGGTTACATTTTCCACTACTACAATACACCACTCACTGATAGGTTACATTATCCACTACTAGAATACACCACACACTGATAGGTTACATTATCCACTACTAGCATACACCACTCACTGATGATTCTTATCCACTACTAGCATACACTACTCCTGAGAGTTACATTATTCACTACTAGAATACACCACTCTCTGACAGGTTACATGATCCACTACTAGAATACACCACACACTGCCCGATTACACTATCCGCTACTAGCATATACCACTCATTACTCGAGTATACTATCTACTACTAGCATACACCATCCACTGCTGGGTTACACTATCCACTACTAGAATACACCACTCACTGATAGGTTACATTATCCACTACTAGCATACACCACTCACTGATAGGTTACATTATCCACTACTAGAATACACCACTCACTGATAGGTTACATTATCCTCTACTAGAATACACCACTCACTGATAGTTTACATTATCCACTACTAGCATACACTACTCACTGAGAGGTTACATTATCCACTACTAGAATACACCACTCACTGATAGGTTACATATCCACTAGTAGCATACACCACTCACTGATAGGTTACATTATCCACTACTAGCATAAACTACTCACTGAGAGGTTACATTATCCACTACTAGAATACACCACTCACTGCACGAGTACATTATCCACTACTAGAATGCACCACTCATGCTAGGTTCATTATCCATTACTAAAATACACACTCACTGCTCGAATCATTATCCACTACTAGCATACACCACTCACTGATAGGTTACATTATCCACTACTAGAATACACCACTCACTGATAGTTTACATTATCCACTACTAGAATACACCTCTCAATGCTCGAGTACACTATCCACTACTAGCATACACCACTCACTGCTCGAGTACATTATCCACAACTAGCATACACCACTCACTGATAGGTTACATTATCCACTACTAGCATACACCAATCACTGATAGGTTACACTATCCACTACTACAATACACCACTCACTGATAGGTTACATTATCCACTACTAGCATACACCACACACTGATAGGTTACATTATCCACTACTAGAATACACCACACACTGATAGGTTACATTATCCATTACTAGCATACACCACTCACTGATAGGTTACATTATCCACTACTAGCATACACTACTCACTGAGAGGTTACATTATCCACTACTAGAATACACCACTCACTGATTGGTTACATTATCCACTACTAGAATACACCACTCACTGATTGGTTACATTATCCACTACTAGAATACACCACTCACTGCTCGAGTACATTATCCACTACTAGAATACACCACTCACTGATAGGTTACATTATTCACTACTAGAATACACCACTCTCTGACAGGTTACATGATCCACTACTAGAATACACCACACACTGCCCGATTACACTATCCGCTACTAGCATATACCACTCATTACTCGAGTATACTATCTACTACTAGCATACACCATCCACTGCTGGGTTACACTATCCACTACTAGAATACACCACTCACTGATAGGTTACATTATCCACTACTAGCATACACCACTCACTGATAGGTTACATTATCCACTACTAGAATACACCACTCACTGATAGGTTACATTATCCAATACTAGAATACACCACTCACTGATAGTTTACATTATCCACTACTAGAATAAACCACTCACTGCTCGAGTACATTATCCACTACTAGCATACACCACACACTGATAGTTTACATTATCCACTACTAGAATACACCACTCACTGATAGGTTACATTATCCACTACTAGAATACACCACTCACTGATTGGTTACATTATCCACTACTAGAATACACCACTCACTGCTCGAGTACATTATCCACTACTAGAATACACCACTCACTGATAGGTTACATTATTCACTATTAGAATACACCACTCTCTGACAGGTTACATGATCCACTACTAGAATACACCACACACTGCCCGATTACACTATCCGCTACTAGCATATACCACTCATTACTCGAGTATACTATCTACTACTAGCATACACCATCCACTGCTGGGTTACACTATCCACTACTAGAATACACCACTCACTGATAGGTTACATTATCCACTACTAGCATACACCACTCACTGATAGGTTACATTATCCACTACTAGAATACACCACTCACTGATAGGTTACATTATCCACTACTAGAATACACCACTCACTGATAGTTTACATTATCCACTACTAGAATACACCACTCACTGCTCGGTACTTATCCACTACTAGCATACACCACTCACTGATAGTTTACATTATCCACTACTAGAATACACCACTCACTGATGGTTACTTATCCACTACTAGAATACACCACTCACTGATAGGTTACATTATCCTACTAGAACCACTCCTGAGTTACTTATCCACTACTAGCATACACCACTCACTGATAGGTTACATTATCCACTACTAGAATACACCACTCACTGATAGTTTACACTATCCACTACTAGCATACACCACTCAATGCTCGAGTACACTATCCACTACTAGCATACACCACTCACTGCTCGAGTACATTATCCACTACTAGCATACACCACTCACTGCTCGGTTACATTATCCACTACTAGCATACACCACTCACTGCTCGAGTATACTATCCACTACTAGAATACACCACTCACTGCTAAGTACACTATCCACTACTAGCATACACCACTCACTGCTCGAGTACATTATCCACTACTAGCATACACCACTCACTGATAGGTTACATTATCCACTACTAGCATACACCACTCACTGATAGGTTACATTATCCACTACTAGCATACACCACTCACTGATAGGTTACATTATCCACTACTAGAATACACCACTCACTGATTGGTTACATTATCCACTACTAGAATACACCACTCACTGATTGGTTACTTATCCACTACTAGAATACACCACTCACTGCTCGAGTACATTATCCACTACTAGAATACACCACTCACTGATAGGTTACATTATCCACTACTAGAATACACCACTCCTGACAGTTACATGTCCACTACTAGAATACACCACACACTGCCCGATTACACTATCCGCTACTAGCATATACCACCATTACTCGAGTATACTATCTACTACTAGCATACACCATCCACTGCTGGGTTACACTATCCACTACTAGAATACACCACTCACTGATAGGTTACATTATCCACTACTAGCATACACCACACACTGATAGGTTACATTATCCACTACTAGAATACACCACTCACTGATAGGTTACATTATCCACTACTAGAATACACCACTCACTGATAGGTTACATTATCCACTACTAGAATACACCACTCACTGATAGTTTACATTATCCACTACTAGAATACACCACTCACTGCTCGAGTACATTATCCACTACTAGCATACACCACACACTGATAGTTTACATTATCCACTACTAGAATACACCACTCACTGATAGGTTACATTATCCACTACTAGAATACACCACTCACTGATAGGTTACATTATCCACTACTAGAATAAACCACTCACTGATAGGTTACATTAGCCACTACTAGCATACACCACACACTGATAGGTTACATTATCCACTACTAGAATACACCACACACTGATAGGTTACATTATTTATTACTAGCATACACTACTCACTGATAGGTTACATCATCCACTACTAGCATACACTACTCACTGAGAGGTTACATTATCCACTACTAGAATACACCACTCACTGATTGGTTACAATATCCACTACTAAATACACCACTCACGGATTGGTTACATTATCCACTACTAGAATACACCACACACTGATAGTTTACATTATCCATTACTAGCATACACCACTCACTGATAGGTTACATTATCCACTACTAGCATACACCACTCACTGATTGGTTACATTATCCACTACTAGAATACACCACACACTGATAGGTTACATTATCCATTACTAGCATACACCACTCACTGATAGGTTACATTATCCACTACTAGAATACACCACTCACTGATAGGTTACATTATCCACTACTAGAATACACCACTCACTAATAGGTTACATTATCCACTACTAGCATACACCACACACTGATAGGTTACATTATCCACTACTAGAATACACCACACACTGATAGGTTACATTATCCATTACTAGCATACACCACTCACTGATAGGTTACATCATCCACTACTAGCATACACTACTCACTGAGAGTTTACATTATCCACTACTAGAATACACCACTCACTGATTGGTTACATTATCCACTAATAGAATACACCACTCACTGATTGGTTACATTATCCACTACTAGAATACACCACACACTGATAGGTTACATTATCCATTACTAGCATACACCACTCACTGATAGGTTACATTATCCACTACTAGCATACACCACTCACTGATTGGTTACATTATCCACTACTAGAATACACCACACACTGATAGGTTACATTATCCATTACTAGCATACACCACTCACTGATAGGTTACATTATCCACTACTAGAATACACTACTCACTGATAAGTTACATTATCCACTACTAGAATACACCACTCACTGATAGGTTACATTATTCACTACTAGAATACACCACACACTGATAGGTTACATGATCCACTACTAGAATACACCACACACTGCCCGATTACCCTGTCCGCTACTAGCATATACCACTCATTACTCGAGTATACTATCTACTACTAGCATACCCCATCCACTGCTGGGTTACACTATCCATTACTAGAATACACCACTCACTGATAGGTTACATTATCAATTACTAGCATACACCACACACTGCCCGATTACCTATCCTCTACTAGCATATACCACTCATTACTCGAGTATACTATCTACTACTAGCATACACCATCCACTGCTGGGTTACACAATCCACTACTAGAATACACCACTCACTGATAGGTTACAGTATCCACTACTAGAATACACCACTCACTGATAGGTTACATTATCCACTACTAGAATACACCACTCACTGCTCGAGTACATTATCCACTACTAGCATACACATCGCACTGATAGGTTACATTATCCACTACTAGAATACACCACACACTGATAGGTTACATTATCCATTACTAGCATACACCACTCACTGATAGATTACATTATCCACTACTAGCATACACTACTCACTGAGAGGTTACATTATTCACTACTAGAATACACCACTCTCTGACAGGTTACATGATCCACTACTAGAATACACCACACACTGCCCGATTACACTATCCGCTACTAGCATATACCACTCATTACTCGAGTATACTATCTACTACTAGCATACACCATCCACTGCTGGGTTACACTATCCACTACTAGAATACACCACTCACTGATAGGTTACATTATCCACTACTAGCATACACCACACACTGATAGGTTACATTATCCACTACTAGAATACACCACTCACTGATAGGTTAAATTATCCTCTACTAGAATACACCACTCACTGATAGTTTACATTATCCACTACTAGCATACACTACTCACTGAGAGGTTACATTATCCACTACTAGAATACACCACTCACTGATAGGTTACACTATCCACTAGTAGCATAGACCACTCACTGAGAGGTTACAATATCCACTACTAGCATAAACTACTCACTGAGAGGTTACATTATCCACTACTAGAATACACCACTCACTGCACGAGTACATTATCCACTACTAGAATGCACCACACAATGCTAGGTTACATTATCCATTACTAAAATACACTACTCACTGCTCGAATGCATTATCCACTACTAGCATACACCACTCAGTGATAGGTTACATTATCCACTACTAGAATACACCACTCACTGCTAGTTTACATTATCCACTACTAGAATACACCTCTCAATGCTCGAGTACACTATCCACTACTAGCATACACCACTCACTGCTCGAGTACATTATCCACAACTAGCATACACCACTCACTGATAGGTTACATTATCCACTACTAGCATACACCAATCACTGATAGGTTACACTATCCACTACTACAATACACCACTCACTGATAGGTTACATTATCCACTACTAGCATACACCACACACTGATAGGTTAAATTATCCACTACTAGAATACACCACACACTGATAGGTTACATTATCCATTACTAGCATACACCACTCACTGATAGGTTACATTATCCACTACTAGCATACACTACTGACTGAGAGGTTACATTATCCACTACTAGAATACACCACTCACTGATTGGTTACATTATCCACTACTAGAATACACCACTCACTGATTGGTTACATTATCCACTACTAGAATACACCACTCACTGCTCGAGTACATTATCCACTACTAGAATACACCACTCACTGATAGGTTACATTATTCACTAATAGAATACACCACTCTCTGACAGGTTACATGATCCACTACTAGAATACACCACACACTGCCCGATTACACTATCCGCTACTAGCATATACCACTCATTACTCGAGTATACTATCTACTACTAGCATACACCATCCACTGCTGGGTTACACTATCTACTACTAGAATACACCACTCACTGATAGGTTACATTATCCACCACTAGCATACCCCACTCACTGATAGGTTACATTATCCACTACTAGAATACACCACTCACTGATAGGTTACATTATCCAATACTAGAATACACCACTCACTGATAGTTTACATTATCCACTACTAGAATAAACCACTCACTGCTCGAGTACATTATCCACTACTAGCATACACCACACACTGATAGTTTACATTATCCACTACTAGAATACACCACTCACTGATAGGTTACATTATCCACTACTACAATACACCACTCACTGATAGGTTACATTATCCACTACTAGAATAAACCACTCACTGATAGGTTACATTAGCCACTACTAGCATACACCACACACTGATAGGTTACATTATCCACTACTAGAATACACCACTCACTGATAGTTTACATTATCCTCTACTAGAATACACCACTCAATGCTCGAGTACACTATCCACTACTAGCATACACCACTCACTGCTCGAGTACATTATCCACAACTAGCATACACCACTCACTGATAGGTTACATTATCCACTACTAGCATACACCAATCACTGATAGGTTACACTATCCACTACTAGAATACACCACTCACTGATAGGTTACATTATCCACTACTAGCATACACCACACACTGATAGGTTACATTATCCACTACTAGAATACACCACTCACTGATAGGTTACATTATCCACTACTAGAATACACCACTCACTGATAGGTTACATTATCCACTACTAGCATACACTACTCACTGAGAGGTTACATTATCCACTACTAGAATACACCACTCACTGATAGGTTACATTATCCACTACTAGAATACACCACTCACTGATTGATTACATTATCCACTACTAGAATACACCACTCACTGAGAGGTTACATTATCCACTACTAGAATACACCACTCACTGATAGGTTACATTATCCACTACTAGAATGCACCACTCACTGATAGGTTACATTATCCATTACTAGAATACACTACTCACTGCTCGATTACATTATCCACTACTAGCATACCACTCATTGCTCGGTTACTATCTAATACTAGCATACACCCTCACTGCTGGGTTACATTATCCACTACTAGAATACACCACTCACTGATAGGTTACATTATCCACTACTAGCATACACCACTCACTGCTCGAGTACATTATCCACTACTAGAATACACCACTCACTGATAGGTTACATTATCCACTACTAGAATACACCACTCACTGATAGGTTACATTATCCACTACTAGAATACACCACTCACTGATAGTTTACATTATCCACTACTAGAATACACCACTCACTGCTCGGGTACATTATCCACTACTAGAATACACCACACACTGATAGTTTACATTATCCACTACTAGAATACACCACTCACTGATAGGTTACATTATCCACTACTAGCATACACCACTCACTGATAGATTACATTATCCACTACTAGAATACACCACTCACTGATAGGTTACATTATCCACTACTAGCATACACCACACACTGATAGGTTACATTATCCACTACTAGAATACACCACACACTGATAGGTTACATTATCTATTACTAGCATACACTACTCACTGATAGGTTACATCATCCACTACTAGCATACACTACTCACTGAGAGGTTACATTATCCACTACTAGAATACACCACTCACTGATTGGTTACAATATCCACTACTAAATACACCACTCACTGATTGGTTACATTATCCACTACTAGAATACACCACTCACTGATAGGTTACATTATCCATTACTAGCATACACCACTCACTGATAGGTTACATTATCCACTACTAGCATACACCACTCACTGATTGGTTACATTATCCACTACTAGAATACACCACACACTGATAGGTTACATTATCCATTACTAGCATACACCACTCACTGATAGGTTACATTATCCACTACTAGAATACACCACTCACTGATAGGTTACATTATCCACTACTAGAATACACCACTCACTGATAGGTTACATTATCCACTACTAGCATACACCACTCACTGATAGGTTACATTATCCACTACTAGAATACACCACTCACTGATAGGTTACATTATCCATTACTAGCATACACCACTCACTGATAGGTTACATTATCCACTACTAGCATACACCACTCACTGAGAGTTTACATTATCCACTACTAGAATACACCACTCACTGATAGGTTACATTATCCACTACTAGAATGCACCACTCACTGATTGGTTACATTATCCACTACTAGAATACACCACACACTGATAGTTTACATTATCCACTACTAGCATACACCACTCACTGATAGGTTACATTATCCACTACTAGCATACACCACTCACTGATCGGTTACATTATCCACTACTAGAATACACCACACACTGATAGGTTACATTATCCACTACTAGCATACACCACTCACTGATAGATTACATTATCCACTACTAGAATACACCACTCACTGATAAGTTACATTATCCACTACTAGAATACACCACTCACTGATAGGTTACATTATTCACTACTAGAATACACCACTCACTGATAGGTTACATGATCCACTACTAGAATACACCACACACTGCCCGATTACCCTATCCGCTACTAGCATATACCACTCATTACTCGAGTATACTATCTACTACTAGCATACACCATCCACTGCTGGGTTACACTATCCATTACTAGAATACACCACTCACTGATAGGTTACATTATCAATTACTAGCATACACCACACACTGCTCGATTACACTATCCTCTACTAGCATATACCACTCATTGCTCGAGTATACTATCTACTACTAGCATACACCATTCACTGCTGGGTTACACTATCCACTACTAGAATACACCACTCACTGATAGGTTACAGTATCCACTACTAGAATACACCACTCACTGATAGGTTACATTATCCACTACTAGAATACACCACTCACTGATAGGTTACATTATCCACTACTAGAATACACCACTCACTGATAGGTTACATTATCCACTACTAGAATACACCACTCACTGATAGTTTACATTATCCATTACTAGAATGCACCACTCACTGATAGGTTACATTATCCACTACTAGCATACACCACACACTGATCGAGTACATTATCCACTACTAGAATACACCACACACTGATAGGTTACATTATCCATTACTAGAATACACCACTCACTGCTCGTGTACATTATCCACTACTAGAATACACCACACACTGATAGGTTACATTATCCACTACTAGCATACACCACTCACTGCTCGGGTACACTATCCACTACTAGCATACACCACTCACTGCTCGAGTACACTATCCACTACTAGAATACACCACTCACTGCTCGAGTACACTATCCACTACTAGCATACACCACTCACTGCTCGAGTACACTATCCACTACTAGCATACACCACTCACTGCTCGAGTACACTATCCACTACTAGAATACACCACTCACTGCTCGAGTACATTATCCACTACTAGAATACACCACTCACTGCTCGAGTACATTATCCACTACTAGAATACACCACTCACTGATTGGTACATTATCCACTACTAGAATACACCACTCACTGATAGGTTACATTATCCACTACTAGCATACACCACTCACTGCTCGAGTACACTATCCACTACTAGCATACACCACTCACTGCTCGAGTACACTATCCACTACTAGCATACACCACTCACTGCTAGGTTACATTATCCACTACTAGAATACACCACTCACTGATAGGTTACATTATCCACTACTAGAATACACCACTCACTGATAGGTTACATTATCCATTACTAGAATACACCACTCACTGCTCGAGTACATTATCCACTATTAGAATACACCACACACTGATAGGTTACATTATTCACTACTAGAATACACCACTCACTGATAGGTTACATGATCCACTACTAGAATACACCACACACTGCCCGATTACGCTATCCGCTACTAGCATATACCACTCATTACTCGAGTACACTATCCACTACTAGCATACACCATCCACTGCTGGGTTACACTATCCATTACTAGAATACACCACTCACTGATAGGTTACATTATCCACTACTAGCATACACCACTCACTGCTCGATTACACTATCCACTACTAGCATACACCACTCATTGCTCGAGTACTACTATACACTACTAGAATACACCACTCACTGCTCGATTACACTATCCACTACTAGAATACACCACTCACTGATAGGTTACACTATCCACTACTAGCATACACCACTCACTGCTGGGTTACACTATCCAATACTAGCATACACCACTCACTGCTCGAGTACACTATCCACTACTAGCATACACCGCTCACTGCTCGAGTACACTATCCACTACTAGCATACACCACTCACGGCTCGAGAACACTATCCAGTACTAGCATACACCACTCACCGCTCGAGTATATTATCCACTACTAGCATACACCACTCACTGCTTGAGTACACTATCCACTACTAGCATACACCACTCACTGCTCGAGTACTCTATCCACTACTAGCATACACCACTCACCCCTTGAGTATACTATCCACTACTAGCGTACACCACTCACTGCTCGAGTACACTATCCACTACTAGCGTACACCACTCACTGCTCGAGTACACTATCCACTACTAGCATACACCACTCACTGCTCGAGTACACTATCCACTACTAGCATACACCAATCACTGCTCGAGTACACTATCCACTACTAGAATACACCACTCACTGCTCGAGTACACTATCCACTACTAGCATATACCACTCACTGCTCGAGTACACTATCCACTACTAGCATACACCACTCACTGCTCGAGTACACTATCCACTACTAGCATACACCACTCACTGCTCGAGTACACTATCCACTACTAGCATACACCACTCACTGCTCGAGTACACTATCCACTACTAGCATACACCACTCACTGCTCGAATACACTATCCACTACTAGCATACACCACTCACTGCTCGAGTATACTATCCACTACTAGAATACACCACTCACTGATTGGTTACATTATCCACTACTAGAATACACCACTCACTGATTGGTTACATTATCCACTACTAGAATACACCACACATGGATAGGTTACATTATCCACTACTAGCATACACTACTCACTGAGAGGTTACATTATCCACTACTAGAATACACCACTCACTGATTGGTTACATTATCCACTACTAGAATACACCACTCACTGATTGGTTACATTATCCACTACTAGAATACACCACACACTGATAGGTTACATTATCCATTACTAGCATACACCACTCACTGATAGGTTACATTATCCACTACTAGCATACACCACTCACTGATTGGTTACATTATCCACTACTAGAATACACCACTCACTGATAGGTTACATTATCCATTACTAGCATACACCACTCACTGATAGTTTACATTATCCACTACTAGAATACACCACTCACTGATAAGTTACATTATCCACTACTAGAATACACCACTCACTGATAGGTTACATTATCCACTACTAGAATACACCACTCACTGATAGGTTACATTATCCACTACTAGAATACACCACTCACTGCTCGATTACACTATCCACTACTAGCATACACCACTCACTGCTCGAGTATACTATCTACTACTAGCATACACCACCCACTGCTGGGTTACATTATCCACTACTAGAATACACCACTCACTGATAGGTTACATTATCCACTACTAGAATACACCACTCACTGATAGGTTACACTATCCACTACTAGCATACACCACTCACTGCTCGAGTACACTATCCACTACTAGCATACACCACTCACTGCTCGGGTACACTATCCACTACTAGCATACACCACTCACTGCTCGAGTACACTATCCACTACTAGAATACACCACTCACTGCTCGAGTACACTATCCACTACTAGCATACACCACTCACTGCTCGAGTACACTATCCACTACTAGAATACACCACTCACTGCTCGAGTACACTATCCACTACTAGCATACACCACTCACTGCTCGAGTACACTATCCACTACTAGCATACACCACTCACTGCTCGAGTACACTATCCACTACTAGAATACACCACTCACTGCTCGAGTACATTATCCACTACTAGAATACACCACTCACTGATAGGTTACATTATCCACTACTAGAATACACCACACACTGATAGGTTACATTATCCACTACTAGAATACACCACTCACTGATAGGTTACATTATCCACTACTAGAATACACCACTCACTGATAGGTTACATTATCCACTACTAGAATACACCACTCACTGATAGGTTACATTATCCACTACTAGAATACACCACTCACTGCTCGAGTACATTATCCACTACTAGCATACACCACTCACTGATAGGTTACATTATCCACTACTAGAATACACCACTCACTGATAGGTTACATTATCCATTACTAGAATACACCACTCACTGATAGGTTACATTATCCACTACTAGAATACACCACTCACTGCTCGAGTACATTATCCACTATTAGAATACACCACACACTGATAGGTTACATTATCCACTACTAGAATACACCACTCACTGATAGGTTACATTATCCACTACTAGAATACACCACACACTGCTCGATTACACTATCCACTACTAGCATACACCACTCACTGCTCGAGTACATTATCCACTACTAGCATACACCACTCACTGCTGGGTTACATTATCCATTACTAGCATACACCACTCACTGCTCGAGTACACTATCCACTACTAGAATACACCACACACTGCTCGATTACGCTATCCACTACTAGCATACACCACTCATTACTCGAGTATACTATCCACTACTAGAATACACCACTCACTGCTCGATTACGCTATACACTACTAGAATACACTACTCACTGCTCGATTACACTATCCACTACTAGAATACACCACTCACTGATAGGTTACACTATCCACTACTAGCATACACCACTCACTGCTCGTGTACACTATCCACTACTAGCATACACCACTCACTGCTGGGTTACACTATCCACTACTAGCATACACCACTCACTGCTCGAGTACACTATCCACTACTAGCATACACCACTCACGGCTCGAGTACACTATCCACTACTAGCATACACCACTCACTGCTCGAGTATACTATCCACTACTAGCATACACCACTCACTGCTCGAGTACACTATCCACTACTAGCATACACCACTCACTGCTCGAGTACACTATCCACTACTAGCATACACCACTCACTGCTGAGTAACTATCCACTACTAGCATACACCACTCACTGCTCGAGTACACTATCCACTACTAGCATACACCACTCACTGCTCGAGTACACTATCCACTACTAGCATACACCACTCACTGCTCGAGTACACTATCCACTACTAGCATACACCACTCACTGCTCGAGTACACTATCCACTACTAGCATACACCACTCACTGCTCGAGTACACTATCCACTACTAGCATACACCACTCACTGCTCGAGTACACTATCCACTACTAGCATACACCACTCACTGCTCGAGTACACTATCCACTACTAGCATACACCACTCACTGCTCGAGTACACTATCCACTACTAGAATACACCACTCACTGAGAGTTACATTATCCACTACTAGAATACACCACTCACTGATCGTTACACTATCCACTACTAGCATACACCACTCACTGATCGGTTACATTATCCACTACTAGAATACACCACTCACTGATAGGTTACATTATCCACTACTAGCATACACCACTCACTGATAGGTTACATTATCCACTACTAGCATACACCACTCACTGATCGGTTACATTATCCACTACTAGAATACACCACTCACTGATAGGTTACATTATCCACTACTAGCATACACCACTCACTGATAGGTTACATTATCCACTACTAGAATACACCACTCACTGATAGGTTACATTATCCACTACTAGAATACACCACTCACTGATAGGTTACATTATCCACTACTAGCATACACCACTCACTGATAGGTTACATTATCCACTACTAGAATACACCACTCACTGATAGGTTACATTATCCACTACTAGCATACACCACTCACTGATAGGTTACATTATCCACTACTAGCATACACCACTCACTGAGAGGTTACATTATCCACTACTAGAATACACCACTCACTGATTGGTTACATTATCCACTACTAGAATACACCACTCACTGATCGGTTACATTATCCACTACTAGAATACACCACTCACTGATAGGTTACATTATCCACTACTAGCATACACCACTCACTGATAGGTTACATTATCCACTACTAGCATACACCACTCACTGATCGGTTACATTATCCACTACTAGAATACACCACTCACTGATAGGTTACATTATCCACTACTAGCATACACCACTCACTGATAGGTTACATTATCCACTACTAGCATACACCACTCACTGAGAGGTTACATTATCCACTACTAGAATACACCACTCACTGATCGTTACATTATCCACTACTAGAATACACCACTCACTGATTGGTTACATTATCCACTACTAGAATACACCACTCACTGATAGGTTACATTATCCATTACTAGCATACACCACTCACTGATAGGTTACATTATCCACTACTAGCATACACCACTCACTGCTCGATTACATTATCCACTACTAGAATACACCACACACTGATAGGTTACATTATCCACTACTAGCATACACCACTCACTGCTAGATTACATTATCCACTACTAGAATACACCACTCACTGATAGGTTACATTATCCACTACTAGAATACACCACTCACTGATAGGTTACATTATCCACTACTAGCATACACCACTCACTGATAGGTTACATTATCCACTACTAGAATACACCACTCACTGATAGGTTACATTATCCACTACTAGCATACACCACTCACTGATAGGTTCATATCCACTACTAGCATACACACTCACTGAAGTACATTATCCACTACTAGAATACACCACTCACTGATGGTTACATATCCACTACTAGAATACACCACTCACTGCTGTACATATCCCTACTAATACACCACTCACTGTAGTTACATTATCCACTACTAGCATACACCACTCACTGCTCGGTTACACTATCCACTACTAGCATACACCACTCACTGCTAGTTACACTATCCACTACTAGGATACACCACTCACTGCTCGAGTACACTATCCACTACTAGCATACACCACTCACTGATAGGTTACATTATCCACTACTAGAATACACCACACACTGATAGGATACATTATCCACTACTAGCATACACCACTCACTGATAGGTTACATTATCCACTACTAGAATACACCACTCACTGATAGGATACATTATCCACTACTAGCATACACCACTCACTGATAGGTTACATTATCCACTACTAGAATACACCACTCACTGATAGGTTACATTATCCACTACTAGCATACACCACTCACTGCTCGAGTACACTATCCACTACTAGAATACACCACTCACTGCTCGAGTACACTATCCACTACTAGAATACACCACTCACTGCTGGGTTACACTATCCACTACTAGCATACACCACTCACTGCTCGGTTACATTATCCACTACTAGCATACACCACTCACTGCTCGAGTACACTATCCACTACTAGCATACACCACTCACTGCTCGAGTACACTATCCACTACTAGAATACACGACACACTGATAGTTTACATTATCCACTACTAGAATACACGACACACTGATAGGATACATTATCCACTACTAGCATACACCACTCACTGATAGGTTACATTATCCACTACTAGAATACACCACTCACTGATAGATTACATTATCCATTACTAGAATGCACCACTCACTGATAGGTTACATTATCCACTACTAGCATACACCACTCACTGCTCGAGTACACTATCCACTACTAGAATACACCACTCACTGATAGATTACATTATCCATTACTAGAATGCACCACTCACTGATAGGTTACATTATCCACTACTAGCATACACCACTCACTGCTCGAGTACACTATCCACTACTAGAATACACCACACACTGATAGGTTACATTATCCACTACTAGAATACACCACTCACTGCTAGAGTATACTATCCACTACTAGCATACACCACTCACTGCTCGATTACATTATCCACTACTAGCATACACCACTCACTGCTCGATTACACTATCCACTACTAGAATACACCACTCACTGCTAGATTACACTATCCACTACTAGCATACACCACTCACTGATCGGTTACATTATCCACTACTAGCATACACCACTCACTGAGAGTTACACTATCCACTACTAGAATACACCACTCACTGATGTTACATTATCACTACTAGAATACACCACTCACTGCTCGGTTACATATCCACTACTAGAATACACCACTCACTGATAGGTTACATTATCCACTACTAGCATACACCACTCACTGATAGGTTACATTATCCACTACTAGCATACACCACTCACTGCTCGGTTACATTATCCACTACTAGAATACACCACACACTGATAGGTTACATTATCCATTACTAGCATACACCACTCACTGATAGGTTACATATCCACTACTAGCATACACCACTCACTGAGAGGTTACATTATCCACTACTAGAATACACCACTCACTGTCGTACATTATCCACTACTAAATACACCACTCACTGATTGGTTACATTATCCACTACTAGAATACACCACTCACTGATAGGTTACATTATCCACTACTAGCATACACCACTCACTGATAGGTTACATTATCCACTACTAGCATACACCACTCACTGATCGGTTACATTATCCACTACTAGAATACACCACTCACTGATAGGTTACATTATCCACTACTAGCATACACCACTCACTGATAGGTTACATTATCCACTACTAGAATACACCACTCACTGATAGGTTACATTATCCACTACTAGAATACACCACTCACTGATAGGTTACATTATCCACTACTAGCATACACCACACACTGATAGGTTACATTATCCACTACTAGAATACACCACACACTGATAGGTTACATTATCCATTACTAGCATACACCACTCACTGTAGTTACTATCCTACTCGATACATTATCCACTACTAAATACACCACTCACTGTTGGTTACATTATCACTACTAGAATACACCACTCACTGATTGGTTACATTATCCACTACTAGAATACACCACACACTGATAGGTTACATTATCCATTACTAGCATACACCACTCACTGATAGGTTACATTATCCACTACTAGCATACACCACTCACTGATTGGTTACATTATCCACTACTAGAATACACCACTCACTGATAGGTTACATTATCCATTACTAGCATACACCACTCACTGATAGGTTACATTATCCACTACTAGAATACACTACTCACTGATAAGTTACATTATCCACTACTAGAATACACCACTCACTGATAGGTTACATTATTCACTACTAGAATACACCACACACTGATAGGTTACATGATCCACTACTAGAATACACCACACACTGCCCGATTACCCTGTCCGCTACTAGCATATACCACTCATTACTCGAGTATACTATCTACTACTAGCATACCCCATCCACTGCTGGGTTACACTATCCATTACTAGAATACACCACTCACTGATAGGTTACATTATCAATTACTAGCATACACCACACACTGCCCGATTACCCTATCCTCTACTAGCATATACCACTCATTACTCGAGTATACTATCTACTACTAGCATACACCATCCACTGCTGGGTTACACAATCCACTACTAGAATACACCACTCACTGATAGGTTACAGTATCCACTACTAGAATACACCACTCACTGATAGGTTACATTATCCACTACTAGAATACACCACTCACTGATAGGTTACATTATCCACTACTAGAATACACCACTCACTGATAGGTTACATTATCCACTACTAGAATAAACCACTCACAGATAGGTTACATTATCCACTACTAGAATACACCACTCACTGATAGGTTACATTATCCACTACTAGAGTACACCACTCACTGATAGGTTACACTATCCACTACTAGCATACACCACTCACTGCTCGAGTACACTATCCACTACTAGCATACACCACTCACTGCTCGGGTACACTATCCACTACTAGCATACACCACTCACTGCTCGAGTACACTATCCACTACTAGAATACACCACTCACTGCTCGAGTACACTATCCACTACTAGCATACACCACTCACTGCTCGAGTACACTATCCACTACTAGAATACACCACTCACTGCACGAGTACATTATCCACTACTAGAATGCACCACTCACTGATAGGTTACATTATCCATTACTAGAATACACCACTCACTGATTGGTTACATTATCCACTACTAGAATACACCACTCACTGATAGGTTACATTATCCACTACTAGAATACACCACACACTGATAGGTTACATTATCCATTACTAGAATACACCACTCACTGCTCGAGTACATTATCCACTACTAGCATACACCACACACTGATAGGTTACATTATTCACTACTAGAATACACCACTCACTGATAGGTTACATTATCCATTACTAGAATACACCACACACTGCCCGATTACGCTATCCGCTACTAGCATATACCACTCATTACTCGAGTATACTATCTACTACTAGCATACACCATCCACTGCTGGGTTACACTATCCATTACTAGAATACACCACTCACTGATAGGTTACATTATCCACTACTAGCATACACCACACACTGCTCGATTACGCTATCCACTACTAGCATACACCACTCACTGCTCGAGTATACTATCCACTACTAGAATACACCACTCACTGCTCGATTACACTATACACTACTAGAATACACCACTCACTGCTCGATTACACTATCCACTACTAGAATACACCACTCACTGATAGGTTACACTATCCACTACTAGCATACACCACTCACTGCTGGGTTACACTATCCACTACTAGCATACACCACTCACTGCTCGAGTACACTATCCACTACTAGCATACACCACTCACTGCTCGAGTACACTATCCACTACTAGCATACACCACTCACTGCTCGAGTACACTATCCACTACTAGCATACACCACTCACTGCTCGAGTACATTATCCACTACTAGCATACACCACTCACTGCTTGAGTACACTATCCACTACTAGCATACACCACTCACTGCTCGAGTACACTATCCACTACTAGCATACACCACTCACTGCTTGAGTACACTATCCACTACTAGCATACACCACTCACTGCTCGAGTACACTATCCACTACTAGCATACACCACTCACTGCTCGAGTACACTATCCACTACTAGCATACACCACTCACTGCTCGAGTACACTATCCACTACTAGCATACACCACTCACTGCTCGAGTACACTATCCACTACTAGAATACACCACTCACTGCTCGAGTACACTATCCACTACTAGCATACACCACTCACTGCTCGAGTACACTATCCACTACTAGCATACACCACTCACTGCTCGAGTACACTATCCACTACTAGCATACACCACTCACTGCTCGAGTACACTATCCACTACTAGCATACACCACTCACTGCTCGAGTACACTATCCACTACTAGCATACACCACTCACTGCTCGAGTACACTATCCACTACTAGCATACACCACTCACTGCTCGAGTACACTATCCACTACTAGAATACACCACTCACTGCTCGAGTACACTATCCACTACTAGAATACACCACTCACTGCTCGAGTACACTATCCACTACTAGAATACACCACTCACTGCTCGAGTACACTATCCACTACTAGCATACACCACTCACTGCTCGAGTACACTATCCACTACTAGCATACACCACTCACTGCTCGAGTACACTATCCACTACTAGCATACACCACTCACTGCTCGAGTACACTATCCACTACTAGCATACACCACTCACTGCTCGAGTACACTATCCACTACTAGCATACACCACTCACTGCTCGAGTACACTATCCACTACTAGCATACACCACTCACTGCTGGTTACACTATCCACTACTAGCATACACCACTCACTGCTCGAGTACACTATCCACTACTAGCATACACCACTCACTGCTCGAGTACACTATCCACTACTAGCATACACCACTCACTGCTCGAGTACACTATCCACTACTAGCATACACCACTCACTGCTCGAGTACACTATCCACTACTAGCATACACCACTCACTGCTCGAGTACACTATCCACTACTAGCATACACCACTCACTGCTCGAGTACACTATCCACTACTAGAATACACCACTCACTGCTCGATTACACTATCCACTACTAGCATACACCACTCACTGCTCGAGTACACTATCCACTACTAGCATACACCACTCACTGCTCGATTACACTATCCACTACTAGCATACACCACTCACTGCTCGAGTACACTATCCACTACTAGCATACACCACTCACTGCTCGAGTACACTATCCACTACTAGCATACACCACTCACTGCTCGAGTACACTATCCACTACTAGCATACACCACTCACTGCTCGAGTACACTATCCACTACTAGCATACACCACTCACTGCTCGAGTACATTATCCACTACTAGAATACACCACTCACTGATAGGTTACATTATCCACTACTAGAATACACCACTCACTGATCGGTTACATTATCCACTACTAGAATACACCACTCACTGATAGGTTACATTATCCACTACTAGAATACACCACTCACTGATAGGTTACATTATCCACTACTAGAATACACCACTCACTGCTCGAGTACATTATCCACTACTAGCATACACCACTCACTGATAGGTTACATTATCCACTACTAGAATACACCACTCACTGATAGGTTACATTATCCACTACTAGAATACACCACTCACTGCTCGATTACACTATCCACTACTAGCATATACCACTCACTGCTCGAGTATACTATCCACTACTAGCATACACCATCCACTGCTGGGTTACACTATCCACTACTAGAATACACCACTCACTGATAGGTTACATTATCCACTACTAGCATACACCACTCACTGCTCGAGTACACTATCCACTACTAGCATACACCACTCACTGCTCGAGTATACTATCCACTACTATAGAATACACCACTCACTGATAGGTTACATTATCCACTACTAGAATACACCACTCACTGATAGGTTACATTATCCACTACTAGAATACACCACTCACTGCTCGATTACACTATCCACTACTAGCATACACCACTCACTGCTCGAGTACACTATCCACTACTAGCATACACCACTCACTGCTCGAGTACACTATCCACTACTAGCATACACCACTCACTGCTCGAGTACACTATCCACTACTAGCATACACCACTCACTGCTCGAGTACACTATCCACTACTAGCATACACCACTCACTGCTCGAGTACACTATCCACTACTAGCATACACCACTCACTGCTCGAGTACACTATCCACTACTAGCATACACCACTCACTGCTCGAGTACACTATCCACTACTAGCATACACCACTCACTGCTCGAGTACACTATCCACTACTAGAATACACCACTCACTGCTCGAGTACACTATCCACTACTAGAATACACCACTCACTGCTCGATTACATTATCCACTACTAGAATACACCACTCACTGCTAGGTTACACTATCCACTACTAGCATACACCACTCACTGCTAGGTTACATTATCCACTACTAGAATACACCACTCACTGCTCGGTTACATTATCCACTACTAGCATACACCACTCACTGCTCGAGTACACTATCCACTACTAGCATACACCACTCACTGCTCGGTTATATCCACTACTAGCATACACCACTCACTCTCGAGTACACTATCCACTACTAGCATACACCACTCACTGCTCGAGTACACTATCCACTACTAGCATACACCACTCACTGCTCGAGTACACTATCCACTACTAGCATACACCACTCACTGCTCGAGTACACTATCCACTACTAGCATACACCACTCACTGCTCGAGTACACTATCCACTACTAGCATACACCACTCACTGCTCAGTACACTATCCACTACAACCCACTCACTGCTCAGTAACTATCCACTACTAGATACACCATCACTGCTGGTACACTATCCACTACTAGCATACACCACTCACTGCTCGAGTACACTATCCACTACTAGCATACACCACTCACTGCTCGAGTACACTATCCACTACTAGCATACACCACTCACTGCTCGAGTACACTATCCACTACTGCATACACCACTCACTGCTCGATACACTATCCACTACTAGCATCACCACTCACTGCTGAGTACACTATCCACTACTAGCATACACCACTCACTGCTCGAGTACACTATCCACTACTAGCATACACCACTCACTGCTCGAGTACACTATCCACTACTAGCATACACCACTCACTGCTCGAGTACACTATCCACTACTAGCATACACCACTCACTGCTCGAGTACACTATCCACTACTAGCATACACCACTCACTGCTCGAGTACACTATCCACTACTAGCATACACCACTCACTGCTCGAGTACACTATCCACTACTAGCATACACCACTCACTGCTCGAGTACACTATCCACTACTAGCATACACCACTCACTGCTCGAGTACACTATCCACTACTAGCATACACCACTCACTGCTCGAGTACACTATCCACTACTAGCATACACCACTCACTGCTCGAGTACACTATCCACTACTAGCATACACCACTCACTGCTCGAGTACACTATCCACTACTAGCATACACCACTCACTGCTCGAGTACACTATCCACTACTAGCATACACCACTCACTGCTCGAGTAACTATCCACTACTTACACCACTCACTGCTCGAGTACACTATCCACTACTAATACACCACTCACTGCTCGAGTACACTATCCACTACTAGCATACACCACTCACTGCTCGAGTACACTATCCACTACTAGCAACACCACTCACTGCTGAGTACACTATCCACTACTAGCATACACCACTCACTGCTCGAGTACACTATCCACTACTAGCATACACCACTCACTGCTCGAGTACACTATCCACTACTAGCATACACCACTCACTGCTCGAGTACACTATCCACTACTAGCATACACCACTCACTGCTCGAGTACACTATCCACTACTAGAATACACCACTCACTGCGAGTAACTATCCACTACTAGATACACCACTCACTGTGGTTACATTATCACTACTAGATACACCACTCACTGTGTCAATCCACTCTAGATACACCACTCACTGCTGATTACCTATCCACTACTAGCAACACCACTCACTCTCGAGTACACTATCCACTACTAGCATACACCACTCACTGCTCGTAACTATCACTACTAGCATACACCACTCACTGCTCGAGTACACTATCCACTACTAGCATACACCACTCACTGCTCGAGTACACTATCCACTACTAGCATACACCACTCACTGCTCGAGTACACTATCCACTACTAGCATACACCACTCACTGCTCGAGTACACTATCCACTACTAGCATACACCACTCACTGCTCGAGTACACTATCCACTACTAGCATACACCACTCACTGCTCGAGTACACTATCCACTACTAGCATACACCACTCACTGCTCGAGTACACTATCCACTACTAGCATACACCACTCACTGCTCGAGTACACTATCCACTACTAGCATACACCACTCACTGCTCGGTACACTATCCACTACTAGCATACACCACTCACTGCTCGATTACACTATCCACTACTAGCATACACCACTCACTGCTCGAGTACACTATCCACTACTAGCATACACCACTCACTGCTCGAGTACACTATCCACTACTAGCATACACCACTCACTGCTGGGTTACACTATCCACTACTAGAATACACCACTCACTGCTCGAGTACACTATCCACTACTAGCATACACCACTCACTGCTGGGTTACACTATCCACTACTAGCATACACCACTCACTGCTCGAGTACACTATCCACTACTAGCATACACCACTCACTGCTCGAGTACACTATCCACTACTAGCATACACCACTCACTGCTCGAGTACACTATCCACTACTAGCATACACCACTCACTGCTCGAGTACACTATCCACTACT
>CM026399.1:41318034-41375388 GCA_014843695.1 Archivesica marissinica | reverse complement strand
CACCACTCACTGCTCGAGTACACTATCCACTACTAGCATACACCACTCACTGCTCGAGTACACTATCCAGTACTAGCATACACCACTCACTGCTCGAGTACACTATCCTCTACTGGCATACACCACTCACTGCTGGAGTACACTATCCACTACAAGAATACACCACTCACTGCTCGAGTACACTATCCACTACTAGCATACACCACTCATTGCTCGAGTACACTATCCACTACTAGCATACACCACTCACTGCTCGGGTACACTATCCACTTCTAGAATACACCACTCACTGCTCGAGTACACTATCCACTACTAGAATACACCACTCACTGCGTCGGTTACACTATCCTACTAGCATCACCATCCGCCTATCTCCATACACTACACCACTCACTACTAGCAATACACTACACCACTCACTGCTCGAGTACACTATCCACTACTAGCATACACCACTCACCTACACTGCGTCGAGTAGAACGAGCCACTCGGCATTACACACACCACGCACTGCTCGAGTACACTATCCACTACTAGCGTACACCACTCACTGCTCGAGTATACTATCCACTACTAGAATACACCAGTCACTGCTGGGTTACACTATCCACTACTAGCATACACCACTCACTGCTTGAGTATACTATCTACTACTAGCATAAACCACTCACTGCTCGAGTATACTATCCACTACTAGCATACACCACTCACTGCTTGAATTCACTATCCACTACTAGCATACACCACTCACTGCTCGAGTACACTATCCACTACTAGCATACACCATTCACTGCTGGGTTACACTATCCACTACTAGCATACACCACTCACGCTCGGGTACACTATCCACTACTAGCATACACCACTCACTGCTCGAGTACACTATCCACTACTAGAATACACCACTCACTGCTCGAGTACACTATCCACTACTAGAATACACCACTCACTGCTCGAGTACACTATCCACTACTAGAATACACCACTCACTGCTGGGTTACGCTATCCACTACTAGAATACACCACTCACTGCTCGAGTACACTATCCACTACTAGCATAAACCACTCACTGCTCGAGTACACTATCCACTACTAGCATACACCACTCACTGCTCGAGTACACTATCCACTAACAGCATACACCACTCACTGCTCGATTACACTATACACTACTAGAATACACCACTCACTGCTCGAGTACCCTATCCACTACTAGAATACACCTATCACTGCTCGACTACACTATCCATTACACGCATACTCAACACACTGCTCGACTACACTACCCACTACTAGCATACACCACTCACTGCTCGAGTACACTATCCACTACTAGCATACACCACTCACTGCTCGAGTACACTATCCACTACTAGCATACACCACTCACTGCTCGAGTACACTATCCACTACTAGCATACACCACTCAATGCTCGAGTACACTATCCACTACTAGCATACACCACTCACTGCTGGGTTACATTATCCATTACTAGCATACACCACTTCTGCTCGAGTACACTATCCACTACTAGCATACACCACACACTGCTCGAGTACACTATCCACTACTAGCATACACCACTCACTGCTCGAGTATACTATCCACTACTAGCATAAACCACTCACTGCTGCGGTACACTATCCACTACTAGCATACACCACTCACTGCTCGAGTACACTATCCACTACTAGCATACACCACTCACTGCTCGAGTACACTATCCACTACTAGCATACACCAATCACTGCTGGGTTACACTATCCACTACTAGAATACACCACTCACTGCTCGAGTACACTATCCACTACTAACATACACCACTCACTGCTGGGTTACAATATCCACTACTAGCATGCAACACTCACTGATCGAGTACACTATTCACTACTAGCATACACCACTCACTGCTCGAGTACACTATCCACTACTAGCATACACCACTCACTGCTTGAGTACACTATCCACTACTAGCATACACCACGCACTGCTCGAGTACACTATCCACTACTAGCGTACACCACTCACTGCTCGAGTACACTATCCACTACTAGCATACACCACTCACTGCTTGAGTACACTATCCACTACTAACATACACCACGCACTGCTCGAGTACACTATCCACTACTAGCGTACACCACTCACTGCTCGAGTATACTATCCACTACTAGAGTACACCACTCACTGCTCGAGTATACTATCCACTACTAGCATACACCACTCACTGCTCGAGTACACTATCCACTACTAGCGTACACCACTCACTGCTCGAGTATACTATCCACTACTAGCGTACACCACTCACTGCTCGAGTATACTATCCACTACTAGCGTACACCACTCACTGCTCGAGTATACTATCCACTACTAGCATACACCATTCACTGCTGGGTTACACTATCCACTACCAGCATACACCACTCACTGATCGAGTACACTATCCACTACTAGCGTACACCACTCACTGCTCGAGTATACTATCCACTACTAGCGTACACCACTCACTGCTCGAGTATACTATCCACTACTAGAATACACCATTCACTGCTGGGTTACACTATCCACTACTAGCATATACCACTCACTGCTCGGGTACACTATCCACTACTAGCATACACCACTCACTGCTTGAGTACACTATCCACTACTAGCATACACCACTCACTGCTCGAGTATACTATTTACTACTAGCATACACCACTCACTGCTTGAATACACTATCTAGTACTAGCATACACCACTCACTGCTTGAATTCACTATCCACTACTAGCATACACCACTCACTGCTCGAGTACACTATCCACTACTAGCATACACCACTCACTGCTAGGTTACACTATCCACTACTAGAATACACCACTCACTGCTGGGTTACATTATCCACTACTAGCATACACCACTCACTGCTGGGTTACACTATCCACTACTAGCATACACCACTCACTACTGGGTTACACTATCCACTACTAGAATACACCATTCACTGCTGGGTTACACTATCCACTACTAGCATACACCACTCACGCTCGGGTACACTATCCACTACTAGCATACACCACTCACTGCTCGAGTACACTATCCATTACTAGCATACACCACTCACTGCTCGAGTATACTATGCACTACTAGCATACACCACTCACTGCTCGGGTACACTATCCACTACTAGCATACACCACTCAATGCTCGGGTACTCTATCCACTACTAGCATACACCACTCACTGCTCGGGTACACTATGCACTACTAGCATACACCACTCACTGCTCGGGTACACTATCCACTACTAGCATACACCACTCACTGCTCGAGTGCACTATCCACTACTAGCATACACCACTCACTGCTGGGTTACACTATCCATTACTAGAATACACCACTCACTGCTGGGTTACACTATCCACTACTAGCATACACCACTCACTGCTGGATTACACTATCCACTACTAGCATACACCACTCACTGCTCGGGTACACTATCCACTACTAGCATACACCACTCACTGCTCGAGTACACTATCCACTACTAGCATAAACCACTCACTGCTCGAGTACACTATCCACTACTAGCATACATCACTCAATGCTCGAGTACACTATCCACTACTAGCATACACCACTCACTGCTCGAATTCACTATCCACTACTAGCTTACACCACTCACTGCTCGAGTATACTATCGACTACCAGCATACACAACTCAATGCTCGATTACACTATACACTACTAGAATACACCACTCACTGCTCGAGTACCATATTCACTACTAGAATACACCACTCACTGCTCGAATACACTATCCACTACTAGCATACACCACTCACTGCTGGGTTACACTATCCACTACTAGCATACAACACTCACTGCTCGAGTACACTATCCACTACTAGCATACACGACTCACTGCTGGGTTACACTATCCACTACTAGCATACACCACTCACTGCTCGAGTACACTATCCACTACTAACATACACCACTCACTGCTGGGTTACACTATCCACTACTAGCATGCACCACTCACTGCTCGAGTACACTATTCACTACTAGCATACACCACTCACTGCTCGAGTACACTATCCAATATTAGCATGCACCACTCACTGCTCGAGTACAATATCCACTACTAGCATACACCACGCACTGCTCGAGTACACTATCCACTACTAGCGTACACCACTCACTGCTCGAGTATACTATCCACTACTAGCATACACCACTCACTGCTCGAGTATACTATCCACTACTAGCATACACCACTCACTGCTTGAATATACTATCCACTACTAGCATACACCACTCACTGCTTGAGTATACTATCCACTACTAGCATACACCACTCACTGCTCGAGTATACTATCCACTACTAGCATACACCACTCATTGCTTGAATTCACTATCCACTACTAGCATACACCACTCACTGCTGGGTTACACTATCCACTACTAGCATACACCACTCATTGCTCGAGTATACTATCCATTACTAGCATACACCACTCACTGCTTGAATTCACTATCCACTACTAGCATACACCACTCACTGCTCGAGTACACTATCCACTACTAGCATACACCACTCACTGCTGGGTTACACTATCCACTCCTAGCATACACCACTCACGCTCGGGTACACTATCCACTACTAGCATACACCACTCACTGCTGGGTTACACTATCCACTACTAGCATACACCAGTCACTGCTCGAGTACACTATCCACTACTAGCATACACCAGTCACTGCTCGAGTACACTATCCACTACTAGCATACACCAGTCACTGCTCGAGTACACTATCCACTACTAGCATACACCACTCACTGCTCGAGTACACTATCCAGTACTAGCATACACCACCCCCCTGCTCGAGTACACTCTCCACTAACATACATACACCACTAACTGCTCGAGCACCTATCCACTACTAGCATACACCACTCACTGCTCGAGTACACTATCCACTACTAGCATACACCACTCACTGCTCGAGTACACTATCCACTACTAGCATACACCACTCACTGCTCGAGTACACTATCCACTACTAGCATGCACCACTCAATGCTCGAGTACACTATCCACTACTAGCATACACCACTCACTGCTCGAGTACACTATCCACTACTAGCATACACCACTCACTGCTCGAGCACACTATCCACTACTAACATACACCACTCACTGCTGGGTTACAATATCCACTACTAGCATGCACCACTCACTGCTCGAGTACACTATTCACTACTAGCATACACCACTCACTGCTCGAGTACACTATCCACTACTAGAATACACCACTCACTGCTCGAGTATACTATCCACTACTAGCATACACCACGCACTGCTCGAGTACACTATCCACTACTAGCGTACACCACTCACTGCTCGAGTATACTATCCACTACTAGAATACACCAGTCACTGCTGGGTTACACTATCCACTACTAGCATACACCACTCACTGCTTGAGTACATTATCCACTACTAGCATACACCACTCACTGCTCGTGTACACTATCCACTACTAGAATACACTAATCATTGCTCGAGTACACTATCCACTACTAGAATACACCATTCACTGCTGGGTTACACTATCCACTACTAGCATTCACCACTCACTGCTGGGTTACACTATCCACTACTAGCATACACCACTCACTGCTCGAGTACACTATCCACTACTAGCATACACCACTCACTGCTCGAGTACACTATCCACTACTAGCATACACCACTCACTGCTCGAGTACACTATCCACTACTAGCATACACCACTCAGTGCTGGGTTACACGATCAACTACTAGCATACACCACTCACTGCTCGAGTACACTATCCACTACTAGCATACACCACTCACTGCTCGAGTACACTATCCACTACTAGCATACTCAAACACTGCTCGACTACACTACCCACTACTAGCATACACCACTCACTGCTCGAGTATACTATCCACTACTAGAATACACCACTCACTGCTCGAGTACACTATCCACTACTAGCATACACCACTCACTGCTCGAGTACACTATCCACTACTAGCATACACCACTCACTGCTCGAGTACACTATCCACTACCAGCAGACACGACTCACTGCTCGAGTACACTATCCACTACTAGCATCCACCACTCACTGCTCGAGTACACTATCCACTACTAGCAGACACGACTCACTGCTCGAGTACACTATTCACTACTAGCATACACCACTCACTGCTCGAGTACACTATCCACTACTAGAATACACCACTCACTGCTCGAGTACACTATCCACTACTAGCATACACCACTCACTGCTCGAGTACACTATCCACTACTAGCATACACCACTCACGGCTCGTGTACACTATCCACTACTAGCATACACCATTCACTGCTCGAGTACACTATCCACTACTAGCATGCACCACTCACTGATAGGTTACATTATCCACTACTAACATGCACCACTCACTGATAGGTTACATTATCCACTACTAGAATACACCACCCACTGCTCGAGTACATTATCCACTACTAGCATGCACCACTCACTGCTCGAGTACACTATCCACTACTAGCATACACCACTCACTGCTCGAGTACACTATCCACTACTAGCATACACCACTCACTGCTCGAGTACACTATCCACTACTATTATGCACCATTCACTGCTGGGTTACACTATCCACTACTAGCATGCACCACTCACTGCTGCGGTACACTATCCACTACTAGCATACACCACTCACTGCTCGAGTATACTATCCACTACTAGCATGCATCACTCAATGCTCGAGTACATTATCCACTACTAGCATACACCACTCACTGCTCGAGTACACTATTCACTACTAGCATACACCACTCACGCTCGAGTATACTATCCACTACTCAACATACTACACTCACTCATCTCGAGTATACTATCCTCCACTACTAGATACCACCACTCACTGCTTGAATTCACTATCCCATACTACATACCACACCACTCACTGATAGGTTACATTATCCACTACTAGCATACACCACTCACTGCTCCAGTATACTATCCACTACTATAATACACCACTCACTGCTCGAGTACACTATCCACTACTAGAATACACCACTCACTGCTCGTGTACACTATCCACTACTAGAATACACCTCTCACTACTCGAGTACACTATCCACTACTAGAATACACCACTCACTGCTCGAGTACATTATCCACTACTAGCATACACCACTCACTGACAGGTTACATTATTCACTACTAGTATACACCACCCACTGCTCGAGTACACTATCCACTACTAGCATACACCAACCACTGCTCGAGTACACTATCCACTACTAGCATACACCACTCACTGCTCGAGTACACTATCCACTACTAGCATACACCACTCACTGCTCGAGTACACTATACACTACTAGAATACACCACTCACTGCTCGATTACCCTCCACTACTAAATACCCAATCACTGCTCGACTACACTATCCATTACACGCATACTCAACACACTGCTCGACTACACTACCCACTACTACATACACCACTCACTGCTCGAGTACACTATCCACTACTAGCAACACCACTCACTGCTCGAGTACACTATCCCTACTAGCATACTACACCACTCACTGCTCGAGTACACTATCCACTACCTATCATACACCACTCACTGCTCGAGTACACTATCACTACTAGAATAGACCCCTCTCACTGCTCGAGTACATTATCCACTACTAGCATACACCACTCACTGATAGGTTACATTATCCACTACTAGCATAAACCACTCACTACTCGAATACACTATCCACTACTAGAATACACCACTCACTGCTCGAGTACATTATCCACTACTAGCATACACCACTCACTGATAGGTTACATTATCCACTACTAGTATACACAACCCACTGCTCGAGTACACTATCCACTACTAGCATACACCACCCACTGCTCGAGTACACTATCCACTACTAGCATACACCACTCACTGCTCGAGTACACTATCCACTACTAGCATACACCACTCACTGCTCGATTACACTATACACTACTATGATACACCAATCACTGCTCGAGTACACTATCCACTACTAGCATACACCACTCACTGCTCGAGTACACTATCCACTACTAGCATACACCACTCACTGCTGTGTTACACTATCCACTACTAGTATACACCACTCACTGCTAGAGTACACTATCCACTACTAGCATACACCACTCACTGCTTGAGTACACTATCCACTACTAGTATACACCACTCACTGCTCGCGTACATTATCCCTACTACTAGCATACCCATCACTGCTGGTTACACGATCACTATTAGCATACACCACTCAATGCTCGAGTACACTATCCACTACTAGCATGCACCACTCACTGCTCGAGTACACTATCCACTACTAGCATACACCACTCACTGCTCGAGTACACTCTCCACTACTAGCATACACCACTCACTGCTCGAGTACACTACCCACTACTAGCATACACCACTCACTGCTGGGTTACACTATCCACTACCAGCATACACCACTCACTGCTCGAGTACACTATCCACTACTAGAATACACCACTCACTGCTCGAGTACACTATCCACTTCTAGTATACACCATTCACTGCTGGGTTACACTATCCACTACTAGCATACACCACTCACTGCTCGAGTACACTATCCACTACTAGCATACACCACTCACTGCTGGGTTACACTCTCCACTACTAGCATACACCACTGAGTACACACATTGACACACAGTCGGTGTGAGATCATGTGCTCTGTCATTGATATACGCATATTTAGATCACGTGGTCCGCAATGCATACACATATAGTGAGAACATGTATTCTGCTATTGAAATACCTGAAATGCTTGTTGATGTGACACGTACCCCACATACTGTGGTCAACCCCACACTCGTATGTCGGCATCATTTGGAATGATCGATCAGTGTATACCCAGATGAATGTCTGGGTCAGTCAAACCTGTCAGCCAGCCAAGGGTATCACAGAAAGTGGCTGCTGAGCACTGGAAACCGGCTGCTTAATGGAAGTGACAACTAGCACACGTTGGACTGTACACGTGGTCTTAACATGGCATGAACTGCAGTCAGACTGATACGCCACTAAGGAGTAAACTGTAGATGTTGTGTATACCTGGATCAACTATATAGAACTGCAGTAACTAGCCAAGAACTAGCATATTTAATGCGTGACCGGCATCCACAGGTTTGAATATGCCAAGATGTTCGCTATGGTCTCTAGTATCTGGAACCGCATGTTGCTGTTGCCAAAGCCGTGGTACAACATTGTCTACACCCACATATTTCCATTTTGGGCTAACATTCTAAACTACCATATAGCAAGTAAATTGGTATCAATGTTAGTTTGTATTCAGTAATTAATGAAATTTTCATATTATATACTAGCACTATATATCATATAAACATAAACAATGCAAATATTTAAGATTTTATATTTGAAATGTCTTACAAATTTAATAATTTCGAGGGCCAACGTACCCCACCCACTGATATTTCAACATGGCTTTAGATCAAACGGTTTTGGAGTGGTACAGTATTATATAAACTTGATTTTATTACATATTTTATTAATCATAACAATGCTGCATGCAATATGGCAGCATTGAAGCTCGACATTTCGTGACATTGTTACATACACCCACGGTCGTTTTTGGATAGAATTTCAGATATGTCCAATTGAACATATAGAACCGACTTCGATGCATTCTACTCATTACAAGTATGTATATACCAATATGCTTACTACAGTTTAGACTAGTATTGAAATACATTGCAGCTGTGACAGTCAAGATACAATATTGCTAAAACATGATAACTACACATGTTACATGTACATTACATGTTCTATTTGGTGTAGTGAATTATGCATACTAGCATATATACCAAACAAGTATCCACTTTTATTTTTTGAATTATTTCATTAATATGAATAATTCGCCAAAATAACCAAGAATAATGTACATGCATTTGTTGGGAGTACCTGTTAACCTTGGATTTATCAACACCCAGCCAAGCGCTAAACCGCAAGGATCGATTATCTTGTTTTGCACGTGCGCCTCGTGCAGCGATGGTCGATATCCGGTGTTGGTATCTGACTGCACTGATTGACCAGCAATTTGGCACACTACAAACAGATCGCATCAGATACAATCAAAGCACAATACTACGCCTAAATAACGACTAACGAAATCAGGCGATTGGGATGCTGAACGTTGGCACATCAGTATCCGATGTATCCCGGCTGTTCGGCTGCACGAGGACAACAATTAACCGCTTGCGTACACGTTTCCAGATCAGGGGAAATGTTCGCGACCATCCCCGAGGCGATCGGCCACTTGTGACGTCTGCGACGGATGATCGGTACATTACGGTTCAACATATTACGTAACCGACGTCTGTCAGCATCAGCAACAGCGCGACGGCATGGAATCAGTGTACAGACAGTTCGGAACAGACTTCGACAAAATAATGACCCGATTCGTCCGTACATACCGTACTATGGCCTACTTTTAACCAGGCGTCATCGGGCTGCGATACGTGATTGGTGCCGACGTCACCGACGTTTCCGACGAGCTGATTGGAGGTCAGTGTTATTTTCGGATGTGTCCGCCCTCGTGGTCGAGTGGTTAAGGTCGCTGACTTGTATACCACTGTAACCTATCATCACTGATGGTCACGGGTTCGAGCCACGCTCAGGCCGTGTCTCATTTATATGAAAAAGTTGGCAGTTTCTTACGGAGGTTGGTGCACCCACGTACTGGTTAACCGCTGGAGCCTGCCCAGGAAAGGTGTTGTTAGGTAAACTGCCCGCCGGCGATATAGCCCGAAATGGTGCTGATGCAGGCGTAAAACCCGAAATATAAACAGAAAAATAAAACAGCGTTACTATAGTGGAGACTAACACACATGTTGGTATATAAAAGACTTATCGCTACTGTAGCATACTGTCCACTATACTGGAGACTAACACACATGTTGATATATAAAAGACTTATCGCTACTGTAGCATACTGTCCACTATACTGGAGACTAACACACATGTTGGTATATAAAAGACTATCACTACTGTAGCATACTGTCCACTATAGTGGAGACTAACACACATGTTGGTATATAAAAGACTATCACTACTGTAGCATACTGTCCACTATACTGGAGACTAACACACATGTTGGTATATAAAAGACTATCACTACTGTAGCATACTGTCCACTATAGTGGAGACTAACACACATGTTGGTATATAAAAGACTATCACTACTGTAGCATACTGTCCACTATATGGAGACTAACACACAGTTGGTATATAAAAGATATCACTACTGTAGCATACTGTCCACTATATGGAGACTAACACACAGTTGGTATATAAAAGAATATCACTACGTAGCATACTGTCCACTATAGTGGAGACTAACACACATGTTGGTATATAAAAGACTATCACTACTGAGCAACTGTCCACTATATGGAAACAAGTTGGTATATAAAAGATATCACTACTGTAGCATACTGTCCACTATAGTGGAGACTAACACACATGTTGGTATATAAAAGACTATCACTACTGTAGCATACTGTCCACTATAGTGGAGACTAACACACATGTTGGTATATAAAAGACTATCACTACTGTAGCATACTGTCCACTATACTGGAGACTAACACACATGTTGGTATATAAAAGACTATCACTACTGTAGCATACTGTCCACTATACTGGAGACTAACACACATGTTGGTATATAAAAGACTATCACTACTGTAGCATACTGTCCACTATAGTGGAGACTAACACACATGTTGGTATATAAAAGACTATCACTACTGTAGCATACTGTCCACTATACTGGAGACTAACACACACGTTGGTATATAAAAGAATATCACTACTGTAGCAGACTGTCCACTATAGTGGAGACTATCACACATGTTGGTATATAAAAGACTATCACTACTGTAGCAGACTGTCCACTATAGTGGAGACTAACACACATGTTGGTATATCAATACATCAGTTGTAGTACACGTAGGTATATCACATCGACGTTTATATATATCTGGAATTTGTCAAAACAACCACAAAGACGGCCGTGGGTGTATCTCACAATGTTAGGAAATGTCGAACTTCAATGCTGCCATATTGCATGCAGCATTTTTATGATTAATAGATATAGTTATTTCAAAATATGTAATAAAATCATATTTATATAATACTGTATCACTCCAACATCGTTTGATCTAAAGCCATGTTGAAACTTCAGTGGGTGGTCTTCGAAATTAGTAAATGTGTTCGTCTTTTCAAATATAAAATCTTAAATATTTGCATTGTTTATGTTTATATGATATATAATGGTACTATATAATATGACAATTTCATTAATTACTGAATACAAACTAACATTAATACCAATTTACATGCTTTAGAATTTTAACCCAAAATGGGAACATGTGGATGTAGAAAGCGTGCAATAAAAATGTTGTACCACGGCTTTGGCAACTGCAACATGCAGTTCCATATAGTGTAGTGGCAATATCTCAAAAGGGGCTTAAAAATGGGTGCAACCCCTCCCCATGGTAGAACAAGACACAACCTATTTTTTCTTGAAGAGGGTGGTCTGGGGAGTAGGAAAAGGATGGTTGTGAATCTGAGATCATTGTAGGTCATTATGAAAATCTCATTTATATATGTGTAGATGAGGACTCCGAGAATAAATTTGATGATATATGTTTTTTCCAAGTATATCAGTTAATATTCAAGCTATATGCACAAATTATGTATCAAAATGTGCAGGATGACAATACACACTCACTACAATTGCATTTAATCAGAAAATATATCTCATACTTGGCATAAAAGCCAAAATAATGCAATTTATTGCTGAAAATCGACTACAGATTCACTGAATTACCGACCTTAATGACTACATAACTTTACACATACCAGCTCCATGTTGATAAATATTATACCTAAATGTATACTGTACATATATGTATTCAATAGAAGGTTCCAAAGTGTAATATAGCTCCTGCTGAGAATTGTATTATCAAAAACATAGCACTTTACCGAAATATCCAAAATACCTTAAATTCGCGTATTCCACGAAATATCATGTTTTCATTAGTTTACACCATGCTGCATTGGCAATATACTTTTGTTATATTTAGATACATATATCAGCACATTCACAATATGGTGAACTAGCATTTATGACTACCCCAGAAATACACGCACATGTAAATGATATACATATTTATTGAATTGGAAGTTATTGATACAGCAGTGGTAATTTAATCCAAATGATTGATGTTCATGTAATCAGTCAATCGCTGTCGTCATTGCTGCTGTCACTTAGCACAAGAGCATTATCTGTGTTTTGGCAATCACCAACACAGGAACATAACTCCGTGCATCTCAGTCCCGTGGTCAGGCAGTGACAGGCTCTAGTTTGTGAGCAGTTCTCATCGGTGCAATAGAGATGTGTCAGGTCTCGAACCTCTTTGGGGGCCGCATCTTTTTCGAACATGACAGGTTCGAGTTTGTTGTCCCTTAGCTGCCATCCATTGCCATCAGGTCTCCAAAGAACTGGCTTTGCTTCATGACTGTGAATCCAAATCGCCACCTGGTAATTCACACGTCTGATATGCTGTTGAAAAGCATCATCTGTTGGCGGGAAAAGTGATGCAACCTTGTCACTTTTACATGCATAATCATAGCGTAGCTGATCCAGAGACTTGCACGAGTTGCTCTTCGATCCATACAGAAGCAATGCATACTTCGTGGCTGTGGGGAGTTCATTAGTTATGTCACTGGATTGGCCTAACTGTGCCAGTGGCAGCAAGTCTCCAATATTCAACAAGAGCTTGCTATAGGCAGTGCGCTTACCTATTTTGAAGAGGGAAGATGTTGTATCGCATCCACTAATAGCATGTGACGCTGGTAGCAGAGTGAAACATCTTCTCCAATTTGATCAGTTATGGTGTTGACAGGAATGAACCTCTGGCGGTGTGTTGCTTTGCTGCAATGACCAGCATTCATGTAAACTTTGCAGTCTCCAAACACACCCTTGCCACAGTAGTATATTAGAAGGACTAATACATCAGTATCATCGCATCGGACAATGATTCTTGAGTGTGATTGAGCAAGATTGATGGCATGTAGCAGGATTCGTGTGTCGGCCTCCTCGTGTGTGCTGAACAGTTCAGGTTTTTCTTGTACCTCTATGCGCTGAATAACTTTCACAAGCTGACCATCTTCAAAACCTCCTGCCAGTGTGATTGATTGGTGTTCCTTGAGGAGCTGTGGAGCGGTTTGTGTCAAATATACACAGACAAACTCTGCCAGTGCTGATTTGTTTGTGGCATTTGTCATAAATGTTCGGTAGTTTGGAACCCTACGTCGACCATTGATGCCATACGTAGGGCCTGTTTCTCTACCTGTACGACGGTCTCGTTCCAGCTGCTTGATGGATATCTCCGAATCATATCGATCAAAGACCAGAGTGACTGATATCACACCTAAGTTACCAGCTAGCAGTGACTGAATTCTCTGCATTACGACAAGTCCCAAATCATCGAATGTGTCAAACTTGGATTCATCCATTGCTTGAAGTAGTGCCATCCCATCAATGATGTATGCAGTGTGACGATCATCTGTCTCTTCCAACACCTGTATTTCATCGCAATTCGATTCTAATTTCTTGGCTAAATCAGCCTTGGTCGTCTTGCGCATCGTGCCATCATCGTTGAACAGAGAAGGTGGTACAGGTGCTAGCTCGTGTGTCAGAACCTCTTCTAAGCTAACATCCCTCTGCTTCGACACAGCCAGCAGCCTTCGGAATAAGACTTCAGAATCTACCATGATCTTGTCTGTTTTCTTGGATGTCAAAGATTTGGACATGTTGGCAAATGTTGGAGTCTTCGTCCGTGTGTCTGTCTCCCAGAAACTGAGTGTCCTGTCAACCATGAGCCGCTTCTCCACAAAGGTAGTGTTCCGTTTCTGTGCAACTTACAGAAAATTTATCAGTTTATCTTGTTGTTGTTGTTGTTGTTGTTGTTGTGGTTCTTCTTCTTGTTGTTGTTCTTCTTGTTGTTGTTCTTCTTGTTGTTATTCTTCTTGTTGTTGTTGTTCTTGTTGTTGTTGTGCTTGGTCTTGTTGTTGTTGTTCCTGTTGTTCTTGTTGTTGTTGTTGTTGTTGTTGTTGTTGTTGTTGTTGTTGTTCTTGTTGTTGTTCTTGTTGTTGTTGTTGTTGTTCTTCTTGTTGTTGTTGTTCTTTTTCTTGTTGTTCTTGTTGTTGTTCTTGTTGTTGTTCTTCTTCTTCTTGCTGTTGTTGTTCCTCTTCTTGTTGTTGTTGTTGTTGCTGTTCTTGTTGTTTTTGTTCTTGTTGTTGTTGTTGTTGTTGCCGTTCTTGTTGTTGTTGTTGTTGTTGTTGTTGCCGTTCTTGTTCTTCTTCTTCTTCTTCTTCTTCTTGTTGTCCTTGTTGTTGTTGTTCTTCTTCTTCTTGTTCTTGTTGTTCTTCGTGTTGTTGTTCTTCTTCTTGCTGTTGTTGCTGTTCTTGTTGTTGTTGTTGCTGTTCTTGTTGTTGTTGTTCTTCTTCTTCTTGTTGTCGTTCTTCTTCTTCTTGTTGTTCTTGTTGTTCTTGTGCTTGTTGTTCTTGGTCTTGTTGTTCTTGGTCTTCTTCTTCTTATTGTTGTTGTTCTTCTTCTTCTTCTTCTTGTTGTTCTTGTCTTGTTGTTCTTGTTTTTGTTGTTCTGGTTGTTGCTATTATTGTTATTGTTTTTAAATGTGCAAGTTCTAATATCGTTATACAAGGAATAATGTATGAGGAAATGTGTTTCGTCTTCAACCATCTGAGAGTTGCAGAATTTACAGATTCTTTGTTGCGGACAGTTTCAATTCTAAGTAAAAGTATATCTCGTAATCAATATTAAAAACATGTTTTGTTAATCTATCGTTATCCACGAATATAAGTCTATTCCAATATCTTATCATTACTAACCATATTCGGTATGTACTTGGAAACCAATATGTTACACCTATAACACCTATAATTGGAGTACATAATTATGTTCATACCAAGGACACATATGGACCTGTATGTGTTCATAGTTTTACAATCTGAAATGGCAAATCGCTTTGTTGTGTTCTACCTCTCCTAAAATGCATACATTTTGATTTGTGTTACATTTGTGTTTATTAAAACCCACCAGCGCTTGCACCATTCGTGTAATGTAACCAGCATATCGTTGATACAAGAGCTATATCATCATCAGCATCATCATCATATAGCATTGCTATAGTCGTCTAACTAACCTTTGCTCCAGGTCAAGGCGTTTACTTCTTGTACAAGGTCAATGATGAAAACGATGAAAAGTGTTTGTGATACCATGTCACCTTGTTTCACACACGTTCTGCAGTTAAACCAATTCGTGAATTTATTGTTGATCCGGATACACGATACTGAGTGTTTATATATCGTTTTGATAGACTCGTATAATTTACCATCTGCTTTATTGGTATCAGTAATAACTTGTACAACATCATGTCACAGTCGATACTATCAAAGAATGTCTTAGGTAAGCGCATCGCGTTAGGTTTTCCGCATCGCTTAATATTTTTAAATCGAAACACAAGGACACGTATAAACCACCGAGAGTTACCATACCATAATTGTGAAGGATCATATTCAGTATACCATGGTGGAATACGAATTTTGTGCAGCAACTTGAATGGTGATCTCTTTAAAAATCGTTTACGTTGAACATTACTGTTTTATTATTGTCTATTCCATGCCCAAAGACTACAACTATTTACAGCAACCATTACATATCATCCCCCGAGCACAACTAGATTACTATATGGCAAGGATGACCATTCAGAAGGTGAAAGCAGATTACTATTTCCAGAAGCTCAATCATTCATAAAACAAACAGATTCACATAGACAAGCAGAAAGTAGTCCACTTTATCTGAGGGATATTCACTATGACTAAACGTGTACGGATGTCTGCCTCAAGATGGACATTGTATTTAGCAAACTACCTCTTTTCTTTCTCTCTCCATCACGACCTCATACTTTCTCATGCTTTCTCTCACAAGTCACACTGTTTCGTATTCTTTGCTACATGTATTTTGTTTTCATAATTCTACAATATGTACTTTTTTCAGAATAAAATGATTTTGTGTAAAAATAAAATCGTTATGTTTCTATAGTTATATGCTTGCAATCACTGGTCGCTATTTCTTCTCATTTACTATCTTGTCGGGAAGGGCCGTAACTAATGTTGCTATAACTTGTGACTCGACCCGTTTGCCTTTCTTTAATGTGTCATGTTTTGTATTCACATGTATATGTAAAACGAATATGATATGATTAAACTAAAGGAATTAGGTAAGCGCAGCAAACACAGTTCCATTATTTCGAACAACACTGTCAAACGTAAAACTATGGTCTTCAAATGACCGATTACCTCTGAAGCCGTTTTGCTCATTAGCCAGAATATCGGCGTCTCCTGGATACTTCGACAGACTTTTGTTAATAAACAAACGGTACAATTATTCAGTAATGCATTGGTAAACGAGCATCTATGTTATGGTCATTCAAAATGGGACATAATATGGATGTTCTCCATTGTGATGGAATCAGACTGGTATCGAACACCAATTGGAATAATTGCTGAAGAACTATGATAATTTCAGGGAATTTTAGTACATCATATGGTATCTGATCAAAACCACATGCGGAACGTGCATTACCTACCATGACGATGTTTGCTACAACATCTAATGAAATGTTGCCATTACGCTGGTGTATTTGGGGTATATATCTATCACGTGCTTGTAAATTTTATGATTAAACAATTCCTTATTAAAGTCACTGTTATAGCTCCTATTGTGTAAGCGTTGAAAGCCATTGTGACATCTTTCTTTCACCGTTTAATTATGATAACAATATAATTAATAAGCATGTTTGATTGAACATTGAGAAAAGGAAATAGCAGATGTAAGAATTGGCCTTATACTGTATAAGCAAAATTAAATTCACTAGGTTTAGATACTTATTTAATGATGCAATGTGTAATGCACTGGTGAATATTCACAATGTTCAATGGGAACAGGATCTCAACAGAGTGAACAGTCTTAATGGAAATGGGCGTACTAAGCTTAGAACGTATTGATTGATTAAGCATTGTTATGAGGCTGAACTATATTGTCAAGTGCAACTACCTTACTGTCATAGATCTCGGGGAGGTTAACATACCGTCCTGAGGCTGGAAACAGGACGGTATCGTCCTTAGGCTGGCAACAGGAAGGTATGTTAACATCCCCGAGGATCAGAGAACCTGCCCATTTTGTAATGATGTTGTCGAGTAAGAAATTCATGTTCTGTTAGACTGTCCTCTATATTTAGCTGGAAGAAATATTTTGTTTGCAAAAGCCAGCTCTGTGGACAACACTTTTATTGCTTTAAATAGCATTGATAAGTTCATATTTATGTTTAGCCACCATGATATGGTTAGGATTTTAGCAAATACCTGTTGCAATATTTTAAATCATAGAAATAACACTCTGTATACTAGTAAAAATCTACAGTTGTAAGTAGTTTTATTCTCCAGTAATATTTTAACAACTGCATGTACATTGTTTTTAAAACACATGTCAGGGTAATTCTGCCAATCTGTTCACTCCTAATCTGATTGGGGATGATATATGCTCTGTTACGGTAATTCTGCCAATCTGTTCACTCCTAATCTGATTGGGGATGATATATGCTCTGTTAAGGTAATTCTGCCAATCTGTTCACTCCTAATCTGATTGGGGATGATATATGCTCTGTTAAGGTAATTCTGCCAATCTGTTCACTCCTAATCTGATTGGGGATGATATATGCTCGGTTAAGACCTTTTGTACATATGTGCTTATTGTGCATCTTTCAAACTTCATTTTAGGTTATTGTCATTTTAAATACGTTTAGGCACGCCATGTCACGATTGGCAAAATTCATCTGGCCTTTTATTATGTATTATAAGTTAGATGGTAATAATATGTTGAACAAGTATGTTGGTAATGCAGTCATGTTGTGGAAGGGCCGGCACGGTGATCGTGGGGGCGCATGATGGTGCCGGTGGTACGTTTGGTCTGATATCATGTTCGGGAGTTGCTAGTAAGACTGCTGTCAGGGTTGGCGTGCTACCGGTGCTGTTCACGTTGTGGATTTTCTTGTTCGTTATGTTTGTTCTCCTTCAGCATGACTAATATAATGGCTTGTAATTCTTTAATATAATGGCTATGTAATTTATAATTGTATTGTATATATTGTGCATAGATGAGACTCAAATAAATAAATATTTGTTCACGGGTATTGTGCATGCACGGTGACATACATCACGTACCATGCGTAGCATTGAGGCATGGGGCATTGAAGGTACATACGTATCTATTGTATATAACAGATACTAATGTTCATAGTGACGTACATACCTATCTATTGTATATAACAGATAATAATGTTCATAGTGACGTACATACCTATCTATTGCATATAACAGATAATAATATTCATAGTGACTAAGTACATACCTATCTATTGTATATAACATATAATAATGTTCATAGTGACGTACATACCTATCTATTGTATATAACAGATAATAATATTCATAGTGACTAAGTACATACCTATCTATTGTATATAACAGATAATAATGTTCATAGTGACGTACATACCTATCTATTGTATATAACAGATACTAATATTCATAGTGACTAAGTACATACATATCTATTGTATATAACAGATACTAATGTTCATAGTGACTACGTACATACCTATCTATTGTATATAACAGATACTAATGTTCATAGTGACTACGTACATACCTATCTATTGTATATAACAGATACTAATATTCATAGTGACTAAGTACATACATATCTATTGTATATAACAGATACTAATGTTCATAGTGACTACGTACATACCTATCTATTGTATATAACAGATACTAATATTCATAGTGACTAAGTACATACATATCTATTGTATATAACAGATACTAATGTTCATAGTGACTACGTACATACCTATCTATTGTATATAACAGATACTAATATTCATAGTGACTAAGTACATACCTATCTATTGTATATAACAGATACTAATATTCATAGTGACTAAGTACATACCTATCTATTGTATATAACAGACAATAATATTCATAGTGACTAAGTACATACATATCTATTGTATATAACAGATACTAATATTCATAGCGACTAAGTACATACCTATCTATTGTATATAACAGGCAATAATGTTCATAGTGACTACGTACATACCTATCTATTGTATATAACATCACTTGTATAAATAGGACATACGCCATTGTTGTGTATGTATTATCATCGTTATGGTATAAAACGACACTGCATATTCAGATATAAGGATGCTCGCCTATATTATTCGCCGGTGGTGAGTGTATATAAGCTAAATCATATATAGTTATACTGAGACCTAGGCCCGATGAGGAGACTGGTCAACTGGGTCCTTTAACACATTGGTCGAAGAGAAGACTGGTCAACTGGGTCCTTTAACACATTGGTCGAAGAGAAGACTGGTCAACTGGGTCCTTTAACACATTGGTCCAAGAGAAGACTGGTCAACTGGGTCCTTTAACACATTGGTCGAAGAGAAGACTGGTCAACTGGGTCCTTTAACACATTGGTCCAAGAGAAGACTGGTCAACTGGGTCCTTTAACACATTGGTCCAAGAGAAGACTGGTCAACTGGGTCCTTTAACACATTGGTCGAAGAGAAGACTGGTCAACTGGGTCCGTTAACACATTGGTCGAAGAGGAGACTGGTCAACTGGGTCCTACGGAAGCTTGATGTCGTACTGCACATTTGTCGTTTTTGATTGAGGTGGATACTAATCTGTCTGTTCACGGGGCATCCAATCTGCTGTGGCCAAATACAAAAGGGACATGACCTAATGGGAAGATCAGTGTGAACTGTAGGTCCCTAATGGGAAGATCAGTGTGAACTGTAGGTCCCTAATGGGAAGATCAGTGTGAAGTGTAGGTCCCTGTCACGTTTGAACAGCAAGACTTACCGTACTAATTGTCCAAATATCGCGAGTCTTGAAGGAATAATTACAGAATATGATGTGGATGTGACGGGTATGTGGACGTGATATGGAATGTGTGGTATAATGACCGCTGAAGACTGCATAGGTTGGGTGGGAGGGCTGGAAGATGCCGCTACCGCGCTGCTGCGCTGGAAGGCATCCTTGCCGAATAAGAAATAATAACAGTTTGATGTCTTTTATTTTTTATCAAAGCATATATCTACACCGAGACAAGCATATTTATATCTGCTTGTTGCAGACAATCGTTCTGTCGACTCTTTAAGATGTCTTGGTACATAATATGAAATATTCAAAACAAAAACATATGTGTTCGAGTCTAATCTGTGGGAAATTTATTTAGTTTAAATATATTTTATTTCCCAATATAATAGATATCGAACAATGCATATATCACACATAATCAAAATACAGAAAAAGGATTAGAATGAAAGACAGTCTTGTATAATTCTTCTCCTCGGTAATTTATTTACCCTGAAGTAAACAATAACGAGTCATTATACATGTTCGTATTATTACTAGAAAGTGCGTCTTACTATTTTCCTGCAGTAATGATTCGAATTATATTTCACCGAATGACCGTTGAAAGCATTGCTATCGTTATATTTCAGGTTTTACGCCTGCATCAGCACCATTTCGGGCTATATCGCCGGGGGGCAGTTTACCTAACAACACCTTTCCTGGGCAGGCTCCAGCAGTTAACCAGTACTTGGGTGCACCAACCTCCGTAAGAAACTGCCAACTTTTTCATATAAATGAGACACGACCGTTGAAAGCAATATTATCACGAGTATTGCTAGCCACAAGTAATAATAATAATAGCTTTCTATGTTCATCAGTGTCATATAATTCGAGCATGCACTTAAAAATAATTCTCCTCTAATGAAATGTTTTCATACTCACTCAGTAACCCACTATATACACACATCTGGTTAAACCTGCTCCTCAGTTCTATACATCGGCTCAGTAACCGACTATATATACACATCTGGTTACACTGCACATTTCTCCACAACGCTGGCTCAATAATTATCTATATACACGTATCTGGTCACACCTCCACCGCGCACTTCTCTACAACGACCATAATGTCGTAGAATTGTCAGTATAGAGCGAGCAACATTGTCTATTTTGAGATTACCGTGTTCTTTCATGTCAGCTTCCACTATAAAGTAGCAACCTGAAAAGGGGCAAAACATTGAATGTTATTATATATATTATATAAAGTGAAACCAGCATCTGTAGTCCAGTGATCACAGGCTGGATTGGTCATCCAGGAAACCTGTGTGTTTGCAATTTCCATGTGTACAAAAGAAGGACAATAAATAAAGTTTAAACTAATCCAGGCCTCTAGTTTTCGAAATGGTATTTTTTGAGAGGCTTCTCTAACGATGCAACAGAGGTATATCCAGGGGGTGCTTAATGGACTCGAGCACCCCACCCCTTAGTTTCCGGTGTTTTCCATCTCATTAATCTCTCTATCTGTAGTCCAGTGGTAACACGTTGGACTGTCACTGGTAATCCAGGGATCGCAGGTTCGATCCGCTGTCTGACCCTAATAAAATTAACAGTTTTTCAGATGGGACGTTAAACCAAGGTCTTGTGTCGGTGCTTTACACCGTGCATGTAAAAGAACCAGAGGAGACTCTGGAATGGGTCTCTGTCTGTATCATTGCACTATCCTCCAAAAGTCTAAAATGACTAATCTCTTCAGGAGGCATCACTCATATGGGCAACCGGTAGGGACGATAAATAAACGTAAAAACACACTCACAGGTAGGCCAACTACTGACTAAATCTGATTAGGAATTTAAATATTTAGTATTTTCTTTTGAAATAAATGGTAGTACATTATAGTGCAAAAAGTTGCACATGTTGATATCATGTATCTGTCTGAAAACATTCTGTATTTTCTAATGAGAATTTATATTTAAAGGTAATTTGTAATTTAATTAATTACATTGGGAAAGTAATTGTAATTTAATGAATTACATTGTAAATTTGATGTAATTGTATTTGTAACATTGCCATGTAATTGGCAATTTAATTAATTACATTGCTATGTAATTGACCCCAGGACTAGTTTATGCAAATTTATTTTAGCTCAATTGCAAAACAAGTTCTTATAACTTATATATATTAATCACTCTCGAGACCTCATTCCTGGTGGAATCCATCGCCACGAGGGAGAGAAAAGAGGCAACATGGAATTTAAATGCCTTGCCTAAGGGCACAATTGTAACAGCGATAGCGGGGCTCAAACACCATCCACTGCGCTATCACGACTTCCACCCCAGGTCTGGTACACGTGTGGGTGGGGACTCACCTTTAGTCTCTTTGCTTTCCTGCATTTTATAAGTCTCGAACAGCTTCTGATTAGCATTATTCAGTGATGTTTTCTTGAGCTTCAGAAGGTTATATTTGACCATGTATGCCTTATTCATTCCTTCCATAAATTTATTCACCTGGTCATAGGACAACCGACCTTTCAGGTATCTGAAATTAAAGCATTGTAATACAGCATTTTCTTTTTAGCTTAAAGCGACATTACATTGCAAAAGCATATAAAATGCATTTTTCACGTATAAATGCATCGCTACTACATATTCTTCTGAAATACATTCGAACACTAACATTGAATCAATAAACAGTGTTTTTGTGGTATGCAAACTATCAAAAGTGAAAGTAGGATTTCATATAACGGTCATCCGCGCTCCTGAATTGACGTTTGTGTGTCATTGAAGTCAATACTAATCACGCGATACTTTCGATTAGAGATAATTTAACTAAGATTAGTCTACACATACATATGCATAGGCACACATGAGATATCACGGTAAATATGTACCATACCTCGTGTTATTCAGGATAAACGCGTTGTATTACGCATGAATGTCGACCCTATTTACATTATTTTGTTATGTCAACAAACCGCATATATGACGTTTGTTTATTTGTTGAAATACTCAGTTTTTGAGGCAAATATTTGGAAACAAATAGTACTATGTAATAGTAAATTACATTCTGCAGACATTTGCGTTTTCACCGATGTAGTGTCGCTTTAAAGTCGCAGATTAAAGTTGTTTAGTTTAAACATTATTTATTTCAGTATTTGTACAATAGTAACATGCAATCATGAACATTTTACATATAATTTAACACCAGTAGACTCAAAGGGATTAGAACGAAAGAAAACGTATATAGTTCTTCTCCCTATCAATTGATTGATATACAATAGGCAGGAGAATAATATATATATATAATAGGGGTGTCACGATATACCGGTATATCGCGATATTAGGATCCGCGATAAAATATCGCGATATTAAAATTGAATACCGATATTGAGCGGTATTTTTTTTTTTTGGAACCACGTTTAAGGCCCGTTTATTTTCCTCGTCATAGGTGACCTGTGGGTCGAGGGCATCCCACAAGCACCATTTTTTAACGAGTAGAATAAACAAACGGCATGGATAATAGTGTATATAAATATATCAAGTCATTATCATGTTGGCCTTAAAGTGGTGAAGCGGTATTTATCATCTAGGGCTGCAACGATTAAATCCGATTTCGCTCCGCCGATTCTATACTCAATCCAAGTCCCGTCATTTTCGATTCAATTCCGAATGCCGACTTAAACATTTTCAGCGATAAACGCCGAGTTAGTCGAATACAAACAGTAAAATAAAACAATCAATCTGATTGGCTGAATGAATTCTATTTATCCAATCAATGAGCCTGTTAAAATTTATGAAAGGTCTGTTTATCAAAATGGCGTCTGCCATTACTAAATAATGATCCTAAAAGTTAGTGTGGGCCATTTTTGATTTCGAGATGTTAACAAGAAGGAAAACAAGGCCACATGCTGTCTATGTTTCACTAACGTAAGCAATCCACCATCTTGTTCCACATCAAACTTAATGAAGCATCTAAAAAGACACCATAACGTAGACATCGACAAGACTATGAGTCAATCGCCGAACATTCCCCCACATCAACAACATCAGTGCAATTCCTGATGATTTATATAAGCCATAATTCATTACTTGGACATTGTTCCACACTTGGACATGTGCACTGGATTATCTACAGCGTTGAATTTCTAGTCATTTCATTTGATCTCATTTCGTGTACATGTATTATTAAAATATGTGACTTGCAAGTTTTGTTCATATGTAGTAGGAACTAGGATTATACACCAGTAAATTAATTTGCTCTGAAGCCAGACTGCCCGAGGGTCTTGGTATTAAGCAGAGTATGCTTCTTAGAAAGTAATCTGTAAATAATGGATCAAATCGGCACATAAAGAATCGAATCAAATCGGATCGAGCTTCTGGTGGATCGTTGCAGCGCTATTTATTATCTATGAGGGGTGGCATCGGGTTTTCATGACTTCACTATAGATAAAACAAGTTTTTATCCCGACAATTTTGCAGCATAGCTACCGTCAAGTAAAAGGTTATATGCAGGGGATCTGCTTTTTTATACTCAATGAATCGCTTCAACCGGTGCTTATGTATATATTCACCGTTCTCTGAAACATTTTCTAGTCGATTTAAGTTGTTATTTTATTCAGTATTTTGTTGTTTCTCAAGTTAATAAATACTTTTGAATGAGATAGTGTCTTAAAATGTGTATAATGTAATCCGTGTCATTTTATTAAATACTCTTAATAGAAAAATATATAATCACAATGCATGAAAAATGAATAGGCAATATATCGCGATAAATATCGTGATTATTTGATAAAATATCACAATATATCGCGATATGGGTTGCTGATATCGCGACACCCCTAATATATAACAATGAAAATACGTGAAATCTGTTCTAGGTATATGCTAAAGAATTTCAGAGGTTATTGTATTAGTGTGTCAATAGTCGTTTGCAGTATTTCTGGTATGGCCGTACCAAGAATTAAGGCTTATGAGCCGAACTGTTTTGTCAAAGCCATGCTTCAGAGCTTACAAAATGTTCATAACCCTAATGACGCACGAGCATTTCAATGGTATTCAAGTAAAATCTTAGCCCTTAACCATCATTTCAATGGTATTCAAGTAAAATCTTAGCCCTTAACCATCATTTTAATGGTATTCAAGTAAAATCTTAGTCCTTAACCATCATTGCAATGGTATTCAAGTAAAATCTTAGTCCTTAACCATCATTTCAATGGTATTCAAGTGAAATCTTAGTCCTTAACCATCATTTCAATGGTATTCAAGTAAAATCTTAGCCCTTAACCATCATTTCAATGGTATTCAAGTAAAATGTTAGCCCTTAACCATTTCCTTCATAGAGAGGTATATACTATTATATCTCCATACAAACGACAGCCATTTAGCTATCATGCAGTGGATAAGTAGTCGCCATATCTATCCCACCTCCATAGATATTACTGGGACTACATGAGATTCTGGCCATTATTATGAACATTTGTTTGGCTACTACATTGTCAATGTATGTCGTATTGGTAATGGCGTCAATAGGTGCTTCTATGAGGGAAAGGGTATATGAACATTGGTTTGGCTACTACATTGTCAATGTATGTCGTATTGGTAATGGCGTCAATAGGTGCTTCTATGAGGGAAAGGGTATATGAACATTGGTTTGGCTACTACATTGTCAATGTATGTCGTATTTGGTAATGGCGTCAAGAGGTGCTTCTATGGGGGAAAGGGTTAAACACCAAATGTTGATCCAGATAGCCACCCGTGTAGAACCACACAACTTCAGCATCCTCACACTACAATACACCTGTCTATATAGTGAACCTGTCTATATAGATCATCCATGGGACTGGCAAAGAGTGGGATTAACAAGTGGTCACACACACTTATGTATAGGATATAAGCCGAAAACGATACAATATGTAAAATATTGGACTGTGTGAGGCACATAGCGCTGAACACAGTGCCAATATTTTATATATTGGATCCTATGGCAAGTGGCAAACATTTGTGCATACCGGTGTCACACCGGTAGTTATTTGAAAATCTCCCAAGCATGATAAAGCGAAATATAACACTATTTGACCTTTAACTTAAGTGTGACCTTGACCTTTGAAGTAGGGATGCGACACATTGTCTTGACGTGGAAAACGTGTGCGTTTCGTACTTTGCCAATAAACACTGGAACTTGGGTATAATATTACAATCCAAGTCATAGCCAAGACACAATATAAGTACTATTTTGACTATTACGAGCCGGCTCATCTGGATCTACACTTTTTGTAAGTCTATTAGGAGGCCTGTAGTGTTGAAAGGGTTATGGACAGAACCACCGTGATCCTGACGGGGCTCAAACTTACACCCTCTCGGATACAAAATGGATACAGTATCAATTATACAACAGTAGATCCACTTATAAAGAGTTGTACAAAACGTGGCCAATACTGATCAATAAATTATATCCTTACTTGGGAGTCCTTCCAAACTCGTCAATTGTTAGAAATTCTAATTCTGGTAAGTATGTATTTTCCAGCTTAGCAGTCCGTTGAATACTAGTAGCTTCCTTGATGTTGTTGGTTACAACAACCTTTCCAGCACCTGCATTAGGAGCTCGAGATTCCTTTAGCGGCTTTTTAACAGTAACAGCTGGGATCTCATCACTGAAACAGTGGATGGCACAGTTCTAACTCTATCCAGCATAGAGCCATAAATGCTACTGTATGGTTTTTTCTAGAGCAGAATGACAGGGTGCCGTGTTAGTAGCCCCGCCCATTTGCCCTTTATTATAAGCCATAACAGGTGAGTGCCTTCGTGTGGGCAGACATTTATAAACTCAAACTCTTCCCCTCTTCTTTTGACTGATATGCAATGCCCTAGTGCCTCTTTGATCAAGCATAATTGCCTGCCAATACCAGATGTTAGCCACATTTTCTACGGGTTAACCCCAAATATGCCCTCACGCACCTATATCATTCGCTGCTCAAAATGCACACGCCTCTTTTCTGACCCACAATGCCCTTTTTTCCACTCTAGAATAAACGCTATTACTTTATCTCAAGATCCACTTGCCTATCAATATAGTACTCAATAGATAGACAGTTCAGCATATCTACATAGGGATTGCAGGGAATGTATCCACCTAACTACATTGTATCAGTATATGACAGTTATTTGTTTACAATGGCGGTGGTGACGGCATGGTTGTGGTGACGTGCCAGTGGCAGTATGGTGGTCAGAAACATATAATTTTTAAATAACGCAATTATTGTTCTCGAAATACAAACCATCATTAGCCAACCTCAAGGTAACTGTTTGGGTTAGGACTGGATGGGAGGGAGGTAGGACTGGATGGGAGGGAGGTAGGACTGGATGGGAGTGGGGTTAACACTGGATGGGAGCGGGGTTAACACTGGATGGGAGCGGGGTTAACACTGAATGGGAGGGAGGTAGGACTGGATGGGAGCAGGGTTAACACTGAATGGGAGGGAGGTAGGACTGGATGGGAGTGGGGTTAACACTGAATAGGAGGGAGGTAGGACTGGATGGGAGCGGGTTAACACTGAATGGGAGGGAGGTAGGACTGGATGGGAGCGGGGTTAACACTGAATGGGAGGGAGGTAGGACGATGGGAGTGGGGTTAACACTGGATGGGAGGGAGGTAGGACTGGATGGGAGCGGGGTTAACACTGAATAGGAGGGAGGTAGGACTGGATGGGAGTGGGTTAACACTGGATGGGAGGGAGGTAGGACTGGATGGGAGTGGGGTTAACACTGGATGGGAGGGAGGTAGGACTGGATGGGAGCAGGGTTAACACTGAATGGGAGGGAGGACTGGATGGGAGCGGGGTTAACACTGAATGGGAGGGAGGAGGACTGGATGGGAGCGGGGTTAACACTGAATGGGAGCAAGGTAGGACTGGATGGGAGCAGGGTTAACACTGAATGGGAGGGAGGTAGGACTGGATGCACTCATAGAAACAGTGGTAGGCAATGTAAAATTGAAAATAATAATATCTTTGACGGTTTTGGAGTTTATGTTATATTGCACAACGGGGATGGCCGTAACTACTTCCATCATATCTTGACAAATGTTGTACAAAACAATGCCACGAAGCGTATATTATGCATCATTTTACAAGCTTGTTCATTTGTTTTGTACATTGTATATATAGAATGAATGCAATAAAATATGATTGTACTATTGTACGATGTCATGTATATGTTCAGTTAAGAGCAGATTCTGCAAAATATAGCAGTTTTCAATAATACAGGGGCAAACACTGTAAATGATCGGAGTCTGAGGTCTGATAAAAAAGATGAATCTTTTGCATATCACTGAAAGAAAAATGGAAATGGTAAAGTATACGCAGACCATGAGGCATATCCGATATACTCACACTTCTGTGTTGCTCTTTACACCTGGAAGCCTCTTAGGGATATTCTCAACAGCATAAAGCAGTCTACTTTTGAGACACTTTAAGGTTTCATTCATTTTCTGAAATTCATATAAAGCAACAGTTATGTACCGATACATGTATTTAAAACATACAAGTTTTTGAAATGAGAACCATCGGCAAAAGTCACGTGAATCTTATAAAAGTTTATTCAATCATAAGGACACAGCACCATGGGTATCTCACCACGTGCGATTGACTAGTGCTGGTTCACCAAAATCAATTATATGTTATATTTCGGGTTTTACGCCTGCACCAGCACCATTTTGGGTTATATCACCGGCGGGCACCTTTCCTGGTCAGGCTCCAGCTGTTAACCAGTACTTGGGTGCACCAACCTCCGTAAGAAACTGCCAACTGTTTCATATAAATGAGACACGGCCTGAGCGGGGCTCGAACCCGTGACCATCAGTGATGATAGGTTACAGTGGTAAACAAGTCAGCGACCGTAACCACTCGACCACGGAGGCGGACTTTTATGCTTTCCAACGAATTGCCAAATTCAAGTTTCATGGGTAGGGTGGGGACTTCATGCGGGTGTTGAGAATTAGTACAAGATTATTTCAAAGCAATACGGTTAACCGTTTTTGCAAAGAGTATAGAAATAGATAGAAATTAATTCTATTTCACCAGAATCGTTATATGTTACAATTCCAACGTTATCAGACATACAATGTAGCACGTTTTGTTTGAATAGTGATAAATACTGGTAATACTTTTGAAAGGTAATGTAGACTAAAATATCAATTTTGAGACATTTTAATCCAATTCAAACTGGAAAGGAATTTATATAAGCATTCTCTTTGCTTGTTTTTCGATCCAAATTCATTTGTTTGATGTATATGTATTACAACGTTTACTATTATCTGAACTGAATAAAATACATGTATGTTTAAACTAATCCAACCTCCTTTATTGGATGACAATGAACCCACCTTCATTTCAGTCAACTTCTGCCCATTGAGAGCTACTTTGCTTTTCAGTAATGACAAGTCATTCTGATTATCGGCCAATTCTGTATGTAGCAGCTGAAAAAGTAAATGCTTTTAAAACATATTCGCAACATCATCTAGTGTGAAGGAATCGAGGATATATCGTATACAGGAACTTGGAGACAAACAATACAAACTGGGCTTGCAAATGTATCAAACATTTTCTTCTAATATTTTTTTAATCCAGACAGAGGTTTATCATATACATTTGTGTTATATATAATATATATGTTTTTTTTTACGTTTATTTATCGTCGCTACCAATCCAGCGTGTTACCACTGGACTACAGATCCATCTGTAGGTTTAGCATATATATATATATTTGTTTATGTTTATATTTATCGTCACTACCAGTCCAGCGTGTTACCACTGGACTACAGATCCGTCTGTATGTTTAGCATATATATATTTGTTTTTTTAAGTTTATTTATCGTCGCTACCAGTCCAGCGAGTTACCACTGGACTACAGATCCGTCTGTAGGTTTAGCATATATTTGTTTTTTTTACGTTTATTTATCGTCGCTACCAGTCCAGCGTGTTACCACTGGACTACAGATCCGTCTGTAGGTTTAGCATAATCAGTGCAGATAAGCTTTATAGAATCTTCGAAGGGTGATGAGAATGACCAAAGAATGCACATCTACACTCGTTACTAATCACTCTATGAAAGAACTGTTTAAATCCAGTCAAACTTCTAGCAACATTAGTATGGACAAACCTTCAGTCAAAATGTAGTTCAGTTTAATCACATTTTAATGTTCTATTCATTTTACATATATACATGTGAATATTAAACATGACAAGCAAAAAGGTTGTGCCACAAGTTCCATGGTTCCCGCTGTAGGTCGCCAATGGCGCCAAAACCCCCCAAATATTGGCGCTAAATTTTGTGAATTGGCGAAAATATTTGGTGCAACTTTTATTGGCACATGTTTTGTCAATTACATGGCTTCAAATATTTATTTATTATTATTTTATTTATTAATATTCAGACAGAGGGAACCCTGAGTTCTAGCAACATTAGTTACAGCTCTTCAAAATCTACAAAGGGCAATAACTCCATCAAAAGACAACGATATGAACAATAAGGATTTGGTACTGATAAACCTCTGCAAATATTGTTAAAATCTGCCCAGTGGTTTAAATAGGACCGGTGTGAACAAGCTATTGTTTGCCACCTTCAAACAGCATGGATTAGTAGGACCAGTGTGAACAAGCTATTGTTTGCCACCTTCAAACAGCATGGATTAGTAGGACCAGTGTGAACAAGCTATTGTTTGCCACCTTCAAACAGCATGGATTAGTAGGACCAGTGTGAACAAGCTATTGTTTGCCACCTTCAAACAGCATGGATTAGTAGGACCAGTGTGAACAAGCTATTGTTTGCCACCTTCAAACAGCATGGATTAGTAGGACCAGTGTGAACAAGCTATTGTTTGCCACCTTCAAACAGCATGGATTAGTAGGACCAGTGTGAACAAGCTATTGTTTGCCACCTTCAAACAGCATGGATTAGTAGGACCAGTGTGAACAAGCTATTGTTTGCCACCTTCAAACAGCATGGATTAGTAGGACCAGTGTGAACAAGCTATTGTTTGCCACCTTCAAACAGCATGGATTAGTAGGACCAGTGTGAACAAGCTATTGTTTGCCACCTTCAAACAGCATGGATTAGTAGGACCAGTGTGAACAAGCTATTGTTTGCCACCTTCAAACAGCGGGATTAGTAGGACCAGCAACAACACCACCAAACACTGGATTAGTAGGACCAGCGTGAACAAGCTATTGTTTGCCACCTTCAAACAGCGTGGATTAGTAGGACCAGCGTGAACAAGCTATTGTTTGCCACCTTCAAACAGCGTGGATTAGTAGGACCAGCGTGAACAAGCTATTGTTTGCCACCTTCAAACAGCGTGGATTAGTAGGACCAGCGTGAACAAGCTATTGTTTGCCACCTTCAAACAGCGTGGATTAGTAGGACCAGCGTGAACAAGCTATTGTTTGCCACCTTCAAACAGCGTGGATTAGTAGGACCAGCGTGAACAAGCTATTGTTTGCCACCTTCAAACAGCGTGGATTAGTAGGACCAGCGTGAACAAGCTATTGTTTGCCACCTTCAAACAGCGTGGATTAGTAGGACCAGCGTGAACAAGCTATTGTTTGCCACCTTCAAACAGCGTGGATTAGTAGGACCAGCGTGAACAAGCTATTGTTTGCCACCTTCAAACAGCGTGGATTAGTAGGACCAGCGTGAACAAGCTATTGTTTGCCACCTTCAAACCACAGGCACCAGACACAAACAATTTTTTTTTTTGCCTATGGTCATATAGTAAGTATAGTTGTTTTCTGGTGGGAGATTAAAAAGATATTCATGTTTTATGTTAAAATGATAAATTTACTGCTAGACATATAATACAGATTAAGGTCTATATCAAATACTCACATACTTTTATTATGACTACCTTTGTGTAAACACCCAAATCAGGGCCTCGGCCATTTGCCGCGGTATACTCGGAACTGCTGACACGATGCAGCGTTGGACACTCGCACTCGCCATGGCGATAACGTTTTTAGACTGGCGAGAAACTTTTACTACGCACTCGACCTCGTGGCGAGATGTCTTATTTTTTTATTTTTATACTTTATTTATTTTACAACGATTGCGAGGCAAGTTTGAACAACTTATATTAATCACTCTCGTTGGCTCGGATGTAAGCGTATATGTGGTCATTCATGTGGGAGGAAACCGGAGTACCCGGAGAAAACCCACCTGTCTGATCTGGCGACCATCATACCATCTCCGCCTCCGTGGTAGAGTGGTTAAGGTCGCTGACTTGTATACCACTGTAACCTATCATCACTGATGGTCACGGGTTCGAGCCCCGCTCAGGCCGTGTCTCATTTATATGAAAAAGTTGGCAGTTTCTTACGGAGGTTGGTGCACCCAAGTACTGGTTAACCGCTAGAGCCTGCCCAGGAAAGGGGTGTTAAGTAAACTGCCCGCCGGCGATATAGCCCGAAATGGTGCTGAAGCAGGCGTAAAACCCTAAATATAACATAATATAACATCTCATCTCATAGTATGTGAGATGGTACGATGTCTTATTTGATAGCCCTTGGCGAGTTTGTTGAAGTTCATACTCGCCTGAACCAGGACACACAGTATCTTCGCCATTTTAGGCGCTTTTTCTCATCGAATTAACAAAATATCAAATATTTGTGTCTACTTAAAACAAATTTCGTGGGGGGCATGCCCCCGGACCCCCCTAGCATGGCAATTGCCTGCGGCACAATGAACACAGACTGTGTATTGATTTTTCTTTAACTGGAAAGCGCCGTCGTCAATGGTAAATAAAACCAGTCGAGTAGGAAAGGTTCAAATATGAAATTTCTATCGCAAAATCGCCATTTGGCTCTTGTGGCGACCGACAGCGTGGCCCCTGGCACATGCATCCGGTGGCAAAGCCACCGGACAGAACCACATTCACTGGCCTGTACGATTTATTTTTGGCCGGAACTAATTCTTAAGTACAGCCCAAAAATTGGCCTGTACAATTTCATCTTGGCCGGTACCTTTTCTCAAGTGTCCAACACTGCGATGGCGTCAAAAACACGATACACACAAGTGATTCCCAATAGTATTTCTTCTTTGTGTATTTATAATGTTGAAGTGGAGAAGTCATAGAATGAAGCAAAATGAGTTTCAAATTCAGGTATATAATAGTATATCTGTAGTTTGGTTTTTAATAGCTAATACCCATAATGCATCCTAATATATAATTACCTGTAACTGTGCAATCTCATCTTCACTGACATATCTCAATTTTATTAATGTCCCCAGTCCATCTAGTTTCTGCTCAAAATGTTGAGAAAGCTCTTCATACGAAGCAACGTCCATCATTTGTCAAGCAATATACCAAGTTACTGTAGAAATTCGATTTTGGGAATGTTGCAGCATTCAAACTTTCCGCAAACTGGAAATGTGTCTATTTTCCGCACATTATCCGTACCGTACCGTCTATATCTTACTGATTATTGTAATACTCTGACGGCCGTGGTCGAGTTGTGAAATCGTAGTGTTTCGTGTTCAATACTCGGTAAAGGTATGTAATAATTGTAGTGTCATTGGGCAACGCACCTCACACACATTGCTTAGTACTGGTAAACAACTTAGGCCGGATATGCTGTGGCGTATTCTTCCAGTGGTAGAACATCGGGGTTGGATTTGCAGGGTCCCTGGTTCGATACTCGATAGGGGCTAGTCCTATTAATAAGATCTCTACATAATGTGTCTCTGTTATTTCAGAAAAATGCCTGGATAGTAAAATGTCACATGTTTCAAGTCTAAATATTTAGACTAGGTAGGGGCTTGTATGTAGTGTCCTTGAACAAGCAGGGGACGTTTCTGGGTCTTTCATCAGGATAGATACCAATCGATGTGCGAATAGGTGAGTGTGGCAGGTGTGGTGTCCCCTCCTGCTAGGAAATTTTAGAAATAGAGAATGAAAATGGTGCATTCTAGTGATATTTCGATATCACATGAATATCATAAAGTTGACTGTCGCTATTGCATACTATTGTTCTTATTCTGGATAGACGTAGGTGTTGTTTGGCATATATTTTACATGGAATCTACTTTAAACAATGATCTAGAACATATTAACGATTGGTCCAGTAAATGGTTAGTTCAATTTAATCCCCAGAAAACGGAAGTTATGTTTTTTACTCTAGGATCTCAACGCCGTCCTGAACTATATTTCAATAACATGCAACTAGATTTTGCCACACATCATAAACATTTAGGATTAACACTGAGTGAAAATGGAAAATGGCACGAACATATTACAAATATAATTTCATCAATGGTAGAACATTAGATTTACTTCATTTAGTTTATTCATAGGTATGTACGATGATTGCATAATGCATGCATATACATGTATGTAATTTTTCGTATTAGGATAGGTTTAATAACAATTATTTTTCCATACATGGTTAAATTCCTCTTTTCCAAGTGTTAATGGTTTTTCTGCAGTATTCAAATTCAATACCATTGCCATAGTATTTGCAAAACATGTATACTTATTATATGCACAATATGTCATAAATATTTTACAAACGTTCGATTTGTTATGATGGACATTTGCAGCAGTTTAACTGCAATATGTTTTTGTTGAATACTTACAGTCACATTAGTGTAAAATTGTTGTAAGCTGTGAACATTTTGATGGAAAGAAATAGTAAAAAGTTAAGTAAAATGTATACATGTAACACCCGAGGTACATTGGATACCGTGTTACAGAGTTTTTACCCCTGGTCTTTACGCTGGCCCTGTGTAATTCGGTCTGTGTCTAGGCTATGTTTCACATATTTGACACTATGTAGTGCAGTCCACGATATTTCGCAACATATTATTGTTTTTTGTACATGTACTTATACCTCATATTTGAAGTATAAACAGTTACTGTATTCTTGTCTCGGCTGAAATATGTCGTCAAAATACATGCGTCTCGCTCACAGCACAAACTATGTTTGCTGTATTGTGAGGTGTAGAGATAGGACATATATTGCTTGACGATGGCCATTATGATAGCCATCTAGGTTAGCTTTTATTCGTGGAGGACAATCCAAGGTGACTCTCAGCCGTATTTCATACAGACCTTCATGAAGCCAGCTGTATGCTAATTAAGAATAAGACAATGCTACATGCGGTAAAACTCTTCAAATGTATAGAATACAGTATTCTAAACAGAAATCATGACACATGCATGCAATGCTGGGTCATGCACATTGACCCCCACAATTGTCCTTTGGTATTATCATTGGATAAATTTGACTACATGTAGTTTCTACAGTTGACTACATGAACATCAATAGTGACTATCAAAATCTGTATTTTTTAAATTAAAATAATTCTGAAACTACTGGGGTAACTCTATAAGCCTTGCGAATGTCAGGAATGTTAATTTTATTTAGTTACGTCCTGCTCCATTTTCAATGACGTGATGAGTCATCGAACACCTGGTGTGTGTGTGTATTACGTTTATTTATTGTCGCTACCAGTTGCCCATATGAGCGACGCCTCCTGAAGAGATTAGACATTTTAGATTTTTGGAGGATAGTGCAATGATACAGACAGAGACCCACTCCAGAGTCTCCTCTGGTTCTTTTACACGCACGGTTAAAGCACCAACACAAGACCTCGGTTTAAAGTTCCATCTGAAAGACTGTTAATTTTACTAGGGTAAGACAGGGGATCGAACCTGCGATCCCTGGATTACCAGTCCAGCGTGTTAACCACTGGACTACAGATCCGCAACGAGAGGAAATTCCGTGAAATTGTATTTATAAACCAACTCTCCATAAACGACTAATGTTGCATGAGGACTATTTCAGCATTATAATCGTGAATTCTTGGAATGACCTGACAAGAGGGGTTCGACATTAAAGGAAGATATATAGATAGTCAGAGAGAGTATATTTTCTGCACACGATTGACTCAGTCAAATCCAAACTAAACCTCCACTGGAATGTAGCAAACAAATATGGGACACAAGACGCTCAGCCTAAATATTAAATTCCCATAAAAACTGTAAATGTATCACTATCCCAGATATGGTACGATCTAAGACAGTTTTTATGCAAAATAATAAAAGAAATTCCATGGCATTATACTCATTTTTTCATCATTTGGTGAATACTTCTCCAATAGTATATAGCATATTACAGTTTCAGAATGCGATGGAACTTAATCGATGTGCCCTGTAAGTTGTCATTGTTTTGTATCCGATTTTTTTAAATATTACCAGTAGCAGTGTACCCGGACAGTCGTTATTTTGGACAAATGGAAACTGGAGCAAGTGATATAGTGTATGACAGTATAAATGATTAGACTGTCGAACACAAGAGACAAGACGACTATAGACTGAAGACATGTTGACTCCAAGACATCTCAAACCCATACATCAGTGCAGAACCTGTGTGTGAATAATCCATTAGAATATTTCTCTTTGTAAATTAATGAGATTTTTAACAACTGTCCCTGACAAGTGCCGCCATGTCATACTAAGTATTGAATGTTGGGTGTAATATGTAGATGTAATTGCAGATACCGTTAACTCAATCGATATTTGCCTCTATTATGATCTATCTTCCCCTAATGTCAAACCCCTCGCGTGGATGTAGACATGTTGCACGTCAAACCCCTCGCGTGGATGTAGACATGTTGCGCGTCAAACCGCAGAAAAGTTAAAAGAACGAGTAGTTAAAAGCAAAATATAAGAAAGTAATGAAAAATAAATTGGGCAACCACAATGCACAGGGATTCAGCACGTTTGGGGGTACTAGTATATAGAGAATATTAGGTTACTGTCTTATAAATTTTAATTTGTATTTTTTCTCCGACTCGCCTAATAAATTAAAATTTATAAGACAGTAACCTAATATTCTATTTACCCTACATTCTGAGTGTGCACCCAACACAAAAACAAACATTCTATTTACCCTACATTCTGAGTGTGCACCCTACACAAAAACAAACAAACTAGCCATGACAGCTTACAAACTCGTTACACACTTGGTAATATGTTGCGCATTGATATTTCTATTTATAGATAAATGATAAATGACATTTCTCTGACAACAGTAGTTTCCAGAGGGGTCTCATCGAGTGCTGTTATCCCAAACAACCTGAAAGTTTGCCTGTACACGACTTTCTTCTTGGGACATTTTCCAAACTCAGCAGACAACACAATGTGACCATAGACGCTTTGTTTATTTACAAACCGTAATCTGGGTCATAAAAGCTTTATTAGGCACTGACTAATAAAGCAAAAATTATTAGGCAGGCCGTTTTTGTACGTTATTTCACATGAAGGTAGGATAAATATATTTAAGTACAGGGATTCTACTCGGTGGGATGTCAGATTTCGCATCGATCAGTAAAATGGCCCTATCTGAAACAATTGTGTACACATCTATCCGAATATAACGCCTATCCCGAGTCTTTATATTGTTCTTCAAATAAAACACAACTTTAAGCTGCATGCATGTATACTTTGCAAACAATTGCCACAAACATTGGCCATAGCAGGTCACATTTCCATACTAGGACACGGGTTCTGTCAGCAACAAAAAAAAATCTTCGACGGGAGAGTTTTAACAGTGAATAACATTATCAATAAAATGTGTTTCCACTAACGTGTAGGTTTATTCGGCAAAAATGTACATCAAAAAGAGATTTCGTAGAATTTTTCAATTTGTTTTGAAAATTTCTCAAGCGGCGCAGTTCGCGTTGAAACGAGCGTTCTGATTGGATTATGATTATTCTTCATATAAAAAAACAAGCACCTAGTTACATTCTAATAATCCAATCAGAACGCTCGTTTCAACATCGTTTCAACGCGAATTGCGCCGCTTTAGAAATTTTCAAAACAAATTGAAAAATTCTACGAAATCTGTTTTTGACGTACATTTTTGCCGAATAAACCTACACGTTAGTGGAAACATTTTATTGATAATGTTATTCACAGTTAAAACTCTCCCGTCGAAGATATGTTTTTGTTGCTGACAGAACCCGTGTCCTAGTATGGAAATGTGACCTGCTATGGCCAATGTCTGTGGCAATTGTTTGCAAAGTATACATGCACGCAGCTTAAAGTTGTGTTTTATTTGAAGAACAATATAAAGACTTGGGATAGGCGTTATATTCGGACAGATTTGTACAAAATTGTTTCAGATAGGGCCATTTTACTGATCGATGCGAAATCTGACATCCCACAGAGTAGAATCCCTGTACTTAAATATATATACTAGTACTCCCAAACGTGCCTAATCCCTGTGCCACAATGGTGCAGTTTGAAGAATGTGAAACGGTCTTGTATCACATTGAAGAATATTGATTTGTGGTATTTGTGGTGGATTGATGATGCGGCTCTAAAATATGGTACACAAAATTTTGTCTGGTTTCCGGAATAACGGGGTTCCGGATTAGAGGTTTTTTTTATTATAATGAATATAAAATGGAAAAATTTGAGACTGGAGGGGATTCCAGATTAGAGGGGTTTTGCTGTATACATAATACTTTCTGAGTAACCTACAGAAGCCTGGTATAGAATGACTTGTCTGAAATAGGTTGCATGCCGTCTATAGTACTGTTCGTTTGTTGCAGTGTATGTAGGGTTTGGGCGACAATTGCGGAAAAGATGAAAAGGCGACGTCGGAGCCGAGCATGGTCTTGTCTTATCTGTGACAGTCATAGTACTCCTACAGACCATGAGGACTTTACTGGCATACAAGACAAAACTAAACACTTCCTACAGGTCAGTCTCTATGTAAAGCGTGAAACCAACATCTTCCTACAGATAAGTCACTATGTACATGGTGAAACCAAATACTTCTTAAGGTCAGTCACTATGTACAGAACAAAATACCAAACACTTCCCACAACTCAGTCACTATGTACTGGACAAAACCAAACACTCCACAACTCGATCACTATGTACAGGACAAAACCAAACACTCCACAACTCAATCTCTATGTACAGGACAAAACCAAACACTCCACAACTCAATCACTATGTACAGGACAAAACCAAACACTTCCCACAACTCAGTCACTATGTACTGGACAAAACCAAACACGTCCCACAACTCAATCACTATGTACAGGACAAAACCAAACACTTCCCACAACTCAATCACTATGTACGGGACAAAACCAAACACTTTCCACAACTCAGTAACTATGTACTGGACAAAACCAAACACTTCCCACAACTCAATCTCTATGTACAGGACAAAACCAAACACTTCCCACAACTCAATCACTATGTACAGGACAAAACCAAACACTTCCCACAACTCAGTAACTATGTACAGGACAAAACCAAACACTTCCCACAACTCAATCTCTATGTACTGGACAAAACCAAACACTTCCCACAACTCAATCTCTATGTACTGGACAAAACCAAACACTTCCCACAACTCAATCTCTATGTACTGGACAAAACCAAACACTTCCCACAACTCAATCACTATGTACGGGACAAAACCAAACACTCCACAACTCAGTAACTATGTACAGGACAAAACCAAACACTCCCCACAGGGTATAATGACATTCACTATGTAATGCTTTGTTTTAATATCCAAAGAATAAGTTAATAATATGTGTCACTGGAGAGGAATTAATATAAGTTTTCTGAAAACTTGTTTTCCAATCCAAACCATTCACAATTTATGTAATTTGTAACATTGTTTGTGTTATACATGTAAATTTATTGGAATAAATACTGTTTAAACCAATATGTGTCACAGGGATTCGGCACGTTTGGGGGTACTAGTATATATATTTAAGTATATATACTAGTACCCCCAAATGTCACAGGGATTCGGCACGTTTGGGGGTACTAGTATATATATTTAAGTATATATACTAGTACCCCCAAATGTCACAGGGATTCGGCACGTTTGGGGGTACTAGTATATATATTTAAGTATATATACTAGTACCCCCAAATGTCACAGGGATTCGGCACGTTTGGGGGTACTAGTATATATTAGGGGTGTAACGATGCGCTTACCACACGATGCGATGCGAATCGCGATACAAGCTGTACGATACGATGCGCATCGCGATGCACGTATAATTGAATTGACTGAATAGGGGCTAACGACCCATTCTCTGATTGCGATTACTTAGTAACGTCTGATCAGGATCTACACTATTAGTGAAGCATTTTTAGAGAAAACTCATAATTACTTGTAGGATAAAGTACAGAAATAAAGTTGAATTAATGAAACACATTTAATTCTGTAACTCAACAAACAAGTGAAACAACTGGAATTAAAATTCGGATTAATTATCATTAATACACACAAAGTTCATAGTTAGAACTAGTCCATCTATAGATGCATATCAGCTTTCGAGACTAGTTAGCATAATTAGCAATTCACACAAAATTCAGTTAGAACTAGTCCATGTACATGTATAGATGCATATCAGCTTTCGAGACTAGTTAGCTATAACATTCATGTTTTTCTTCAAAAACAACTGGTCAACGTGTTCACCAGACAGTCCAGACCGCTGCGCTGTAACGATATCTCCCGCGCTTGAGAACACACGCTCACTTGGTACAAAGGTTGCAGGTATACCCAAGTAAAACTTAACCAATACTGACAGAAGTGGATACTTAAGTTCATGCTCTTTCCACCAAGTCAAAGGACTGCTTGACAATGGGATGCTGCTTTCCGACTGGTAAAGTACCATTTGCTGCGATTTCGATCGGACACCTCAAATCCAAAATATTGCCAAAATGGCGACCGAAATGATGCTGGCGGACTTGTCAGTTTCATTTCGTCTGCCATGTTGTTTCGTGACGTCAGAAATATGCAACTTGTTGTCGGGTTATCCATTATTGCATATTAATATCATCGCTCAATCAGCAATTGCGCAAACCAGTCAATTGTCGGAACGCACCGCGGTTCTTGCGCTCTCCAACCTGTTCGCCTCGTGTCATTTCGCACCTCACTATTTTATAGCGAGATCGACGTAGAAACGAAACGACTCGGGTGCGAGCGGGAAAATGTGCGAAAGATCCAATCACCTTCGGATTACCTCGTCAGTCATCACCAATCAGTTAGATAGGCATGTTTACCGGCTTTCTAGATACAGTTCCCATAGCGCCATCAATTACAGATCGGGAACCATAGAATCTGAGGCCGGGATTCCCAGATCTATTCTTATCAGCCGGTCGTGCAAACATTGAATCGAAATCGGGTTAACGTGAATCGTGCATCGAATCGCGGTGCCTGTATCGTGATTCATCGTGATTTCGATGAATCGTTACACCCCTAGTATATATATTTAAGTATATATACTAGTACCCCCAAATGTCACAGGGATTCGGCACGTTTGGGGGTACTAGTATATATATTTAACAGGGATTCGGCACGTTTGGGGGTACTAGTATATATATTTAACAGGGATTCGGCACGTTTGGGGGTACTAGTATATATATTTAACAGGGATTCGGCACGTTTGGGGGTACTAGTATATATATTTAACAGGGATTCGGCATGTTTGGGGGTACTAGTATATATATTTACCCCCAAATGTGCCGAATACCTGTGATATGTGTCAGCATTATATTTACGTTTTAAACAGCGTTATAATTGCATTAAGACTTTTTAAATCATCGTATATTGTTTTACCATTAACGTTATGTACCAATTCAAATAGATATATGCATGCTTTAAAGTTTAATTTACAAATTATAAGTATAATTCTCTTAACCAATCAGAATCCTTCTAGGTGTTATTACACGTGTGTACATATAAGAAATTATGATAGGACTGTATTACACTGGATACAAGCAAAGTTATGTTATCATCCTCTACATGTATTGTGGTGAAATCACTAATGTTTATTTTGTTTTCTTTTGTTACAGGTATACTCCAAGTTTAGTCAGTAATAAATATATAAACCCTCAAGGACTAATCTCACTCTATTTTAAACAAAATGTCACTTTCATTTGATAGGGTTTATATACAGAACCAGATGTTGTATTCATGATATGTCAGACAGACCTTTTAGAATCATCCGTTACTACCTGTACACAAACAAGATCTGGTCGTCGGAGTAGCGAAAAATCAAAGAGTTATGGTGATTTTGTACGATCATTGCTACCGGCATCATGCAAGCTGGTCGGTATTGGAGCTGCTGGTGTTGTAGGTATTGTACATATATTGTTTGCGAGATTTCACACAATTATCTTATCATTTAAAACAATGGTTGGATCCATTTGTGTTGCAGACGGTCGGTCGGTATTTTTTTTTGAATTTCGATGTTTTTTATTCAAACAATTGTACATATTACATAGGTATATACACAAATAACAATTGTACACAATGGTATAATACAAAAGTTTGCTTTTTATTAAATAAGCTTGAGACTAGCTATTCCATCAATAAAGCGTTGTTCAACGAGACTGAATTTGGATTATAACAATTGTCAAATGATATTTTTTTTTGTGTTACGGAAAGGATTCCTACTTAAAACAACAACATATGTTAAAACTAGGCATGCTCACTAGTAGGGTTATTGTAGTTGAGAAAATCTCTCCATTGGATTTCAAATTTACGATTGCTTCCTTTCATAAATGAAATTGTCACCTCTATATTTAGTTTCCATAAAATGTATGGTCTAAAATCTATCAACGTTGGTAATAAGCTTGCACATTTACATTTGAAAATGAAATATTTTGCTAGCAAGATAATATAATTAATATTTTCTGCAATTCTTTTACTGCCAGAAGTGAAGTTTAGAAACGAAATATTTGTATACGTTAAGTTTGACACATTGTTAAATATATTGCTCAGAAAGTTCTGTAAGTCTGTCCAAAATGCTTGTACAATAATACAGTTCCAAAACATATGTCTATTTGTATCAGTGTACATGTTACAGAATTGGCAGAGATTGGAAGCTATAATTTTACATTTGAACAGAAATGAGTTGTTAGGTATAATTCTCATTGTGTGAATTTTATCAAGTAATAGCACTGGTGGGTTATACATCATAATTTCATTTTTCATATCCTCTTTCCATTTCTTTGGTATATTGTTTATTTCTTCTTCTTGTCGTTCGCAAATCACATGGACAAGCCGGCAGCAAACACGAAATGGGCCGTCCTCCTCAGATCCTCCCGGCAGCCATGTAACTTCATCTGGGAGAAGTATCTGTTGGCCAGGTTGTTTTCCTCAGCCCATGAAGATTGGGACACTCCTGGAGGATGTGTTCTGCAGTCTGGTCCCCTACGTTGCAGCTGCAGGCAGTTGATGGAGCTAGTCCAAGCTTCCGACACATATGGAAGTTCAGGCGGTTATGCCCCGTTCTAAGCCGGAATATCGTGACTTGCTCCTGTCTGGTGAGAAGGTGGTAGTCATCCTTCTCGACTGTTGGCTTTGATACAGATTTGATTATGGTGCATTTCTCCTTGTAAGTCAAATCTTTGTCTGGTTGCCTCTCGGTAGAACCTTGCTTGGCAAGCTGGTCAGCGGCTTCATTGCCAGGGATGCCTATGTGTGCAGGTACCCACTGGAGGACAGTTCTTTTAGTTACGCTGACTGTTCGAAGGGCTTCCATCAGGTGGGGTTCTTTGTTGTTAGACAGGGCATCCAGAACTGAGAGCGCATCAGTCAGGAAGACCACCTGGGCACAATCCACAGTGTTGTGTACTAGAGATGCTGCTGTTTCAAGGGCCTGTACTTCTGCCCCATAGTTGCTGCAGTGTACTCCAGTAGGTAGAGCAACTGACTGTGTGTGTCCATCTGGGTGTCGGACATACACTCCTGCTCCTCCGTTTGCTACTGCTATTGTGGCTGAACCATCTGTGTAGACTTGTATCCATGCTTCTCCAGGATAACTCTTGTCGATGTGTGCTAGTGTGAGGGCACGTTTGACGTCATCATGTTGTCTATCTCTGGATGTCATGTATGGGATTGTACTGCAGATGGTAACCTTGGATTCATCGTTAGTCAACCATGGCTTGGATAGAAATAGCGTTGTCTTGGCTGGGAGATGGCTGGTGTGCTTTCGAGCAAGCTTCTTGGACTGGTGGATGAAACTGCTGCGCTTTAGACGATTCTTCGTTAGTGCCGCAACTCTCTGCTTCATCGGTTGTTCTTCCTGACATCGAAACTTCTCTGTCTGTAGAAGAATTCTTGTGTCGCGACGTTCTTGCAGTGGCTGGATGGAAGTAATTTTCTCCATGGCCTTGATTGGAGTGCTCTTCATTGCACCTGTGATCAGCCTGAGAGCCTTGTTCTGAACCTTGTCAAGTGTCTGTTGGTTGGTCTTGGCTGATGTTGTTCAGGCGGTGGATCCATATTCCAGGTGAGGCCTGACCACACCTTCGTAAATAGTCTTCAAGATGTGATCATTGGCACCCCATGTGGTGCCAGCAAGCTTCCGAAGGATTGCAAGCTTGCGCTTGGCTTTGGCCTCTGCTTTCTGGATATGTGGCTTCCATGTCTGTCAAATGTCACCCCCAAGTATGTTGGCTCGTTGTCCGTCTTCAAGGCAGTTCCACCGACTTTGATGGTTCCAGCTTTCTGTTTGGTGGAAAGTGTGAAGAGTGTGGTTGACGACTTCTTCTTATTAATAGAGATGCACCAGTCTTCTGCCCATGCTGTGAGCTTGTCTGCGGCCATCTGCATTCTGTATGTGGCAGTCGTTGCATGTTCTTCAACACACCACATGACCAAGTCGTCAGCATAGAGTGCTCCTTTGATACAATGTGGCAGCTCTGCAAGCAAGTCATCGATGAAGATGAGGAACAGCGTAGGCGAGATCACTCCTCCTTGAGGAACACCGTGTCGGATGAGGAATTTCTTGCTCTTCTGGTTGTCAACAAGTACTCTGGCTCTGCGATTGTGTAGGAAGGATTTGGTCCATCGGAGCATCTTGTCGGCAATTTCACATCGTTGCATCTTGACCAGCAGCCCATCAGTCCAGACTTTGTCAAAAGCCTTCTGGAGGTCTATCCAGGTTGCAAAAACTACCTTCCGGTCTTGGAATGCATCCTCAACTTCCTGAGCGAGGTATGTTGCCTGGTCCTCTGTGCATCTGAACTGTCGGAATCCTGCTTGTTCCTTGGATAGGAGGTTTTCTGTCTCAAGGTACCACATGAGTCTCTTGTTAACTATCCTCTCCATTGTCTTGACCACACAGCTAGTGATACTAATAGGGCGATAGCTGGAAGCTTTCTTTCTATCCTTGCCGTTCTTGTAGATTGGGATAACGGTGGCTTCCTTCCAGATCTGCGGAACTATGCCTTCTTCCCAGCTAAGATTGAAGATGTCAAGAAGTTTCAGCATGGCTGAGCATCCAAGATGAGTTAGCATCTCATTGGAGATTCCATCTGGTCCTGGTGACTTCCTCTTCTTCAGTTGTCTGAGCGCTGTGTACAGTTCCTGGTATGTAAGTGGACGTTTCATGGAGTCTTGTTCCGTATGTCTTATACTTCTATCCTGTTCTTTCCGTGCCTCTCTTTGCTGTTGGCGTGTGACTTTGATGTTGCCCTCTTTCTGGTAGGCTTTGGCGAGACAGTCTCTTTGCCGGTCAACAGTTTCCCATCATCGTCCAACGTGATTTTCTGTCTGCTATTTTCTTCATCATTTAGCTGTTTTGTGAGCCTCCACAACTTCCTCCCGTCCTTCTCAATGTTCAGGGCAGCAGTTTTCTCCCTCCAACTTCGTCGTGTAGCTTCCAGTTTAGATTTTTGAAACTGTGCCTTTGCTTTCTGAAGTTGTTCATGGTTTTCTTGTGATGGCTGTTATTCTGCCCTGTTCTTTGCTTCAGTGAGTTCATCTTGGAGGGTCTGCAACTGATTGGTCCAGTAGGGCTTGTATTCTCTTCTCGCACCTCTAAGGATGGTTTCATGGGCAGCTTTGAGTATGCAGCTGTTGAACTCTTTCACCACGTTGTTAACATCTCTTCCTTGTACCTGTATGCCTCGAGTAAGAGAATTGGACCGAATAGCAAAGAGACTCCACTTGGCTTTCTTGTAGTTCCATCTAGGGTAGGGATGGTCTGTCTGTATCACTTCACTGCTGATTGTGAGGAACACTGGTTTGTGGTCACTTCCACCAAGTTGATCGCCAACTTCTCTAACCGTACCTTTCTGGATGTCCTCTGTGCAGAATGCTAGATCTGGAGAGGTAGTAGTGTGCCATCGCCTAGAGTAAAAGGTTGGTACATCATAGGGCTGGTTGACAAGGATCAAGTTGTGCTCATCCTGCCAGTCCTCCACTTCATCCCCACGTCTATCAGACTGTGCATATCCCCAACTCTGGGAATGACTATTGAAGTCACCAACAACAATGTATCGACTGTTTGAGATTTCAATAGTGTCAAGGGCAAGGGCTTTGTCATTTGGGCAGTAGTAGTTGACGAGGCTCAACTCAGATGATTTGGTCTTGATCTTGATCTCCTGGTATCCCGCTCCTTCAAGGTAGGTTTTCACTTCGTTCGCATTGATGTTGTTCCGGACTAGAGTGAGCACACCACCCTTGTGTCTGTCTTGTCGGTCTGCTCGGAGGCACTGGTAGCCTCGTACTTTGAACGTCTTGTCTTTGTTCAGGTGTGTTTCCTGTATGCAGCAAACACTTACCTCTTTGTCCTGTAGTACTTGCTCCAGTTCAGTCTTTTTGTTAAAGACTCCTTCAGCATTCCACTGCATGAGCACAAGAGGTTTCTGATTCACGTTTCAGCCAGTAGCTGTCCTTCGCCGTCCCTGCAGGCTCCACAGGGTGGCTTAGGGTGACGTCCAGTAGCTAGGGATGGGTTCCTTCGAGGTATGGAACCCGGCACTGTACCTGCCTGGCGGGTCTTCACAGGTCCAGCACCATCTCGGTTTACTCTTTCTGTCATTGTGATTCATTTTCCGTTTATGCGTATTACCGTGGTTTATTAGAATGCGCTGTGCGGCCCAGTACTTCCGGCTTCACCATTCGAGGTTTCTGTTGTGGTTACCTCACCCTTAGGCTAGGACTTTTAAGGCGGCCCATATATTGGCCTGATGCACCCGTTGTAGGACACGTGGAGTATTTAATAGGAGTAGCTTTGCCATGTGCTATCCTGTCCTGGTAGGTACACCGCCATATGGTCCGGGACTGCTTATTTAATTCACAGCAAACCCCCATATCTGAGGGCCGTTCCCCTATCCGCCACCTGAGGACCCGCTGGGTAGGGGATGGTCGCCCCACTACTGAATTGGGAGCAGCATGGTCCCAGATTATTGTTTATTAATGTATGGTATTTAAGATAATCTCTGGTTTTTACATTATAAAGTCTGGAAAAAACTGGAAAATTGTAAAACGATTTATTTCGAAAATCGTACACATGTTCAATGAATTGCACTCCATTATTAAACCAATCATTATAAAAGAAGGTTTTCTTTCTTGAATCCTTAATGTTTTCATTATTCCGTAACAATTGTTTAGAGATGGATATTTTATTTTTATCAAAATTGGCCTTTGACCATGATTGTATCATTTCCTTTAGAAAGCGTGATTTTATATTTAAGTTTTCGCATGTTTTTTCATTTATATTGCTTCTAAATAAAAGTGTTTCTCCGAAGGATTCTAGCTGCTTATTATATATGTGTTTCCATTTTGCATTAGTAGAGTTTAACAAACGTTTAATCCAATTTATTTTCAAAGAAGTTATAAAAAAGATTCTATGTCTATCATTCTTAGTCCACCATTCTCATAATCCTGTATTATAGTATTTCGAGCAATTTTGTCCGGTTTTGAATCCCATAAAAAATCAAACATTATTATGTTAATATCCTTGAGAATGACTGCATTAGGGTTGTTTAGAACGGTAAAGGGATACACAAGTTTAGGAAAGGCATGTGTTTTTAGAACTGTTATTTTGCCAATCTGTGATGGCTTCCAACGTTTCCACTTATTTAGACAATGTTTTAATGCTGCTATTTTGGGGTTTAGATTTATTTCAATTGCGTTTCTGAAGTTGTTTGTAAATGTGATTCCAAGTGTTGAAGCAGTCGTTGAAGACCATGAAAAAAGTTTCTCTTTACAAAATTCAATGTTGGCTGTCTTTAGTGAACCTATTTTTAAAGCTGTACATTTCTTAATATTTAATTTGAGACCCGAGACATTTCCAAATTTTTCTATTGTTTCTATTAATGTTTCAAAAGACCTTTTTGTGCCGTCAGTGATATACGTAGCATCATCTGCAAACAATGTTTGTTTTATTTCTGTATTGTATAATGTGATCCCTCTAATGTTTTCGTTTTTGTTGATTTCCCTAGATAGAATTTCCAAGCATATTAAAAATAAGTATGGAGAAAGAGGACAACCTTGTCTAACGCCTTTTTTTATTTTGAAAAATTGTGATGAATGTCCATTGATACTAATACAGGCGTTGTTTGCATCTTTGTAAAAAATCCTGTTTGGTCACTACTAATGATTGTTGGTAACACATATTTCAAACGATTTGCAATAATTTTAGTACATAATTTATAATCGACGTTTAGTAACGAAATAGGTCTCCAGTTACTAACAAGATGTAAATCATTATCCTTTTTAGGTAGTAATGTGATATTACTTTGCTTTTGTAATTCCGTTAATTAAATTATATCGAATGAATATATTAGAATTTATTAGATACGTTTTGATATCATTCCAGAATATCTTATACAGTTCTACTGACATTCCATCGGTTCCGGGGCTTTTATTGTTTTTCATATCTTTTAGTGTTATAGAACATTCATAATCATTTATTTTACCTTCACAACTATTTTATCTTCATTATTTAGTAAAATACTTTTATCACGAAAGTATGCATCATTTAATTGTATAGTACTATCATTTGTGTAGAGATTTTCGTAATATGATTTCACATAGCTTAAAATGTTAGTTTGGTTCGAGTCGAGGTTTCCATTAATTTGATAGATTTCTCTTCGGCTATTTTCTTTTCAAGATTTGAGAAATATTTTGTGTTTTTCTCTGCACCTTCGACCCATTCAGCTTTAGTTCTCAGTAAAATCCCTTTTATCTTCTTGGAGTCTATTGTATTTTGCCTTCTCATTTTTAAGGTTTACAAATGTGTCGGTCGGTATTCTGCCCGATTGTCTGTCCATGTCTGAAACAATGACACCTGGCTAGACCAAAAAACGGTGACATCGTGTAAATATGATTGGTTTAAACAGTATTTATTCCAATAAATTTAAAATGTATAACACAAAAAATGTTACAAATTACATACATTGTGAATGGTTTGGATTGGAAAACAGGTTTTCAGAAAACTTATATTAATTCAATATCATTAATATGATTGATATACAAGATATGGTTAATGATTGATATACAAGATATGGTTAATGATTGATATACAAGATATGGTTAAGATACAAATCTTCATAAAATCTTTAAATATAAAATGGGTAAAATGTTGTTAACGGACGATAATGCAAATTGGAAATTAATCACTAAATGTTGTTAACGGACGATAATGCAAATTGGAAATTAATCACTAAATGTTGTTAACGGACGATAATGCAAATTGGAAATTAATCACTAAATGTTGTTAACGGACGATAATGCAAATTGGAAATTAATCACTAAATGTTGTTAACGGACGATAATGCAAATTGGAAATTAATCACTAAATGTTGTTAACGGACGATAATGCAAATTGGAAATTAATCACTAAATGTTGTTAACGGACGATAATGCAAATTGGAAATTAATCACTAAATGTTGTTAACGGACGATAATGCAAATTAATCACTAAATGTTGTTAACGGACGATAATGCAAATTGGAAATTAATCACTAAATGTTGTTAACGGACGATAATGCAAATTGGAAATTAATCACTAAATGTTGTTAACGGACGATAATGCAAATTGGAAATTAATCACTAAATGTTGTTAACGGACGATAATGCAAATTGGAAATTAATCACTAAATCAATATGGAAATATGGTTTTTTTATATTTCGAGAATGAAGCAATAAAAAGTCTGCCAAAGACAACAATCCCTCTTACCAAATTGTACGTGAATCTTTTAAGCAATTGGTTTGAATTGTGTGTGTGTTTTACGTTTATTTATCGTCGCTACTGGCTGCCCATATGAGCGACGCCTCCTGAAGAGATTAGTCATTTTAGATTTTGGAGGATAGTGCAATGATACAGACAGAGACCCATTCCAGAATCTCCTCTGGTTCTTTTACGTGCACGGTGTAAAGCACCGACACGAGACCTCGGTTTAACGTCCCATCTGAAAGACTAATTTTATTAGGGTCAGACGGGGGATCGAACCTGCGTCCTCTGAAAGACTGAATGACACCTGTAGTCTTCTTCCAGTACTTAAAGCTTGCTATATGATCTTAGTGGTTGGACAGACGGATGGATCTGTAGTACAGTGGTAACATGCTGGACTGGTAATCCAGGGATCGCAGGTTCGATCCCCTAATAAAATTAACAGTCTTTCAGATAGGACTTTAAACCGAGATCTCGTGTCAGTAGTGGACACCTAGTCTGGGAACAGGCATCGATATATTTTGCCTGGTCAGTCAAATAAATATATTTTAACACTGAGACTATTAATTGGGCCGTATTGAGTTTATGATCATATCATTTTGCCAGAAGTTAAAAAGTGAAAAATCGACAGACTGGCACCCAGGCTAGTGCACACCGTGCATGTAAAAGAACCAGAGGAGACTCTAGAATGAGTCTCTGTCTGTGTCATTGCACTATCCTCCAAAAATCTGAAATGTGTAATCTCTTCAGGAGGCGTCGCTAATATGGGCAACCGGTAGCGACAATAAATAGACGTAAAACAACACACTTAGTGGTTAGTGCGACTCCAAACAATGATATAGACTGTACGGTAGTACAGGTAAAGTACTAGTGTCACCAATTCTAATTGGTTAAGATACTCCTTGTTTTACTGATGCTGGTTCTATTATTAGAGTCATAGCCGGTGATTCTATTTTTAGATTTATGTCAGATAATAGCGTTTCTATATACGGATTGATTGCTGGTGTCTGGTGTTGCTAATTAATTGCCGATATTTTGTGTAATTGGAGTGCTGAGCTTATAAATGCATGTGAACATAATAGCCAATTAAAATGTTACGAGTTAATAGGTTATTACTGAACTGTACAACATGTACAAAACAAACTATTATACAAGGTCCTGTTACTGCCTTTAAGTGGACTATCAATTTATGGCGGCCATTTTGGACGCCATCTTGGATGTCTCCAAACGCCATGATTTATGCCAATTTATGCTGCATGTGTGACAAACTTCAGGCATTTACAGACATTTTGGTATATAACTCGTTTTGTTAGCTGACCAGGTAAGGTTGAACATTTCGTATAGCCTGAAAGTCACCTAACCATAATGCTCTTCATTGCCGGCCATGTTGAAATGGTAGAAGTAGTGTAAAATATTGTGTTTTGTAGCTTTGTCGATGAACAGACGCATGTTCTAAATATAATTTCTCAATTTAAGGCACGTCCATGGATGGTACTCAGATTCATGAAATTGAAAATGGAGTAGGTGTGTCATTTTTGTGCTTGCCAAAATATGTGGATGTTGAGATCGCATCAAGCATTGACATAGTGGAAGACTGTAATAACAGTTGTACAGCCGCCGTGCAGCAATTCCACTGCAGCTTGAAACAACCCCACGAACCCGCTTGTAAGGCAATACTGATGTTTAAATCGGATTTCCGAGTGCCGAGTTCTCTGGGAGTTGAGCTGATGAAGGCAATGGGTAACTCCATTCTGCTGGCCGGAGCGTACATCGATGCCATTGTTCCTGTAAACCCGTAAGTCTAAACAATTTACACTTGAATAACTCCACTCTGCTGGCCAGAGCGTACATCGATGCCATTGTTCCTGTAAACCCGTAAGTCTAAACAATTTACACTTGAATAACTCCACTCTGCTGGCCAGAGCGTACATCGATGCCATTGTTCCTGTAAACCAGTAAGTCTAAACAATTTACCCTTGAATAACTCCACTCTGCTGGCCAGAGCATACATCGATGCCATTGTTCCTGTAAATCCGTAAGTCTAAACAATTTACACTTGAATAACTCCACTCTGCTGGCCGGAGCGTACATCGATGCCATTGTTTCTGTAAACCCGTAAGTCTAAACAATTTACACTTGAATAACTCCAAGTTCAAGGTATACATATATATATATACAAGGGAGAAGTTCAAGGTATACATATATATATATATATACAAGGGAGAAGTTCAAGGTATACATATATATATACAAGGGAGAAGTTCAAGGTATACATATATATACAAGGGAGAGGATTACGGTATACAAATATACAAGGGAGAAGTTCAAGGTATACATATATATATACTGAGTCAAAAAAGAAACGATACCTGGTGTTTGTGTCTATAATTTCAACATTTATTAAGAAAATTCTTTGAAAATTCATAAGATGATAGTCCAACATGTTTGAAAGAGGAGCACATAAAGCATAATGAGCCTCCGAAATTGTCTGCTGCGTGATGACGTAATTCGTCGGACAGGGGTCTAATGGAGTTTTCACACAGACGTCAATACCGAGTATGGGCACCATTTGCGTCTCTCACTGCAATGCACCGCCGTCGCATCGAACGGAAGAGTGTCTGAATCTCTTGCTGGTCAATATTTGTCCACTCCTGACGCAAAACATCCCTCAGTTGGTTTAACGTTACCGGCTGACGTCGTCTGACGCGGCGGTCTAACGTATCCCACAAATGTTCTATGGGTGACAAGTCTGGTGACAAAGCAGGCCACGGCAGGGTTTCAATATTGTTCTGCTCCAATAATGTGGTGGAAATCCGAGCAGTATGACACCTGGCGTTGTCCTGTTGGAACAGTGTGACGTTTCTGTTGGCGTTAAAGAACTGCACAACAACTGGCGCAAAGATCTCATCACAGTACCGCTGGGCGTTTAGGTTCCCGTCCACCACTAACAGTTCAGTGCGACTGCCGAAGGTGATACCGCCCCACGCCATAACGCTTCCGCCCCCGAACAGATCGACCTGACGTACACATGCGTCGGCGTAACGTTCACCGCGTCTGCGATATACCCGCTCTCTGCCATCCGCTCGACGCAAACAGAACCGCGATTCATCGCTAAACATCACCGAATTCCACTGTAACCGAGTCCAGCGAGCACGTTCCGTCGTCCATTCCCGCCCTACGTCACGGTGACGTCGTGTCAGGATGGGTCCAACGTATGGCCGATAGGCACTAATACCACGTTCACCGAGCCGGTTCCTGACTGTTTGTGCACTGATGCGATTGTTGGTCATCCCAGGAGTAATGGCAGCTGTGTGCGTAGCAGGTAGGAACCGGTCACGTAAATGTGACGTCCGAATGTGACGGTCCTGTTCACGCGTCGTCACACGTGGTCGACCAGATCTTGGACGGTCGTCCACCGATCCATGTGTTCGATAACGTCGAAGTAGACGTGTTATCGTGATCCGCGTAACCCCGAGTCGATTTGCGACGTCACGCTGACGTAAACCGCCGTCAATCATGCCAATGGCACGCATTCTCTGATTGCGGTTTAGCCTAGGCATTTTGTTAGAGGTAACAATGGGTATGTAAGGTGTTTTTCCTCGATGATAATGCAATACCAGTACAATAAACCGGTTTTCCGATTTGTACATGTGTAGGAAGTTGTCTTTGTTGAGGAGCACGTGCAAATCGGAAATTCGGCGTTCCAGGATTATCGGGTGTTTATTTACCTGTGTTTATGGTTGGCTGACGTTGCAATAAGATACCCAGTACTGATACGTAATAATATATTAAACCTTTCTATGGTTTTATCCGTTTTACGTCATTTTTAGTTTGGTATCGTTTCTTTTTTGACTCAGTATATATACACAAGGGAGAGGATTACGGTATACAAATATACAAGGGAGAAGTTCAAGGTATACATATATATATACAAGGGAGAGGATTACGGTATACAAATATACAAGGGAGAAGTTCAAGGTATACATACATATATATACAAGGGAGAAGTTCAAGGTATACATATATATACAAGGGAGAGGATTACGGTATACAAATATACAAGGGAGAAGTTCAAGGTATACATATATATACAAGGGAGAGGATTACGGTATACATATATATATATATATATATACAAGGGAGAAGTTTAAGGTATACATATATATATATATATATATATATTGTATTCAAAAGTGAAACGGCAAGCACTCGTTGCATATATATATATATTGCCGTTTCACTTTTGAATACAACACGATTCTGCTACCTATCAATTTATTCCTCACACACACTTACTGCTACACAAACTCAATCTCCCCCACATAATGCAATGCGAGAGTATATATATGGTAGGTATGCTCCTTCTGAACTAATATGCATGTAAATCATGAAAACATCATGATACTAAAGAAAACAGGTATGAACATAGACCATGGAAGGATCTCATGGACGGAGCCATCCATGGAAGGAGCAATCCACAGAAGGAGCAGTCCATGGAAGGAGTAATCCACAGAAGGAGCAATCCATGGAAGGAGCAATCCACAGAAGGAGCAGTCCATGGAAGGAGCAATCCACAGAAGGAGCAATCCATGGAAGGAGTAATCCACAGAAGGAGCAATCCATGGAAGGAGTAATCCATGGAAGGAGCAATCCACAGAAGGAGCAGTCCACAGAAGGAGCAATCCATGGAAGGAGTAATCCATGGAAGGAGCAATCCATGGAAGGAGCAATCCACGGAAGGAGCAATCCATGGAAGGAGCAATCCACAGAAGGAGCAGTCCATGGAAGGAGCAATCCATGGAAGGAGCAATCCATGGAAGGAGCAGTCCATGGAAGGAGCAATCCATGGAAGGAGTAATCCATGGAAGGAGCAATCCATGGAAGGAGCAATCCACAGAAGGAGCGTCCATGGAAGGAGTATCCACAGAACACAACCAAAAATCCAGAAGAGCAGTCCATGGAAGGAGCAATCCATGGAAGGAGCAATCCATGGAAGGAGCAATCCAAGGAACATAAGGAGCAATCCACAGAAGGAGCAATCCATGAAAGGAGTAATCCACAGGAGCAATCCACAGAAGGAGCAATCCATGGAAGGAGTAATCCATGGAAGGAGCAATCCATGGAAGGAGTAATCCACAGAAGGAGTAATCCAAGGAGCAGTCCATGAAAGGAGTAGTCCACAGAAGGAGCAATCCACAGAACGAGCAATCCATGAAAGGAGTAATCCACGAAAGGAGCAATCCATGGAAGGAGCCATCCATGAAGGAGTAATCCACAGAAGGAGCAGTCCATGAAAGGAGCAATCCACAGAAGGAGCAATCCATGGAAGGAGTAATCCACAGTAGGAGCAGTCCATGAAGGAGCCATCCACAAACATGGAAGGAGCAATCCACAGGAGCCATCCATGGAAGGAATAATCCACAGAAGGAGCAGACCATGAAAGGAGCAATCCACAGAAGGAGCAGTCCATAGAAGGAGCCATCCATGGAAGGAGCAATCCAGGGAAGGAGTAATCCACAGAAGGAGCAGACCATGGAAGGAGCAATCCACAGAAGGAGCAATCCATGGAAGGAATAATCCACAAGGAGCAGACCATGAAAGGAGCAATCCACAGAAGGAGCAGTCCATGGAAGGAGCCATCCATGGAAGGAGCAATCCAGGGAAGGAGTAATCCACAGAAGGAGTAGTCCATGGAAGGAGCAGTCCATGGAAGGAGTAATCCACAGGAGCAATCCATGGAAGGAGCAATCCACAGAAGGAGCAATCCACAGTAGGAGCAATCCATGCAATGAGCCATCCATGGAAGGAGCAATCCAGGGAAGGAGTAATCCACAGAAGGATCAGTCCATGGAAGGAGCAGTCCATGGAAGGAGCAATCCATGGAAGGAGCAATCCACAGAAGGAGCCATCCATGGAAGGAGTAATCCACAGAAGGAGCAATCCATGGAAGGAGCAATCCACAGAAGGAGTAATCCACAGAAGGAGCAATCCATAGAAGGAGTAATCCATGGAAGGAGTAATCCACAGAAGGAGCAATCCATAGAAGGAGTAATCCATGGAAGGAGCAATCCACAGAAGGAGCAATCCACAGAAGGAGCAATCCATAGAAGGAGCAATCCATAGAAGGAGCAGTCCATGGAAGGAGCAATCCACAGAAGGAGCAATCCATGGAAGGAGCAATCCACAGAAGG
>CM026399.1:41293611-41317034 GCA_014843695.1 Archivesica marissinica | reverse complement strand
AAATAAATGTGTATAAATAAATAAAAAAAGAAAAGAATAGACCACTCACTACTAGAAGACACCACTCACTGCTGGGTTACGCTATCCACTACTAGAATAGATCACTCACTGCTCGAGTACACTATTCACTACTAGAATAGATCACTCACTGCTCGAGTACACTATCCACTACTAGAATAGATCACCCACTGCTCGAGTACACTATCCATTACTATAATACACTACTCACTGCTCGAGTACACTATCCACTACTAGAATACATCACTCACTGCTCGAGTACACTATCCACTACTAGAATACACCACTCACTGCTCAAGTACACTATCCACTATTAGAATACACCACTCACTGCTCGAGTACACTCTCCACTACTAGCATACACCACTCACTGCTCGAGTACACTATCCAATACTAGCATAAACCACTCACTGCTCGGGTACACTATTCACTACTAGCATGCACCACTCACTGCTGGGTTACACTATCCACTACTAGAATACACCACTCACTGATGGGTTATGCTATCCACTACTAGAATACACAACTCACTGATGGGTTATGCTATCCACTACTAGAATACACAACTCACTGATGGGTTATGCTATCCACTATTAGAATACACCACTCACTGCTCGAGTACACTATCCACTACTAGAATACACCACTCACTGATGGGTTATGCTATCCACTACTAGAATACACAACTCACTGATGGGTTATGCTATCCACTACTAGAATACACAACTCACTGATGGGTTATGCTATCCACTACTAGAATACTCCACTCACTGATGGGTTATGCTATCCACTACTAGAATACACCACTCACTGCACGAGTACACTATCCACTACTAGCATACATCACTCACTGCTCGAGTATACTATCCACTACTAGAATACACCACTCACTGCTCGAGTACACTATCCACTACTAGAATACACCACTCACTGCTCGAGTACACTATCCACTACTAGCATACACCACTCACTGCTCGAGCACACTATCCACTACTAGTATGCACCACTCACTGCTCGAGTACACTATCCACTACTAGCATACACCACTCATTGCTCGAGTACACTATCCACTACTAGCATACACCACTCACTGCTCGAGTACACTATCCACTACTAGCATACACCACTCACTGCTCGAGCACACTATCCACTACTAGTATGCACCACTCACTGCTCGAGTACACTATCCACTACTAGCATACACCACTCATTGCTCGAGTACACTATCCACTACTAGCATACACCACTCACTGCTCGAGTACACTATCCACTACTAGCATACACCACTCACTGCTCGAGTACACTATCCACTACTAGATACACCACTCACTGCTCGAGTACACTATCCACTACTAGCATACACCACTCATTGCTCGAGTACACTATCCACTACTAGCATACACCACTCACTGCTCGAGTACACTATCCACTACTAGCATACACCACTCACTGCTCGAGTACACTATCCACTACTAGCATACACCACTCACTACTCGAGTGACACACATTGACACACAGTCGGTGTGAGATCATGTGTTCTGTCATTGATATATTGTAGATGTAGTATATACCTGGATCAACTATATATAACTGCAGTCAGACGGACACGCCTCTACGGAGTAGACTGTAGATGTAGTGTATACCTGGATCAACTATATATAACTGCAGTCAGACGGACACGCCTCTAAGGAGTAGACTGTAGATGTAGTGTATACCTGGATCAACTATATCGAACTGCAGTCAGAATGATCCGCCTCTAAGGAGTAGACTGTAGATGTAGTGTATACCTGGATCAACTCTATAGAACTGCAGTCAGAATGATCCGCCTCTAAGGAGTAGACTGTAGATGTAGTGTATACCTGGATCAACTCTATAGAACTGCAGTCAGAATTATTCCGCCTCTAAGGAGTAGACTGTAGATGTAGTGTATACCTGGATCAACTATATATAACTGCAGTCAGACGGACACGCCTCTAAGGAGTAGACTGTAGATGTAGTGTATACCTGGATCAACTATATCGAACTGCAGTCAGAATGATCCGCCTCTAAGGAGTAGACTGTAGATGTAGTGTATACCTGGATCAACTCTATAGAACTGCAGTCAGAATGATCCGCTTCTAAGGAGTAGACTGTAGATGTAGTGTATACCTGGATCAACTATATATAACTGCAGTCAGAATGATCCGCCTCTAAGGAGTAGACTGTAGATGTAGTGTATACCTGGATCAACTATATTGAACTGCAGTCAGACGGACACGCCTCTAAGGAGTAGATTGTAGATGTAGTGTATACCTTGATCAACTATATATAACTGCAGTCAGACGGACACGCCTCTAAGGAGTAGACTGTAGATGTAGTGTATACCTGGATCAACTATATAGAACTGCAGTCAGAATGATCCGCCTCTAAGGAGTAGACTGTAGATGTAGTGTATACCTGGATCAACTATATATAAATGCAGTCAGACGGACACGCCTCTAAGGAGTAGACTGTAGATGTAGTGTATACCTGGATCAACTATATCGAACTGCAGTCAGACGGACACGCCTCTAAGGAGTATACTGTAAATGTAGTGTATACCTGGATCAACTATATAGAACTGCAGTCAGACGGACACGCCTCTAAGGAGTAGACTGTAGATGTAGTGTATACCTGGATCAACTATATAGAACTGCAGTCAGAATGATCCGCCTCTAAGGAGTAGACTGTAGATGTAGTGTATACCTGGATCAACTATATAGAACTGCAGTCAGATGGATCCGCCTCTAAGGAGAAGACTATAGATGTAGTGTATACCTGGATCAACTATATAGCTGGCCTCACTGGCAACACTATCATTTTCTTAGAGTACAACCCATTTAAGATACCGACATCTATGTGTTGTATATAATTATATTGGGTTATGTGTTTTTGAAAATAAAATAGTTGATTCCGGAATCTCATTAATTGTGGACGTATTTACTACATTACTATGTCCTATATACGGAACAGTTGTGTATACAATTATCAGACCATATGTTATGATCTGTTATCTGTAATTGTATGTCCCATGCGGACAGTAACAGACGGTTCTGTATTCCAGTAATTAACACGTTTGACATTAAAAAACAAAAAAGTTTATACAAATTTATTTTAGCTCGATTGTGAAACAAGTTCTTTCAACTTATATTTAATCACTCTCGAGACCTCATTCCTGGTGGAATCCATCGCCACGAGGGAGAGAGAAGAGGCAACGTGGAATTTAAATGCCTTGCCTAAGGGCACAATCGTAACGGCTCCAGCGGGGCTCTAACTCCGGACCTTTCGCACCTGAAACGTTGGACTGGTAATCCAAGGACTTTAAACCGAGGTCTCGTGTACACCGTGCACGTAAAAGAACCAGAGGAGACTCTGTAATGGGGCTCGAACACTGTGCACTACCGCCATATCGTTAATGATTAGGGGCATGTCTTATATCTTACTACGACGTATGAGCGGAGTATTGCACAACTTTGTCCTATCTAATATATATGGTATGTAGTGTTGAAAGGGTTAATAGTCACTGTTGTTGCTCCTATGTTGTTGCTCCTATGCTATTGCTCCTATTGATGTTGCATCTACTGTTGTTGCTCCTACTGCTGTTGCTCCTATTGTGGTTGCTCCCACTGTTGTTGCTCCTATTGTTGTTGCTACTATTGGTGTTGCTCCAGCTATTGTTGCTCCTATTGTTGTTGCTCCTACAGTTTTTGCTACTGTTTTTGTTGCTCATATTGCTGTTGCTCCTACTGTTGTTCTCAAACTGTTGTTGCTCCTATTGATATTGCTCCAGCTGTTGTTGCTCCTACTGTTGATGCTCCTATTGTTGTTCTCATACTGTTGTTGCTCCTATTGATATTGCTCCAGCTGTTGTTGCTCCTACTGTTGATACGCCTACTCTTGTGCTCATACTGTTGTTGCTCCTACTGGTGCTGCTACTATTATTGTTGCTCCTACTGATGTTGCTCCTGCTGTTATTGCTACTGCTGTTGTTGCTCCAGCTGTCGTTACTGGTGTTGCTTCTACTGTTGTTACTCATATTGTTGTTGCTCCTATTGTTGATACTCATACTGTTGTTGCTCATACCGATGTGTATCATATTGTTGTTGCTCCTACTGCTGTTGTTCCGATTGATGTTGCTCCTACTATTGTTGCTCCTATTGTTGTTGCTCATACTGTTGTTGCTCCTACTAATGTGTCTCCTATCGATGTTGCTCCTATTGCTGTTGCTCCTATTGCTGTTGCTCCTATTGATGTTGCTCATACTGTTGTTGCTCATACTGTTGTTGCTCATATTGCTGTTGCTCCTATTGTTGTTGCTCCTACTACTGTTGTTGCTCCTACTCTTGTTCTCATACTGTTGTTGCTCCTATTAGTGTTGCTCATATTGTTATTGTTCCTACTGCTATTGTTGTTCCTACTGTTGTTGCTCCTACTGTTGTTGCTCCTATTATTGTTGCTCCTACAATTGTTGTTCACACTGTTGTTGTTCCTATTGTTGTTGCACTGCTGGTGTTGCTCCTACTGTTGTTTGTTCCTACTGTTGTTGCTCCTACTATTGTCGCTCATAATGTTGTTGCTCATACTGTTGTTGCTCCTACTGTTGTTGCTCCTACTATTGTCGCTCCTACTGTTGTTGCTCATACTGTTGTTTCGCCTACTGTTGTTGCTCATACTGTTGTTGCTCATACAGTTGTGTGTTCCTACTATTGTTGCTCCTACTTTTGTTGCTCCTACTGTTGTTGCTCATACTCGTGTTGCTCATACTCTTGTTGCACATACTGGTGTTGCTCATACTGCTGTTGCTCATATTGTTGTTGCTCCTACTAGTGTTTGCTCCCACTGTTATTGATCCTACTGTTATTGCTCCTGATGTTGTTGCTCCAGCTGTTGTTGCTCCTACTGTTGTTGCTACTACTGTTGTTGCTCCTACTAGTGTTGCTCATAATGTTGTTACTCCTACTGTTGTTGCTCATAATGTTGTTGTTCGTACTGTTGTTGCTCCTACTGATGTTGCTCATACTCTTGTTGCTCATACTGTTGTTTGTTCCTACTATTGTTGCTTCTACTGTTGTTGCTTCTACTGTTGTTGCTCCTACTTGTGTGTTCCTACTATTGTTGCTCCTATTGTTGTTGCTCCTACTGATGTTGATGCTCCTACTCTTGTTGTTCCTATTGGTGTTATTCATACTGTTGTTGCTCCTGTTGTTGTTGCTCCTACTGTTGATGCGCCTACTGTTGTTGCTCCTACTGTTGTTGCTCCTACTGTTGTTGCTCATACTGATATGTCTACTCTTGTTGTTGCTCCTATTGTTGTTGCTCCTACTGTTATTGGTGCTCCTACTGTTGTTGCTCCTACTATTGTTGTTGCTCCTACTATTGTTACTCATATTGTTGTTTCTCCTACTATTGTTGCTCATACTGTTGTTACTCCTATTGTTGTTGCCTGCTGGTGTTGCTCCTACTGTTGTTGCTCCTGCTGTTGTTGCTCCTACTGTTGTTGCTCATATTGATGTTGCTCCTACTAGTGTTGCTCCTACTGTTTGTTGTTTCTATTGTTGTTTCTCATACTGTTGTTGCTCCTATTCGTGTTGCTCCTACAATTGTTGCTCATACTGTTGTTGCTCCTACTGTTGTTTGCTACTACTGTTGTTTGCTCCTACTCTTGTTGCTCCTACTGTTGGTTGCTCCTACTGTTGGTTGCTCCTACTGCTGTTGATCCTACTGCTGTTGATCCTAATGTTGTTGCTCATATTGTTGTTGCTCCTAATTTTGTTCTCATATTGTTGATGCGCCTATTGTTGTTTGCTCCTAATCGTGTTGCTCCTACTGTTGTTGCTCCTACTATTTTTGCTCCTACTATTGTTTGCTCCTAATGTTAGTTGCTCCTACTGTTGTTGTTCCTACTTTTGTTGCTCCTACTGTTGTTGCACATACTGTTGTTGCTCCTTCTGTTGTTTGCTCCTACTCTTGTTGCTCCTATTGTTGTTGCCCTGCTGTTGCTGCTCCTACTGTTGTTCCTATTGGTGTTATTCATACTGCTGTTGCTCCTGTTGTTGTTGATCCTACTGTTGATGCGCGTACTGATGTTGCTCCTACTCTTGCTGCTCCTATTGTTGTTGCTAATATTGTTGTTGATCCTACTGTTGTTGCTCCTACTGGTGTTGCTCCTACTGTTGGTGCTCATACTTTTGTTGCTCCTACTATTGTTGCTCCTACTGTTGTTGCTCATATTGTTGTTGCGCCTTCTGTTGTTCCTACTGTTGTTGATCCTACTGTTGATGCTCATACTATTGTTGCTCATACTGTTGTTGCTCCTACTGTTGTTGCTCCAGCTGTTGTTGCTCCTACTGTTGTTGCTCCTTCTGTTGTTGCTCCAGTTGTTGTTGCTACTATTGTTGTTGCTCCTATTGTTGTTAGTCATACTGATGTTGCTCCTACTGTTGTTGCTCCTACTGTTGTTGTTGCTCCTACTCCTGTTGCTCCTACTATTGTTCACATACTGTTCTTGCTCCTGCTGTTGTTGCTTATACTGTTGTTGCTTATATTGTTGTTGCTTATATTGTTGTTGCTTATACTGTTGTTGCTTATACTGTTGTTGCTTATACTGTTGTTGCTCATGCTGTTGTTGCTCCTATTGTTATTACTCATACTGTTGTTGCTCCCGCTGTTGTTGCTCATAATGTTGTTGCTCCTATTGGTGTTACTCCTACTGCTGTTGCTTCTACTATTGTTGCTCCTACTAGTGTTGCTCCTACTGTTGTTGCTCCGTTTGGTGTTGTTGCTCATACACTTGTTGCTCCTACTAGTGTTGCTCCTATTGTTGTTGCTCCTATTGTTGTTGCTCCTATTGTTGTTGCTCCTATTGTTGTTGCTCCTATTGGTGTTACTCCTACTGTTGTTGCTTCTACTTGTGTTGCTCCTACTGTTGTTGCTCCTTTTGGTGTTGCTCCTAGAGTTGTTGCTCCTACTGTTGTTGCGCCTACTGTTGTTGCTCACATTGGTGTTACTCCTACTGCTGTTGCTTCTACTGTTGCTGCTCCTACTATTGTTGCTCCTACTGTTGTTGCTCCTTTTGGTGTTGCCCCTAGAGTTGTTGCGCCTACTGTTGTTGCTGCTATTGGTGTTGCTCATACTGATGTTGCTTCTACTTTTGTTGCTCCTAATGTTGTTGCTCCTACTGTTGTTGCTCCTACTGGTGTTGCTCCTATTGTTGTTGCTCCTATTGGTGTTACTCCTACTGATGTTCTTCTACTTTTGTTGCTCCTAGTGTTGTTGCTCCTTTTGGTGTTGCTCCTATATTTGTTGCTCCTACTGTCGTACATTGTATGCGAGTGTCCCGTGCATTGTATGTGAATGTCCCGTGCATTGTATGCGACTGTCCCGTGCATTGTATGCGAGTGTCCCGTGCATTGTATGCTAGTGTCCCGTGCATTGTATGCAAGTGTCCCGTGCATGGTATGCGACTGTCCCATGCATTGTATGCGACTGTCCCGTGCATTGTATGCGAGTATCCCGTGCATTGTATGCGAGTGTCTCGTGCATTGTATGCGAGTGTCCCGTGCATTGTATGCGAGTTATGTGCATTGTGGGCGACTGTCCCGTACATTGTATGCGACTGTCCCCTTGCATTGTATGCGACTGTCCCGTGCATTGTATGCGACTGTCCCGTGAATTGTATGCGACTGTCCCGTGCATTGTATGCGAATGTCCCGTGCATTGTATGCGAGTGTCCCGTGCATTGTATGCTAGTGTCCCGTGCATTGTATGCGAGTGTCCCGTGCATTGTATGCGACTGTCCCGTGTATTGTATGCGAGTGTCCCGTGTATTGTATGCGAGTGTCCCGTGCATTGTATGCGACTCTCCCGTGCATTGTATGTGTGCATTGTATGGGACTGTCCCGTGCATTGTATGCGAGTGTCCCGTACATTGTATGCGAGTGTCCCGTGCATTGTATGTGAATGTCCCGTGCATTGTATGCGACTGTCCCGTGCATTGTATGCGAGTGTCCCGTGCATTGTATGCTAGTGTCCCGTGCATAGTATGCGAGTGTCCCGTGCATTGTATGCGAGTGTTCCGTGCATTGTATGCGACTGTCCCGTGCATTGTATGCGAGTGTCCCGTGCATTGTATGCGACTGTCCCGTGCATTGTATGCGACCGTCCCGTGCATTGTATGCGACTGTCCCGTGCATTGTATGCGACTGTCCCGTGCATTGTATGTGAGTGTCCCGTGCATTGTATGCGACTGTCCCGTGCATTGTATGCGAGTGTCCCGTGCATTGTATGCGAGTGTCCCGTGCATTGTATGCGAGTATCCCGTGCATTGTATGCGACTGTCCCGTGCATTGTATGTGAGTGTCCCGTGCATTGTATGCGACTGTCCCGTGCATTGTATGCGACTGTCACGTGCATTGTATGCGACTGTCCCGTGCATTGTATGTGACTGTCCCGTGCATTGTATGTGTGCATTGTATGCGACTGTCCCGTGCATTGTATGTGTGCATTGTATGCGACTGTCCCGTGCATTGTATGCGAGTGTCCCGTGCATTGTAGCGACTGTCCCGTGCATTGTATGCGACTGTCCCGTACATTGTATGTGCGTGTCCCGTGCATTGTCTGCGACTGTCCCGTGCATTGTATGGGACTGTCCCGTGCATTGTATGCGAGTGTCCCGTACATTGTATGCGAGTGTCCCGTGCATTGTATGCGACTGTCCCGTGCATTGTACGCGAGTGTTCCGTGCATTGTATGCGACTGTCCCGTACATTGTATGTGCGTGTCCCGTGCATTGTCTGCAGACTGTCCCGTGCATTGTATGTGAGTGTCCCGTGCATTGTATGCGAGTGTCCCGTGTATTGTATGCGACTCTCCCGTGCATTGTATGCGAGTGTCCCGTGCATTGTATGCGACTGTCCCGTGCATTGTATGCGAATGTCCCGTGCATTGTATGCGACTGTCCCGTTCATTGTATGCGACTGTCCCGTGCATTGTATGCGACTGTCCCGTGCATTGTATGATGTCCGTGCATTGTATGCGAGTGTCCCGTGCATTGTATGTGAGTGTCCCGTGCATTGTATGTGTACATTGTATGCGAGTGTCCCGTGCATTGTATGTGAGTGTCCCGTGCATTGTATGTGTGCAGTGTATGCGAGTGTCCCGTGCATTGTATGCAAGTGTCCCGTGCATTGTATGCGACTGTCCCGTGCATTGTATGTGTGCAGTGTATGCGAGTGTCCCGTGCATTGTATGCGAGTGTCCCGTGTATTGTATGCGAGTGTCCCGTGCATTGTATGCGACTGTCCCGTGCATTGTATGTGTGCATTGTATGCGAGTGTCCCGTGCATTGTATGCGAGTGTCCCGTGCATTGTATGTGTGCATTGTATGCGACTGTCCCGTGCATTGTATGCGAGTGTCCCGTGCATTGTATGCGAGTGTCCCGTGCATTGTATGTGAATGTCCCGTGCATTGTATGCGACTGTCCCGTGCATTGTATGCGAGTGTCCCGTGCATTGTATGCTAGTGTCCCGTGCATTGTATGCGAGTGTCCCGTGCATGGTATGCGACTGTCCCATGCATTGTATGCGACTGTCCCGTGCATTGTATGCGAGTATCCCGTGCATTGTATGCGACTGTCCCGTGCATTATATGCGACTGTCCCGTGCATTGTATGCGACTGTCCCGTGCATTGTATGCGACTGTCCCGTGCATTGTATGCGAGTGTCCCGTGCATTGTATGCGAGTGTCTCGTGCATTGTATGCGAGTGTCCCGTGCATTGTATGCGAGTGTCCCGTGCATTGTGGGCGACTGTCCCGTACATTGTATGCGACTGTCCCCTTGCATTGTATGCGACTGTCCCGTGCATTGTATGCGACTGTCCCGTGAATTGTATGCGACTGTCCCGTGCATTGTATGCGAATGTCCCGTGCATTGTATGCGACTCTCCCGTGCATTGTATGCGAGTGTCCCGTGCATTGTATGCGACTGTCCCGTGCATGGTATGCGACTGTCCCATGCATTGTATGCGACTGTCCCCTGCATTGTATGCGAGTATCCCGTGCATTGTATGCGACTGTCCCGTGCATTGTATGCGACTGTCCCGTGCATTGTATGCGACTGTCCCGTACATTGTATGCGACTGTCCGGTGCATTGTATGCGACTGTCCCGTGCTTTGTATGCGACTGTCCCGTGCATTGTATGCGACTGTCCCGTGCATTGTATGCGATTGTCCCGTGCATTGTATGTGACTGTCCCGTGCATTGTATGTGAGTGTCCCGTGCATTGTATGCGACTGTCCCGTGCATTGTATGCGACTGTCACGTGCATTGTATGCGACTGTACCGTGCATTGTATGTGACTGTCCCGTGCATTGTATTTGTGCATTGTATGCGACTGTCCCGTGAATTGTATGCGAGTGTCCCGTTTATTGTAACGACTGTCCCGTGCATTGTATGCGACTGTCCCGTGCATTGTATGTGTGCATTGTATGGGACTGTCCCGTGCATTGTATGCGAGTGTCCCGTACATTGTATGCGAGTGTCCCGTGCATTGTATGCGACTGTCCCGTGCATTGTATGCGACTGTCCCGTGCATTGTATGCGACTGTCCAGTGCATTGTATGCGACTGTCCCGTGCATTGTATGCGAGTGTCCCGTGCATTGTATGCGAGTGTCCCGTGCATTGTATGCGAGTGTCCCGTGCATGGTATGCGACTGTCCCATGCATTGTATGCGACTGTCCCGTGCATTGTATGCGAGTGTCCCGTGCATTGTATGCGACTGTCCCGTGCATTGTATGCGACTGTCCCGTGCATTGTATGCGACTGTCCCGTGCATTGTATGCGAGTGTCCCGTGCATTGTATGCGAGTGTCTCGTGCATTGTATGCGAGTGTCCCGTGCATTGTATGCGAGTGTCCCGTGCATTGTATGCGACTGTCCCGTGCATTGTATGTGTGCATTGTATGGGACTGTCCCGTGCATTGTATGCGAGTGTCCCGTGCATTGTATGCGAGTGTCCCGTGCATTGTATGCGAATGTCCCGTGCATTGTATGCGACTGTCCCGTGCATTGTATGCGACTGTCCCGTGCATTGTATGCGACTGTCCCGTGTATTGTATGCGAGTGTCCCGTGCATTGTGTGTGGGCATTGTATGCGACTGTCCCGTGCATTGTATGCGAGTGTCCCGTGCATTGTATGCGAGTGTCCCGTGCATTGTATGCGACTGTCCCGTGCATTGTATGCGAGTGTCCCGTGCATTGTATGCGACTGTCCCGTGCATTGTGTGTGGGCATTGTATGCGACTGTCCCGTGCATTGTATGCGAGTGTCCCGTGTATTGTATGGGACTCTCCCGTGCATTGTATGCGAGTGTCCCGTGCATTGTATGCGACTGTCCCGTGCATTGTATGCGAGTGGCTCGTGCATTGTATGCGAGTGTCCCGTGCATTGTATGCGAATGTCCCGTGCATTGTATGCGAGTGTCCCGTGCATTGTATGCAAGTGTCCCGTGCATTGTATGCGACTGTCCCGTGCATTGTATGCGAGTGTCCCGTGCATTGTATGCGACTGTCCCGTGCATTGTATGCGACTGTCCCGTGCATTGTATGTGTGCAGTGTATGCGAGTGTCACGTGTATTGTATGTGAGTGTCCCATGCATTGTATGTGTGCAGTGTATGCGAGTGTCACGTGTATTGTATGTGAGTGCCCCATGCATTGTATGTGTGCAGTGTATGCGAGTGTCCCGTGCATTGTATGCGACTGTCCCGTGCATTGTATGCGACTGTCCCGTGTATTGTATGCGAGTGTCCCGTGTATTGTATGCGAGTGTCCCGTGCATTGTATGCGACTGTCTCGTGCATTGTATGCGAGTGTCCCGTGCATTGTATGCGACTGTCCCGTGCATTGTATGCGAGTGTCCCGTGCATTGTATGCGACTGTCCCGTGCATTGTATGCGAGTGTCCCGTGCATTGTATGCGAGTGTCCCGTGCATTGTATGCGAGTGTCCCGTGCATTGTATGCGACTGTCCCGTGCATTGTATGCGACTGTCCCGTGCATTGTATGCGAGTGTCCCGTGCATTGTATGCGACTGTCCCGTGCATTGTATGCGACTGTCCCGTGCATTGTATGCGACTGTCCCGTGCATTGTATGCGACTGTCCCGTGCATTGTATGCGAGTGTCCCGTGCATTGTATGCGACTGTCCCGTGCATTGTATGCGAGTGTCCCGTGCATTGTATGCGAGTGTCCCGTGCATTGTATGCGACTGTCCCGTGCATTGTATGCGAGTGTCCCGTGCATTGTATGCGACTGTCCCGTGCATTGTATGCGACTGTCCCGTGCATTGTATGCGACTGTCCCGTGCATTGTATGCGACTGTCCCGTGCATTGTATGCGAGTGTCCCGTGCATTGTATGCGAGTGTCCCGTGCATTGTATGCGAGTGTCCCGTGCATTGTATGCGACTGTCCCGTGCATTGTATGTGAGTGTCCCGTGCATTGTATGTGTGCATTGTATGCGACTGTCCCGTGCATTGTATGTGTGCATTGTATGCGACTGTCCCGTGCATTGTATGCGAGTGTCCCGTGCATTGTATGCGACTGTCCCGTGCATTGTATGCGACTGTCCCGTGCATTGTATGCGAGTGTCCCGTGCATTGTATGCGACTGTCCCGTGCATTGTATGCGACTGTCCCGTGCATTGTATGCGAGTGTCCCGTGCATTGTATGCGAGTGTCCCGTGCATTGTATGCGACTGTCCCGTGCATTGTATGCGACTGTCCCGTGCATTGTATGCGACTGTCCCGTGCATTGTATGCGAGTGTCCCGTGCATTGTATGCGACTGTCCCGTGCATTGTATGCGACTGTCCCGTGCATTGTATGCGAGTGTCCCGTGCATTGTATGCGACTGTCCCGTGCATTGTATGCGACTGTCCCGTTCATTGTATGCGAGTGTCCCGTGCATTGTATGCGACTGTCCCGTGCATTGTATGCGACTGTCCCGTGCATTGTATGCGAGTGTCCCGTGCATTGTATGTTACTGTCCCGTGCATTGTATGTGTGCATTGTATGCGACTGTCCCGTGCATTGTATGCGAGTGTCCCGTGCATTGTATGCGACTGTCCCGTACATTGTATGTGCGTGTCCCGTGCATTGTCTGCGACTGTCCCGTGCATTGTATGGGACTGTCCCGTGCATTGTATGCGAGTGTCCCGTACATTGTATGCGAGTGTCCCGTGCATTGTATGCGACTGTCCCGTGCATTGTACGCGAGTGTCCCGTGCATTGTATGCGACTGTCCCGTACATTGTATGTGCGTGTCCCGTGCATTGTCTGCGACTGTCCCGTGCATTGTATGTGAGTGTCCCGTGCATTGTATGCGACTGTCCCGTGCATTGTATGCGACGGTCCCTTGCATTGTATGCGAGTGTCCTGTGCATTGTATGCGACTGTCCCGTGCATTGTATGCGACTGTCCCGTGCATTGTATGAGACTGTCCCGTGCATTGTATGCGAGTGTCCTGTGCATTGTATGTGAGTGTCTCGTGCATTGTATGCGAATGTCCCGTGCATTGTATGCGAGTGTCCCGTGCATTGTATGCGACTGTCCCGTGCATTGTATGCGACTGTCCCGTGTATTGTATGCGAGTGTCCCGTGCATTGTGTGTGGGCATTGTATGCGACTGTCCCGTGCATTGTATGCGAGTGTCCCGTGCATTGTATGCGAGTGTCCCGTGCATTGTATGCGAGTGTCCCGTGCATTGTATGCGAGTGTCCCGTGCATTGTATGCGACTGTCCCGTGCATTGTATGCGACTGTCCCGTGTATTGTATGCGAGTGTCCCGTGAATTGTGTGTGGGCATTGTATGCGACTGTCCCGTGCATTGTATGAGACTGTCCCGTGCATTGTATGCGAGTGTCCCGTGCATTGTATGCGAGTGTCTCGTGCATTGTATGCGAATGTCCCGTGCATTGTATGCGAGTGTCCCGTGCATTATATGCGACTGTCCCGTGTATTGTATGCAAGTGTCCCGTGCATTGTGTGTGGGCATTGTATGCGACTGTCCCGTGCATTGTATGCGAGTGTCCCGTGCATTGTATGCGAGTGTCCCGTGCATTGTATGCGTCTGTCCCGTGCATTGTATGCGAGTGTCCCGTGCATTGTATGCGACTGGCCCGTGCATTGTATGTGTGTGTCCCGTGCATTGTATGCGACTTTCCCGTGCATTGTATGTGAGTGTCCCGTGCATTGTATGCGAGTGTCCCGTGTATTGTATGGGACTCTCCCGTGCATTGTATGCGAGTGTCCCGTGCATTGTATGCGACTGTCCCGTGCATTGTATGCGAGTGGCTCGTGCATTGTATGCGAGTGTCCCGTGCATTGTATGCGAATGTCCCGTGCATTGTATGCGAGTGTCCCGTGCATTGTATGCAAGTGTCCCGTGCATTGTATGCGACTGTCCCGTGCATTGTATGCGAGTGTCCCGTGCATTGTATGCGACTGTCCCGTGCATTGTATGCGACTGTCCCGTGTATTGTATGTGTGCAGTGTATGCGAGTGTCACGTGTATTGTATGTGAGTGTCCCATGCATTGTATGTGTGCAGTGTATGCGAGTGTCACGTGTATTGTATGTGAGTGCCCCATGCATTGTATGTGTGCAGTGTATGCGAGTGTCCCGTGCATTGTATGCGACTGTCCCGTGCATTGTATGCGACTGTCCCGTGTATTGTATGCGAGTGTCCCGTGTATTGTATGCGAGTGTCCCGTGCATTGTATGCGACTGTCTCGTGCATTGTATGCGAGTGTCCCGTGCATTGTATGCGACTGTCCCGTGCATTGTATGCGAGTGTCCCGTGCATTGTATGCGACTGTCCCGTGCATTGTATGCGAGTGTCCCGTGCATTGTATGCGAGTGTCCCGTGCATTGTATGCGAGTGTCCCGTGCATGGTATGCGACAGTCCCCTGCATTGTATGCGACTGTCCCGTGCATTGTATGCGAGTGTCCCGTGCATTGTATGCGACTGTCCCGTGCATTGTATGCGACTGTCCCGTGCATTGTATGCGACTGTCCCGTTCCTTGTATGCGACTGTCCCGTGCATTGTCTGCGAGTGTCCCGTGCATTGTATGCGACTGTCCCGTGCATTGTATGCGAGTGTCCCGTGCATTGTATGCGAGTGTCCCGTGCATTGTATGCGACTGTCCCGTGCATTGTATGCGAGTGTCCCGTGCATTGTATGCGACTGTCCCGTGCATTGTATGCGACCGTCCCGTGCATTGTATGCGACTGTCCCGTGCATTGTATGCGACTGTCCCGTGCATTGTATGCGAGTGTCCCGTGCATTGTATGCGAGTGTCCCGTGCATTGTATGCGAGTATCCCGTCCATTGTATGCGACAGTCCCGTTCATTGTATGTGAGTGTCCCGTGCATTGTATGTGTGCATTGTATGCGACTGTCCCGTGCATTGTATGTGTGCATTGTATGCGACTGTCCCGTGCATTGTATGCGAGTGTCCCGTGCATTGTAGCGACTGTCCCGTGCATTGTATGCGACTGTCCCGTACATTGTATGTGCGTGTCCCGTGCATTGTCTGCGACTGTCCCGTGCATTGTATGGGACTGTCCCGTGCATTGTATGCGAGTGTCCCGTACATTGTATGCGAGTGTCCCGTGCATTGTATGCGACTGTCCCGTGCATTGTACGCGAGTGTTCCGTGCATTGTATGCGACTGTCCCGTACATTGTATGTGCGTGTCCCGTGCATTGTCTGCAGACTGTCCCGTGCATTGTATGTGAGTGTCCCGTGCATTGTATGCGAGTGTCCCGTGTATTGTATGCGACTCTCCCGTGCATTGTATGCGAGTGTCCCGTGCATTGTATGCGACTGTCCCGTGCATTGTATGCGAATGTCCCGTGCATTGTATGCGACTGTCCCGTTCATTGTATGCGACTGTCCCGTGCATTGTATGCGACTGTCCCGTGCATTGTATGCGAGTGTCCCGTGCATTGTATGTGAGTCTCCCGTGCATTGTATGTGTACATTGTATGTGAGTGTCCCGTGCATTGTATGTGAGTGTCCCGTGCATTGTATGTGTGCAGTGTATGCGAGTGTCCCGTGCATTGTATGCAAGTGACCCGTGCATTGTATGCGAGTGTCCCGTGCATTGTATGCGACTGTCCCGTGTATTGTATGCGAGTGTCCCGTGTATTGTATGCGATTGTCCCGTGCATTGTATGCGACTCTCCCGTGCATTGTATGTGTTCATTGTATGGGACTGTCCCGTGCATTGTATTCTAGTGTCCCGTACATTGTATGCGAGTGTCCCTTGCATTGTATGTGAATGTCCCGTGCATTGTATGCGACTGTCTCGTGCATTGTATGCGAGTGTCCCGTGCATTGTAAGCTAGTGTCCCGTGCATTGTATGCGACTGTCATGTGCATTATATGCGACTGTCCCGTGCATTGTATGCGACTGTCCCGTGCATTGTATGCGACTGTCCCGTGCATTGTATGCGAGTGTCCCGTGCATTGTATGCGAGTGTCTCGTGCATTGTATGCGAGTGTCCCGTGCATTGTATGCGAGTGTCCCGTGCATTGTGGGCGACTGTCCCGTACATTGTATGCGACTGTCCCCTTGCATTGTATGCGACTGTCCCGTGCATTGTATGCGACTGTCCCGTGAATTGTATGCGACTGTCCCGTGCATTGTATGCGAATGTCCCGTGCATTGTATGCGACTGTCCCGTGCATGGTATGCGACTGTGCCATGCATTGTATGCGACTGTCCCGTGCATTGTATGCGAATATCCCGTGCATTGTATGCGACTGTCCCGTGCATTGTATGCGACTGTCCCGTGCATTGTATGCGACTGTCCCGTGCATTGTATGCGACTCTCCCGTGCATTGTATGCGAGTGGCCCGTGCATTGTATGCGAGTGTCTCGTGCATTGTATGCGAGTGTCCGGTGCATTGTATGCGAGTGTCCCGTGCATTGTATGCGACTGTCCCGTACATTGTATGCGACTGTCCCGTGCATTGTATGCGACTGTCCCGTGCATTGTATGCGACTGTCCCGTGCATTGTATGCGACTGTCCGGTGCATTGTATGCGACTGTCCCGAGCTTTGTATGCGACTGTCCCGTGCATTGTATGCGACTGTCCCGTGCATTGTATGCGATTGTCCCGTGCATTGTATGCGACTGTCCCGTGCATTGTATGCGAGTGTCCCGTGCATTGTATGCGAGTGTCCCGTGCATTGTATGCGAGTATCCCGTGCATTGTATGCGACTGTCCCGTGCATTGTATGTGAGTGTCCCGTGCATTGTATGCGACTGTCCCGTGCATTGTATGCGACTGTCACGTGCATTGTATGCGACTGTACCGTGCATTGTATGTGACTGTCCCGTGCATTGTATGTGTGCATTGTATGCGACTGTCCCGTGCATTGTATGCGACTGTCCCGTGCATTGTATGTGTGCATTGTATGGGACTGTCCCGTGCATTGTATGCGAGTGTCCCGTACATTGTATGCGAGTGTCCCGTGCATTGTATGCGACTGTCCCGTGCATTGTATGCGACTGTCCCGTGCATTGTATGCGACTGTCCCGTGCATTGTATGCGACTGTCCCGTGCATTGTATGCGAGTGTCCCGTGCATTGTATGCGAGTGTCCCGTGCATTGTATGCGAGTGTCCCGTGCATTGTATGCGACTGTCCCATGCATTGTATGCGACTGTCCCGTGCATTGTATGCGAGTATCCCGTGCATTGTATGCGACTGTCCCGTGCATTGTATGCGACTGTCCCGTGCATTGTATGCGACTGTCCCGTGCATTGTATGCGACTGTCCCGTGCATTGTATGCGAGTGTCCCGTGCATTGTATGCGAGTGTCTCGTGCATTGTATGCGAGTGTCCCGTGCATTGTATGCGAGTGTCCCGTGCATTGTATGCGACTGTCCCGTACATTGTATGCGACTGTCCCGTGCATTGTATGCGACTGTCCCGTGCATTGTATGCGACTGTCCCGTGCATTGTATGCGACTGTCCGGTGCATTGTATGCGACTGTCCCTTGCTTTGTATGCGACTGTCCCGTGCATTGTATGCGACTGTCCCGTGCATTGTATGCGATTGTCCCTTGCATTGTATGCGACTGTCCCGTGCATTGTATGCGAGTGTCCCGTGCATTGTATGCGAGTGTCCCGTGCATTGTATGCGGAGTATCCCGTGCATTGTATGCGACTGTCCCGTGCATTGTATGTGAGTGTCCCGTGCATTGTATGCGACTGTCCCGTGCATTGTATGCGACTGTCACGTGCATTGTATGCGACTGTCCCGTGCATTGTATGTGACTGTCCCGTGAATTGTATGTGTGCATTGTATGCGATTGTCCCGTGCATTGTATGTGTGTATTGTATGCGACTGTCCCGTGCATTGTATGCGAGTGTCCCGTACATTGTATGCGAGTGTCCCGTGCATTGTATGCGAGTGTCCCGTGCATTGTATGCGACTGTCCCGTGCATTGTATGTGAGTGTCCCGTGCATTGTATGCGAGTGTCCCGTGTATTGTATGCGACTGTCCCGTGCATTGTATGCGATTTTCCCGTGCATTGTATGCGACTGTCCCGTGCATTGTATGCGAATGTCCCGTGCATTGTATGCGACTGTCCCGTTCATTGTATGCGACTGTCCCGTGCATTGTATGCGACTGTCCCGTGCATTGTATGCGAGTGTCCCGTGCATTGTATGCGAGTGTCCCGTGCATTGTATGTGAGTGTCCCGTGCATTGTATGTGTACATTGTATGCGAGTGTCCCGTGCATTGTATGTGAGTGTCCCGTGCATTGTATGTGTGCAGTGTATGCGAGTGTCCCGTGCATTGTATGCAAGTGTCCCGTGCATTGTATGCGACTGCCCCGTGCATTGTATGTGTGCAGTGTATGCGAGTGTCCCGTGCATTGTATGCGAGTGTCACGTGCATTGTATGCGAGTATCTCGTGCATTGTATGCGAGTGTCCCGTGCATTGTATGTGAGTGTCCCGTGCATTGTATGTGTACATTGTATGCGAGTGTCCCGTGCATTGTATGTGTGCAGTGTATGCGACTGTCCCGTGCATTGTATGCGAGTGTCCCGTGCATTGTATGCGAGTGTCTCGTGCATTGTATGCGAGTGTCCATTGCATTGTATGTGAGTGTCCCGTGCATTGTATGTGTACATTGTATGCGAGTGTCCCGTGCATTGTATGTGAGTGTCCCGTGCATTGTATGTGTGCAGTGTATGCGAGTGTCCCGTGCATTGTATGCGAGTGTCCCGTGTATTGTATGCGACTGTCCCGTGCATTGTATGCGACTGTCCCGTGTATTGTATGCGAGTGTCCCGTGTATTGTATGCGAGTGTCCCGTGCATTGTATGCGACTGTCTCGTGCATTGTATGCGAGTGTCCCGTGCATTGTATGCGACTGTCCCGTGCATTGTATGCGAGTGTCCCGTGCATTGTATGCGATTGTCCCGTGCATGGTATGCGACTGTCCCATGCATTGTATGCGACTGTCCCGTGCATTGTATGCGAGTATCCCGTGCATTGTATGCGACTGTCCCGTGCATTATATGCGACTGTCCCGTGCATTGTATGCGACTGTCCCGTGCATTGTATGCGACTGTCCCGTGCATTGTATGCGAGTGTCCCGTGCATTGTATGCGAGTGTCTCGTGCATTGTATGCGAGTGTCCCGTGCATTGTATGCGAGTGTCCCGTGCATTGTATGCGACTGTCCCGTACATTGTATGCGACTGTCCCCTTGCATTGTATGCGACTGTCCCGTGCATTGTATGCGACTGTCCCGTGAATTGTATGCGACTGTCCCGTGCATTGTATGCGACTGTCCCGTGCATTGTATGCGACTGTCCCGTGCATTGTATGCGACTGTCCCGTGCATTGTATGCGACTGTCCCGTGCATTGTATGCGAGTGTCCCGTGCATTGTATGCGAGTGTCCCGTGCATTGTATGCGAGTGTCCCGTGCATTGTATGCGAGTATCCCGTGCATTGTATGCGAATGTCCCGTGCATTGTATGTGAGTGTCCCGTGCATTGCATGCGACTGTCCCGTGCATTGTATGCGACTGTCACGTGCATTGTATGCGACTGTCCCGTGCATTGTATGTGACTCTCCCGTGCACTGTATGTGTGCATTGTATGCGAATGTCCCGTGCATTGTATGTGTGCATTGTATGCGACTGTCCCGTGCATTGTATGCGAGTGTCCCGTGCATTGTATGCGACTGTCCCGTGTATTGTATGCGACTGTCCCGTGCATTGTATGTGTGCATTGTATGCGACTGTCCCATGCATTGTATGCGAGTTTCCCGTACATTGTATGCGAGTGTCCCGTGCATTGTATGCGACTGTCCGTTGCATTGTATGCGAGTTTCCCGTGCATTGTATGCGACTGTCCCTTGCATTGTATGTGAGTGTCCCGTGCATTGTATGCGAGTGTCCCGTGTATGGTATGCGACTTCCCGTGCATTGTATGCGAGTGTCCCGTGCATTGTATGCGACTATCCCGTGCATTGTATGCTAGTGTCCCGTGCATTGTATGTGAGTGTCCCGTGCATTGTATGTGTACATTGTATGCGAGTGTCCCGTGTATTGTATGTGAGTGTCCCGTGCAGTGTATGTGTGCAGTGTATGCGAGTGTCCCGTGCATTGTATGCAAGTGTCCCGTGCATTGTATACGACTGTCCCGTGCATTGTATGCGAGTGTCACGTGTATTGTATGCGACTGTCCCGTGCATTGTATGCGACTGTCCCGTTCATTGTATGCGACTGTCCCGTGCATTGTATGTGTGCAGTGTATGCGAGTGTCCCGTGCATTGTATGCGAATGTTCCGTGCATTGTATGCGACTGTCCCGTTCATTGTATGCGACTGTCCCGTGCATTGTATGTGTGCAGTGTATGCGAGTGTCCCGTACATTGTATGCGAGTGTCATGTGTATTGTATGTGACTGTCCCGTGAATTATATGCCACTGTCCCGTGCATTGTATGTGTGCAGTGTATGCGAGTGCCACGTGTATTGTATGTGAGTGTCCCATGCATTGTATGTGTGCAGTGTATGCGAGTGTCCCGTGCATTGTATGGGAGTGTCCCGTGCATTGTATGCGAGTGTCCCGTGTATTGTATGCGAGTGTCCCGTGCATTGTATGTGACTGTCCCGTGCAATGTATGCGACTGTCCCGTGCATTGTATGTGTGCAGTGTATGCGAATGTCACGTGTATTGTATGTGAGTGTCCCATGCATTGTATGTGTGCAGTGTATGCGAGTGTCCCGTGCATTGTATGCGAGTGTCCCGTGCATTTTTATGTGACTGTCCCGTGCATTGTATGTGTGCATTGTATGCGACTGTCCCGTGCATTGTATGAGAGTGTCCCGTGCATTGTATGCGAGTGTCCCGTGCATTGTATGCGACTGTCCCTTGCATTGCATGCGAGTGTCCCGTGCATTGTATGCGACTGTCCCGTGCATTGTATGTGCGTGTCCCGGTATTTTTATGCCAGCAATGTTAATAAAACAAATGATGTAAGCATATTAAGTACATTTGTGTTATGTGTTATGAATTGCTAGGAGAAACGGAGATACTAAGAGACACGAATGATATGTTGCTCTATTATGACACAGAATCTACATACAATATATGCAAAGAAAGCAAAAATGGGTTCTTACAACATTAGAGAGACGGTTATTCCCAAATAATGGTTTACACACACATAAGAGCTATAAACAAGTTCATTTATAGAGTAAAAATAATTATTAATGTTTCCAAGATAATTAAATCAACGTATATAGCATCGAATGAAAAGACTAACCTAGTCATACTAACATATATAAAGGCCTGCAGTTTGACCCCGTCCAATTGTAAAGATTTATACTTTACTACCTGTTCCATGTGATTAGTGGCTTGTATCAACAATGTAGCAGTACATTCAGTATAATTTGGCGTATATAGGTATTTTCTAACGGTTAATATGCACGATCACTCTGTGAGCTGAGAATTAGTCAAAATGAGGCCCTGACAATTTAAGTAAACGTATATTATTGATTGTAAAGAAAATTGATAGCTATGAGTATTCAAACTACATAATCCAGATCAGCCCAGGGACATAGATTACATGTTATGTAGGTGCCTCATCAGCCGTAGCGTAATCACTGAGACTGATAATTTGTATGCATGTATATAATATGTATGTATTTATATGAATAAACTATATGTGTTCGTTATATGGTAACCTTCATACTTCATTTAATTATATATCTACAGTATTATTCGCAAGTTTTCTGTTATATTTTAAATATTTCTCTGTGTCAGTGTGTGTTTACCGATATTGATGCTACATAATAATCACAGTGAATGCTATGAGTACAAGTATACTATTATAATTATAATCTCTTGAACATACGAGTATTACACATATTCTGCCGATTTCTACAAGATGCCATTGAGTAAAATAACAATGTATGTAACTGATGAGCAGAGAAAAGAATTGCTGAGTTTCTTGCAAAATAAGAACTGGGACGTAGAGATGGAAATAGAAGAAACAGCCACCGCCATGCCCGTTGCAGAGGCTGCTTACGTACCTCCCCCTATGCCTCAGCATGCTGAAGGTGTTGCTGAGTGTCCACTGTGCTTGTGTTCCCCTTGCATAATAAATGAACAGAACAAACAACTTTGGTGGCCTGCTAATAATCGTCCACCGCATAATCTAAATTCACATGAGAGAAAGCTTCTATACAGGAGGTTTTGGGCAATGCTATATAATTGTGGCGCATGGAAAGATGTCAGATATATAGAGAGAAAAGTAGCGGCTAGAAGAGGAGACTGTACTTGGCATAAGAGGGAACTGATGCCTGAATGTGTGGTACAGCAATGCAGGAACTGGCTGCCTAACCCGCGCAACCAGCCTTATTTGGGCCATAAGTGGAGTTGAATTGTTTATACCAGTTGTAAGTACTATAAAAATACAGAACTTCAATTTCAGCAATTTATAACCTCTGATATGTACGTGGGTCATAATAGATATAAGTGGTGCTCATGTATTAGATGTATACCATGCATGGCCTCGCATGTGGCAAATACGATGTGCTTCGACCGTCAGATTTGTACCGCTATTCCTCGTGTGTTTAGTGCGTCGATCGTCAGATTTGTACCGCTATTCCTCGTGTGTTTAAAGGCCTGCAGTTTGACCCCGTCCAATTGTAAAGATTTATACTTTACTACCTGTTCCATGTGATTAGTGGCTTGTATCAACAATGTAGCAGTACATTCAGTATAATTTGGCGTATGTAGGTATTTTCTAACGGTTAATATGCACGATCACTCTGTGAGCTGAGAATTAGT
>CM026399.1:41248763-41292611 GCA_014843695.1 Archivesica marissinica | reverse complement strand
AAGGAGTAATCCACAGAAGGAGCAATCCACAGAAGGAGCAATCCATGAAAGGAGTAATCCACAGAAGGAGCAATCCATGGAAGGAGTAATCCATGGAAGGAGTAATCCACAGAAGGAGCAGTCCATGGAAGGAGCAATCCATGGAAGGAGTAATCCACAGTAGGAGCAGTCCATGGAAGGAGCCATCCACAGAAGCAGTCTATGGAAGGAGCAATCCACAGAAGGAGCCATCCATGGAAGGAATAATCCACAGAAGGAGCAGACCATGAAAGGAGCAATCCACAGAAGGAGCAGTCCATAGAAGGAGCCATCCATGGAAGGAGCAATCCAGGGAAGGAGTAATCCACAGAAGGAGCAGACCATGGAAGGAGCAATCCATAGAAGGAGCAATCCATGGAAGGAGTAATCCACAGAAGGAGCAATCCATGGAAGGAGCAATCCACAGAAGGAGCAGTCCATGGAAGGAGCAATCCATGGAAGGAGTAATCCATGGAAGGAGTAATCCATGGAAGGAGTAGTCCATGGAAGGAGCAGTCCATGGAAGGAGTAATCCACAGGAGCAATCCATGGAAGGAGCAATCCACAGAAGGAGTAATCCAGTAGGAGTAAACAGGACTGTTAAGTATTTGACCGAATCGCCGGATCAGACTTAATCAATCCCTGAGAAATACATCAAATACCAATATGCTACATATATATATATATACAAGGGAGAAGTTGTAGGATACATATATATATACAGGGAGAAGGTTTAGGCATACATATATATATATATTTTTCAAGGGAGAAGGTTTAGGTATACATATATATATATATACAAGGGAGAAGGTTTAGGCATACATATATATATATATACAAGGGAGAAGGTTTAGGTATATATACAAGGGAGAAGGTTTAGGTATATATACAAGGGAGAAGGTTTAGGTATATATATACAAGGGAGAAGGTTTAGGCATACATATATATATATATACAAGGGAGAAGGTTTAGGTTATATATATATACAAGGGAGAAGGTTTAGGTATACATATATATACAAGGGAGAAGGTTTAGGTATACATATACATACAAGGGAGAAGGTTTAGGTATATATATACAAGGGAGAAGGTTTAGGTATATATATACAAGGGAGAAGGTTTAGGTATACATATATATACAAGGGAGAAGGTTTAGGCATACATATATATATATATGGGGGGTTTGGTTATATACAAGGGAGAAGGTTTAGGTATATATATACAAGGGAGAAGGTTTAGGTATATTTTATATACAAGGGAGAAGGTTTAGGTATACATATATATATTATATATACAAGGGAGAAGGTTTAGGTATATATATACAAGGGGTTCATATATATATATATACAAGGGAGAAGGTTTAGGCATACATATATATATTATATACAAGGGAGAAGGTTTAGGGGGAGAAGGTTTAGGTATACATATATATATATCAAGGGAGAAGGTTTAGGTATACATATATATATATATCAAGGAGAAGGTTAGGCATATATATTATATATATATACAAGGGAGAAGGTTTAGGTATACATATTATACAAGGGAGAAGGTTTAGGTATACATATATATATATACAAGGGAGAAGGTTTAGGTATACATATATATATATATATACAAGGGAGAAGGTTTAGGTATACATATATATACAAGGGAGAAGTTTTAGGTATACATATATATACAGGGAGAGGTTTAGGTATACAAATATACAAGGGAGAAGGTTTAGGCATACATATATATATACAAGGGAGAAGGTTTAGGTATACATATACATATATATACAAGGGAGAAGGTTTAGGTATACATATACATACAAGGGAGAAGGTTTAGGTATACATATATATATATACAAGGGAGAAGGTTTAGGTATACATATATATATATACAAGGAGAAGGTTTAGGCATACATATATATATACAAGGGAGAAGGTTTAGGTATAATATATTATATATACAAGGGAGAAGGTTTAGGCATACATATATATATATATATCAAGGGAGAAGGTTTAGGTATACATATATATATACATACAAGGGAGAAGGTTTAGGCATACATATATATATACAAGGGAGAAGGTTTAGGTATATATATACAAGGGAGAAGGTTTAGGTATATATACACAAGGGAGAAGGTTTAGGCATACATATATATACAAGGGAGAAGGTTTAGGTATATATATATACAAGGGAGAAGGTTTAGGTATATATATACAAGGGAGAAGGTTTAGGTATACATATATATATATATATATATACAAGGGAGAAGGTTTAGGCATACATATATATATATACACAAGGGAGAAGTTTTAGGTATACATATATTCTTATTCTTTACATTCAGGGAGAATTATCCTGTGGTACAACTGACGTCAATCAGTGGACAGCGAGTTCAGATCTCGTCTGTAATAATACCGGAGACGATTAAGACTGCTATCGATGCCGAACAATGTGTTAAGCGACTGAAAAAACGTAATTTACCAGAGCAGAATAGTTTTGGCTTCATATTTGCCTGTCTAGGTAGAGGAGAAGGCCTCTATGGGGAACCAAATGTGGAGTCGTCATTATTTAGGAAACATTTTCCAAGAACACCGTTATTGGGTTTGTTTGGAAATGGAGAGATTGGATTCGAGTGTTCCAGTTTGGAATGTGTACAACCTGCAGAACCAGAGTGCAAGAAGAAGAAAAGACCGACCAAGCTCTACCATTCATATACTACCATACTTATACTGGTGTCTATCAGTTGATGAGGAAAGGTTATTGTGGCTATATTAATGTGTTCATGGCTGTCCGATTAGCGCAGTAGTTAGCGCGCTCGCTTCTCACCAATGCGACCCGGGTTCGATCCTCAGACCGGAAAGTATGTGAGATGGTACGGTGGTCGTCAGATCGGACAGGTGGGTTTCTCCGGTTTCCTCTCACACGAATGATCACATATACACTTTCATCCGAGCCAACGAGAGTGATTAATATAAGTTGTTAAAACTTGCTTCGCAATTGTTGTAATATAAATAAAGTTTAAAAAAAAAAAAGTGTTAGTTGATAGAACTAGGGAACATAGGTCAGGGGTCGATAGCAACGTAGGAGCGACTAGTTCTGTAATGGATTGCCTACCAGAGAGGACTATAGGTTTGCACACAATCCGTCCGTCAGTCATTTTATGACAGGAATGACATACCACGTCTTATCCGCAGCGTTCACTTAGATGTGTAGTGGTCTTGAGAGACAATGACAAGATGCTATTGAGTGTATACACAACACTAGGTTTTTGTTTCAAGTTCATAACTGCCAGAATAACGATGATATTGATGTAACCAGTGACAAGACCGGAAAAAACCTAGAGACTGACACTGCTGCATTTCTAACGATGATATTGATGTAACCAGTGACAAGACCGGTACAAACCTAGAAACTGACACTGCTGCATTTCTAACGATGATATTGATGTAACCAGTGACAAGACCGGAACAAATCTAGAGACTGACACTGCTGCATTTCTAACGATGATATTGATGTAACCAGTGACAAGACCGGAACAAATCTAGAGACTGACACTGCTGCATTTCTAACGATGATATTGATGTAACCAGTGACAAGACCGGAACAAATCTAGAGACTGACACTGCTGCATTTCTAACGATGATATTGATGTAACCAGTGACAAGACCGGAACAAATCTAGAGACTGACACTGCTGCATTTCTAACGATGATATTGATGTAACCAGTGACAAGACCGGAACAAATCTAGAGACTGACACTGCTGCATTTCTAACGATGATATTGATGTAACCAGTGACAAGACCGGAACAAATCTAGAGACTGACACTGCTGCATTTCTAACGATGATATTGATGTAACCAGTGACAAGACCGGAACAAACCTAGAAACTGACACTGCTGCATTTCTAACGATGATATTGATGTAACCAGTGACAAGACCGGTACAAACTAGAGACAGACACTGCTGCATTTCTAACGATGATATTGATGTAACCAGTGACAAGACCGGAACAAATCTAGAGACTGACACTGCTGCATTTCTAACGATGATATTGATGTAACCAGTGACAAGACCGGAACAAATCTAGAGACTGACACTGCTGCATTTCTAACGATGATATTGATGTAACCAGTGACAAGACCGGAACAAATCTAGAGACTGACACTGCTGCATTTCTAACGATGATATTGATGTAACCAGTGACAAGACCGGAACAAATCTAGAGACTGACACTGCTGCATTTCTAACGATGATATTGATGTAACCAGTGACAAGACCGGAACAAATCTAGAGACTGACACTGCTGCATTTCTAACGATGATATTGATGTAACCAGTGACAAGACCGGAACAAATCTAGAGACTGACACTGCTGCATTTCTAACGATGATATTGATGTAACCAGTGACAAGACCGGAACAAACCTAGAGACTGACACTACTGCATTTCTAACGATGATATTGATGTAACCAGTGACAAGACCGGAACAAATCTAGAGACTGACACTGCGGCATTTCTAACGATGATATTGATGTAACCAGTGACAAGACCGGAACAAACCTAGAGACTGACACTGCTGCATTTCTAACGATGATATTGATGTAACCAGTGACAAGACCGGAACAAACCTAGAGACTGACACTGCTGCATTTCTAACGATGATATTGATGTAACCAGTGACAAGACCGGTACAAACCTAGAAACTGACACTGCTGCATTTCTAACGATGATATTGATGTAACCAGTGACAAGACCGGTACAAACCTAGAGACAGACACTGCTGCATTTCTAACGATAATATTGATGTAACCAGTGACAAGACCGGTACAAACCTAGAGACAGACACTGCTGCATTTCTAACGATGATATTGATGTAACCAGTGACAAGACCGGTACAAACCTAGAGACTGATACTGCTGGATTTCTAGTTATGATTTTAATTGTTTCTCCTAGCCATCTTAAGAGTAACTCACTCGGATTACTTTTGCTTTTATCACTATTGCAAGGTGTGTGTGGCGTCACAACCGCCCCTCGCATGTTTTGTCGGAACACATTTTATCAGCCGTCAACGGAAATTTCATAGAAAGGTCTCTAATATTTAGTGTGATTGCTGGTTGGCCAGGACTGATCGGAAGCCTTCCATGGTAGTCTGGTCAACCGCAGCTTGAGACAGGTTTTTCCACAGTACGATCGTTGTTGGGAAGAAGTTATTCTAATAGATGATGGTTCTTTCTGTAATCTGACGGTAACGATGATTATTCCCTCGGTTAGTTCTGGCATTTCGTAATGGTGGATCCGGGTTGATGTCTACCAAGTTGATCCGTATCTTGTTTGCAAAAGCCTTTAAATGTATCCAGAATGAAATGGGTTAATCACTCAGCAATGAAGACCCCCTGCTGGGAATAGTAACTCAGATCAGTGGTAACAGAACTTAAGTTCTTTATTATCAAAGTATTTAAAGTGACACTACATCGGTATAAACTCAAATGTCTGCAGAATGTAATTTCTTATCCTGAATAACACAAGGTATTGTACCATTATATCTCACATTTGTGCCTGTGCATATTTATTTGTAGACTAATCTTAGTTAAATTATTTCTAAACGAAAATATCGCGCGTTTAGTATTTCAAACAAACATCATTTCAGGAGCGTGGATGGCCGTTATATGAAATCCTACTTTCACTTTTGAAACAGACACACTGTTTATTGATTCAATGTTAACGTTGGAATGTATTCAGAATAATTTGTAGTAGCAATGCATTTTATTTGCTTTTTGAGATGTAATGTCACTTTTCAGTTCTTTATTATCAAAGTGTTTAAATTCAATCCTAGTGATGTTTGTGTTGCGATTGAGTCATACAGTGTTTCCCCTAGTACACGCAGTCTCTGCCACACCAACATGATTTACCAGTTTGACTCTGGTTCTTCTAAGTTCCTGCCTCTCCATCGGCATTCACACTATCGTCTGTCTGTTTAAACACGTTTGTTCTGTAATATCTTAGTTCTTCAATACTTTCCTTGATATCATCTAAAGCTCTGAAATGCACATATATATGTTACATAATGGTATACAATATATCATGTACTCTCCCACAATTCACAGCTTTGGAATACATATACAGTCAAACCTGTCTTAAGCAACCAGCCATGGGAATCACAGAAAGTGGCTGCTTAACACAGGTGGCCACTTAATAGAGGTGAAAAGTATACTAAAACAACATATTGGGAATCTGAAAACTGGCTTCTTAATACAGGTTGGTTGCTTAATGGAGGTGACCACTAACACAGGTTTTACTGTATATACATTTCCTAAAGTTCTGAAATAATTTTTATTAAATCTATCATATACTCATCCAAATATACACTCCAGGGTTGGAGGTTATAAAACTTTTATCAAATCTCAAACTCACGGATATGATTTATACAAATTTATTTTAGCTCGATTTCGAAACAAGTTATTTCAACTTATATTAATCACTCTCGAGACCTCATTCCTGATGGAATCCATCGCCACGAGGCAACGTGGAATTTAAATGCCTTGCCTAAGGGCACAATCATAACGACTCCAGCGGGGCTCGAACTCCGGACCTTTCGCACCTGAAGCGAACGCGCATCCACTGCGCCATCACAACTTCCACAAAGGATATGATTGGTTCAGTCTGAGATATGCTCTGGATATTTTAAAACTAATGAATAAATAAAATTTTCTTCCAATTGTACCCATAATGCATCCTTATAACTGTATCAAAGGCCTTCTCGTAATCTATAAATAAACACCACAATTTTGGAGTTGGCAGATAAAACCGTTTGATAAATTGAATGAAATATGAATATGACATTAGATGTAGATCACGAAAACTGAATTGATAGTTTCAAAATATTGTCATTAACCCTTTCCTTCATAGAGATTTAGATTAATATACTATTATATCTCCATGCAAACGACGGCCATTTAGCTATCATGCAGTGAATAAGTAGTCGCCATATCTATCACACCTCCATAGATATTACTGGAATTACATGAGATTCTGGCCTTTATTATGAACATTGGTTTGGCTACTACATTGTCAATGTATGTCGTATTGGTAATGGCATCAAGAGGTGCTTCTATGAGGGAAAGGGTTAACACACCAATTAGTTAATCCTATTTCGTAGTTTAGCCATTACATTTGTAATAATAATTCCCCTGTAATTTCAGGGACTATTCAGGTTTCCCATTCTAAATAGGGACAATATACACTTTACACCAATCACCAGGATAAGCACAAGTTTCATAAATGGTGTTAAAAATTGTGTATAAATGTGGCGAAATAAAAGTATTGGCATCAATGAATATATCTGCAACATTATTGTTGAGATCACAGCTCTTCTGTCTCTTGAGCCCTGAGATAGTTTTACATATTTCATGTCCGATTATCACATGGTTAGCACGCTCGCTTCTCACTAATGCAACCCGGGTTCGATCCTTGGACTGGGAAATATGTGAGATGATACGGTGGTCGCCAGATCGGACAGGTGGGTTTTCACCGGGTACTCCGGTTTCCTCCCACACGAATGACCACATATACGCTTTCATCCGCACCAATGATAGTGATTAATATAAGTTGTTAGAACTTGCTTCGCAATCGTAAAATAAATAAAGTTTAAAGTTTAACCTGTTCAATACGCAGTGTATCTACACGTGGATAATTGACATTATTTGTTTCAAACTGTGTGTTCGGGTTATCAGGTATACTTGAAAAAGTGCAAAATCATACATTTTAAATTCATTATATACTAATTTAGCTTTGGATATTTTATAATATTTCCAGAATTGTTTTAGTGACTGCTCATGTTTGACAGTTTACACTTCTCGTTAGCATAAAACACACATTTGTATGGGGCGTCGTTTTGCTATTTATTCGTTATACATGTATACATGCATGGATATCCATAATTCTATATTTTCAGCATTTATGGATATTCATAATTCGATTTTTGGATATCCATAAATAGATTCTTGGATATCCATAAATAGATTATTGGATATCCATAAACAGATTATATGATATTCATAATTCGATATCCGTAATGCCATTTGATTATTGGATATCCATAAATCGATTATTGGATATCCATAAATCTATTTTCGGATATCCAAAAATTGAATTATGGATATCCATAAATGCTGAATGAATAGCAAAATGGCGCACCTGGAATTATGGTTTTTTTATTATTGATATTTGGTTATCCATAAATAGCTTTGAATTATGGATATTCATTTATTGAATTATGGATATCCAATAATTGAATTATGGATATATAAATAATGGATAAATACTGAATAAATAAAAATCTTGACATCAGTACAATCAACAAAAGCTTCTACATGTATTCTCTCTATGGTATCAACTAAACCTCTCAAATACTGACATAAACTACCACCAACTTTATATTCAACTAAATATTTTATTATCTCTATACTACATATACATTGTATACTTAACATAACACATAAACATTGTTTTTACTTACCTGTGTGACAATTGTTTCTTGGGTGTGTGTGAAAATTCTCTAGGGTACCATCTTCTGTTTAAAACAAAAATAAAGTCACTAAAATTTAATTAAACCAACCTATATCTCTCCCACTACGTTCATTTGCAATACAGTCAAACCTGTGCTAAAGGCCACCTCCGAATAAAGGCCGCATATGAAAGGTCTGTCTCTAAAGACCACCATTTTTTCTCCCGTCGAGCGATTTTCAATGCATTTTAACCCTCTATTGAGAGGCCACCTTCCAACAAAGGCCACTTTTTGACTTTCCCGAGGGTGGCCTTTATAGACAGTTTGACTGTCAAAATATCTTTCACACTGCGTTTATTTGGAACAGTATGTTACTATCTTTCCTCATTGTGTTCATACAGACGGATCTGTAGTCCAGTGGTAACATGCTGGACTGGTAATCCAGGGATCGCAGGTTCGATCCCCCGTCTGACCCTAATAAAATTAACAGTCTTTCAGATGGGACTTTAAGTCGAGGTCTCGTGTCGGTGCTGTACATCGAGCACGTAAAAAACCAGAGGAGATTCTGGAATGGATCTCTGTCTGTATCATTGCAATATCCTCCAAAAAATCTAAAATGACTAATCTCTTCAGGAGGTGTCGCGCATATGGGCAACCGGTAGCGACGATAAATAAATGTAAAACACACACACTGTGTTCATTTGGAACATTATGTAAGTATCTTTCCAATTGGATTCATTCGGAACACAATAATGAGCTTCTTCAAACTGACTGTGATCGGGACAACCATGCATGCATTTACAATTATTTAGGACTACACCAGGTTTAAAAACTTCTCACCAATGCGACCCGGGTTCGATCCTCGGACAGGGAAGTATGTGAGATGGTACGATGGTCGCCAGATCTGACAGGTGGGTTTTCTCCGGGTACTCCGGTTTCCTCCCACATAGATGACCACATATACGCTTTCATCCGAGCCAACGAGAGTGATTAATATAAGTTGTTAAAACTTGCTTCGCAATCGTTGTAAAATAAATAAAGTATAAAAACAACAATGACTGAGCAAATAATGCTAATATAGAGATGTTCAATGCTTCACACCGATGATCAGGTTACAGAACTGATTACCCACGGTGACCTTTATGAGTACTCTTATAGCCAGCTATGAGTAGTTTCTGATCCTTTATGAGGACTCTTATAGCCAGCTATGAGTAGTTTCTGATCCTTTATGAGTACTCTTATAGCCAGCTATGAGTAGTTTCTGATCATTTATGAGTACTCTTATAGCCAGCTATGAGTAGTTTCTGATCATTTATGAGTACTCTTATAGCCAGCTATGAGTAGTTTCTGATCCTTTATGAGTACTCTTATAGCCGGCTATGAGTAGTTTCTGATCCTTTATGAGTACTCTTATAGCTGGCTATGAGTAGTTTCTGATCATTTATGAGTACTCTTATAGCCGGCTATGAGTAGTTTCTGATCATTTATGAGTACTCTTATAGCTGGCTATGAGTAGTTTCTGATCCTTTATGAGTACTCTTATAGCCGGCTATGAGTAGTTTCTGATCCATTATTAGTACTCTTATAGCCGGCTATGAGTAGTTTCTGATCCATTATGAGTACTCTTATAGCCGGCTATGAGTAGTTTCTGATCATTTATGAGTACTCTTACAGCTGGCTATGAGTAGATTCTGATCCTTTATGAGTACTCTTATAGCCGGCTATGAGTAGGTTCTGATCATTTATGAGTACTCTTATAGCTGGCTATGAGTAGTTTCTGATCCTTTATGAGTACTCTTATAGCCGGCTATGAGTAGTTTCTGATCCTTTATGAGTACTCTTACAGCTGGCTATGAGTAGATTCTGATCCTTTATGAGTACTCTTATAGCTGGCTATGAGTAGTTTCTGATCATTTATGAGTACTCTTATAGCCGGCTATGAGTAGTTTCTGATCCTTTATGAGTACTCTTATAGCCGGCTATGAGTAGTTTCTGATCCTTTATGAGTACTCTTATAGCCGGCTATGAGTAGTTTCTGATCCTTTATGAGTACTCTTATAGCCGGCTATGAGTAGTTTCTGATCCTTTATGAGTACTCTTATAGCCGGCTATGAGTAGTTTCTGATCCTTTATGAGTACTCTTATAGCCGGCTATGAGTAGTTTCTGATCATTTATGAGTACTCTTATAACCGGCTATGAGTAGTTTCTGATCCTTTATGAGTACTCTTATAGCCGGCTATGAGTAGTTTCTGATCCTTTATGAGTACTCTTAAGCTGGCTATGAGTAGTTCTGATCCTTTATGAGTACTCTTATAGCCGGCTATGAGTAGTTTCTGATCATTTATGAGTACTCTTATAGCCGGCTATGAGTAGTTTCTGATCCTTTATGAGTACTCTTATAGCTGGCTATGAGTAGTTTCTGATCCTTTATGAGTACTCTTATAGCCGGCTATGAGTAGTTTCTGATCCTTTATGAGTACTCTTATAGCCGGCTATGAGTAGTTTCTGATCCTTTATGAGTACTCTTATAGCCGGCTATGAGTAGTTTCTGATCCTTTATGAGTACTCTTATAGCCGGCTATGAGTAGTTTCTGATCCTTTATGAGTACTCTTATAGCCGGCTATGAGTAGTTTCTGATCCTTTATGAGTACTCTTATAGCCGGCTATGAGTAGTTTCTGATCCTTTATGAGTACTCTTATAGCCGGCTATGAGTAGTTTCTGATCATTTATGAGTACTCTTATAGCCGGCTATGAGTAGTTTCTGATCCTTTATGAGTACTCTTATAGCCGGCTATGAGTAGTTTCTGATCCTTTATGAGTACTCTTATAGCTGGCTATGAGTAGTTTCTGATCCTTTATGAGTACTCTTATAGCCGGCTATGAGTAGTTTCTGATCATTTATGAGTACTCTTATAGCCGGCTATGAGTAGTTTCTGATCCTTTATGAGTACTCTTATAGCTGGCTATGAGTAGTTTCTGATCCTTTATGAGTACTCTTATAGCCGGCTATGAGTAGTTTCTGATCCTTTATGAGTACTCTTATAGCCGGCTATGAGTAGTTTCTGATCCTTTATGAGTACTCTTATAGCCGGCTATGAGTAGGTTCTGATCATTTATGAGTACTCTTATAGCTGGCTATAGTAGTTTCTGATCCTTTATGAGTACTCTTATAGCCGGCTATGAGTAGTTTCTGATCCTTTATGAGTACTCTTATAGCCGGCTATGAGTAGTTTCTGATCCTTTATGAGTACTCTTAAGCTGGCTATGAGTAGTTTCTGATCCTTTATGAGTACTCTTATAGCTGGCTATGAGTAGTTTCTGATCATTTATGAGTACTCTTATAGCGGCTATGAGTAGTTTCTGATCCTTTATGAGTACTCTTATAGCCGGCTATGAGTAGTTTCTGATCCTTTATGAGTACTCTTATAGCCGGCTATGAGTAGTTTCTGATCCTTTATGAGTACTCTTATAGCCGGCTATGAGTAGTTTCTGATCATTTATGAGTACTCTTATAGCTGGCTATGAGTAGTTTCTGATCCTTTATGAGTACTCTTATAGCCGGCTATGAGTAGTTTCTGATCCTTTATGAGTACTCTTATAGCCGGCTATGAGTAGTTTCTGATCCTTTATGAGTACTCTTATAGCCGGCTATGAGTAGTTTCTGATCCTTTATGAGTACTCTTACAGCTGGCTATGAGTAGATTCTGATCCTTTATGAGTACTCTTATAGCCGGCTATGAGTAGTTTCTGATCATTTATGAGTACTCTTATAGCCGGCTATGAGTAGTTTCTGATCCTTTATGAGTACTCTTATAGCTGGCTATGAGTAGTTTCTGATCCTTTATGAGTACTCTTATAGCCGGCTATGAGTAGTTTCTGATCCTTTATGAGTACTCTTATAGCCGGCTATGAGTAGGTTCTGATCCTTTATGAGTACTCTTATAGCCGGCTATGAGTAGTTTCTGATCCTTTATGAGTACTCTTATAGCCGGCTATGAGTAGGTTCTGATCCTTTATGAGTACTCTTATAGCCGGCTATGAGTAGGTTCTGATCCTTTATGAGTACTCTTATAGCCGGCTATGAGTAGTTTCTGATCATTTATGAGTACTCTTATAGCCGGCTATGAGTAGTTTCTGATCCTTTATGAGTACTCTTATAGCCGGCTATGAGTAGTTTCTGATCCATTATGAGTACTCTTATAGCCGGCTATGAGTAGGTTCTGATCCTTTATGAGTACTCTTATAGCCGGCTATGAGTAGTTTCTGATCATTTATGAGTACTCTTATAGCCGGCTATGAGTAGTTTCTGATCCTTTATGAGTACTCCTATAACTGGCTATGAGTAGTTTCTGATCCTTTATGAGTACTCTTATAGCTGGCTATGAGTAGTTTCTGATCCTTTATGAGTACTCTTATAGCCGGCTATGAGTAGTTTCTGATCATTTATGAGTACTCTTATAGCTGGCTATGAGTAGTTTCTGATCCTTTATGAGTACTCTTATAGCCGGCTATGAGTAGTTTCTGATCATTTATGAGTACTCTTATAGCCAGCTATGAGTAGTTTCTGATCCTTTATGAGTACTCTTATAGCTGGCTATGAGTAGTTTCTGATCCTTTATGAGTACTCTTATAGCCGGCTATGAGTAGTTTCTGATCCTTTATGAGTACTCCTATAGCATATTTACATTACAATGGCCATGTTCAGATTATTAAATTCAATGATTTGTAGTAGCACCAATTGTTTCCTTTGAGCATGCATATAGTGTCCGTGCTATACTGTCTGTCGATTGCCTTCAGATGACAAGCCTAAAGCACCAATTGTTTCCTTTGAGCATGCATATAGTGTCCAAGCTATACTGTCGATTGCCTTAAGATGGCAAGCTTAAAGCACCAATAGTTTCCTTTGAGCATGCATATAGTGCCCGTGCTATATTGTCGATTGCCTTCAGATGACAAGCCTAAAGCACCAATTGTTTCCTTTGAGCATGCATATAGTGTCCAAGCTATACTGTCGATTGCCTTCAGATGGCAAGCATAAAGCACCAATTGTTTATTATGATAAGAAATTTTATACTACTCACTACATGAAACAGTCGTTTACCTCGTTAACTCCTTGATAGTGCTAACATCCACAATTCTGTAGTGTAATTGGTCAATGAACCTGGGCATGTATTTAGCAAGGAACATTCTATCGGCATGTATAGAATTACCAGCTAACGGAGCTTTCCCTTTCACTGTATAGTCCTGTACAAACTTCAGCAACCTTTCCTCAGCATCACAGAGAGAGATTTTACTTTTTCTAACAGATTCCGTCAATCCAGACTGAAAATAAAATATGTTTTTGTGTTCAGGTGGCTACAGACATATGTGGAAGTCGTGATAGCGGAGTGGCAGCGTGATCGCTTCAGGTGCGAAAGGCCCAGAGTTTGAGCCCCGCTGTAGCCATTACGATTGTGCCCTTAGGCAAGGCATTTAAATTCCACATGCCTCTTCTCCCCTCGTGGTGATGGATTTCAATGAGATCTCGAGTGATTTAATATAGTTGTAAGAACATGTTTCGCAATCGAGCTAAAATAAATTTGTACAAACCAATAAAATAATATGTTTTTGTGTTTAGATTACCAGGTGGCTACGGACATATGCAGACATATTACGTCGGTGGTATATTACTCTTGGTGCCCCTCCATACAGTAGTCAATAGTTGGGAGGGGGGGTGGCACCCACACAGAATCAACCACATTCCACAAGTCAGCTCAATAACCTCCACATATAAACGAATTTGATAATTTGATATCAATGGTGGATTGAAACCTTTTGCGCTTGAGTGACAATTGATTTCAAGTCATCTGTATTTTGGATGGGACCCATGTATCGGTGCTATACATTGGGCATGTTGTTGAGCAAGGGTCTCCAGAATGTGCGTTTCATCTGTATTTTGGATGGGACCCATGTATCGGTGCTATACATTGGGCATGTTGTTGAGCAAGGGTCTCCAGAATGTGCGTTTCATCTGTATTTTGGATGGGACCCATGTATCGGTGCTATACATTGGGCATGTTGTTGAGCAAGGGTCTCCAGAATGTGCGTTTCATCTGTATTTTGGATGGGACCCATGTATCGGTGCTATACATTGGGCATGTTGTTGAGCAAGGGTCTCCAGAATGTGCGTGTCATCTGTATTTTGGATGGGACCCATGTATCGGTGCTATACATCAGGCATGTTGTTGAGCAAGGGTCTCCAGAATGTGTGTGACATCTGTATTTTGGATGGGACCCATGTATCGGTGCTATACATCAGGCATGTTGTTGAGCAAGGGTCTCCAGAATGTGTGTGACATCTGTATATTTCAGTATCCTCCAAGATATAAAATTACTAATATTTATCTGAAAGCATCACAGCAAAGCACTTTAAAACAATTACCTGTCCATGGTGCTGCTTACACCACTCTCCCATGTTATCCAGGACACTGTCCGGCTGATGTATAACAAGATCGTCTGTCTTAAACACAAAACATGCATATAATAAAAACATATTTTAAACAATTGTTCTCAACAAAAAATAAAGGTCTCCCACTGACTTGGAACCTGGCGGTGATATACATTCCCGACATAGTTCCAGAGTTACAAATAAGAACAACACATTAATGAGTTTCCGTCTTCTATTAATAATTGCACTATTTATAGCCTTTATTTTAACCAGCATGCAAAGAGCTAATAATACATGGCAACGCATCAATAGTTTTGACATACCCTAGCACATCCAACTCAAATAGCATACAATAATGCATACCAGTACTATCTGATGTATACCAGTACTATCTGATGTATACCAGTACTATCTGATGCATACCAGTACTATCTGATGCATACCAGTACTATCTGATGTATACCAGTACTATCTGATGTATACCAGTACTATCTGATGCATACCAGTACTATCTGATGCATACCAGTACTATCTGATGCATACCAGTACTATCTGATGCATACCAGTACTATCTGATGTATACCAGTACTATCTGATGTATACCAGTACTATCTGATGCATACCGGTACTATCTGATGCATACCGGTACTATCTGATGCATACCAGTACTATCTGATGCATACCAGTACTATCTGATGTATACCAGTACTATCTGATGTATACCAGTACTATCTGATGCATACCAGTACTATCTGATGCATACCAGTACTATCTGATGCATACCAGTACTATCTGATGCATACCAGTACTATCTGATGTATACCGGTACTATCTGATGTATACCGGTACTATCTGATGCATACCGGTCAGGGCTAGCGCTGGCTTAGAATTTTCTTGAGCCAAATTTTTTATGGCATAATTCTGACTTGCGTGCTCACATTATTGTGCGCGCGCGTAACCACTCTACTCTTAGTTTTTACAAATTTATTTTAGCTCGATTGCGAAACAAGTTATTTCAACTTATAAATCACTCTCGAGACCTCATTCCTGATGGAATCCATCGCCACGAGGGAGAGAGAAGAGGCAACATGGAATTTAAATGCCTTGCCTAAGGGCACAATCGTAACTGCTCTAGTGGGGCTCGAACTCTACTCTTAGTTTTATTATTCAGAAATGGTCTATTATATAAGGTACAGATCTAGCTTTTCCTAAAAACAAATTTTCAGCCACAATCTACCAGTAAATAAAATAAAAACAATGTAATCCAGTCATACTATTATTTATTTTACTAGAATATTTTTTATTCAGGAATACCAATAACACAAAGGTGCTAATAAAATCTAAAAATAAATACATGTACTATGAAAAAAACTGTTGTACATATGCAGTGTAGCCAGAAATTAATTAAGGATTCTACGGGACTATGCTTTTCAATAACATTTATATTCTTTTAGTACTCATTCCAATTTTCTATTTTCCTAGACTCGAAAGAGAATCCATTTTTGATGCATAAAATAATTCATGAACTAATTAACTTTGCTTCGTTTGTGTTTTGAGATTGAATCCTTTTTAAGCACAGTACATCCAGTTCCATTGAACGAATTCCCTTTTTTATGTTTAATGCACAAACTGCACAAGAATGATTTAGATTCACAGTCAATAATCAACCAAGGGTTGCCAATTTTTCTTGTGGTTTAAGAGATCTATTTTCAGTATGTTTAGCTTTTTTGGATACTGGCGAACTGCCAGATTCAGATTCTACTTTACGTTTCTCAGCCATAATTAATAAAGCAGAAATTAATACCAATTGCATTTCTGTATACATATATTATCTACGAAAGAGTTACTCATTTATATCCTTTTTAATCAGCTTAATTACCATGTTCATAAACAAATTATCTAAAACACTTAGCAGTGATGTGCTAAAACTGTCCTTTGATCTGTTTCAATTTCGCCAAAGAAGTAGCAGAATCCATTAATGAGAGCATGTGTCATAAACATTAGGATTAACCATGCATTGTCTGCCTGTTTTGATAATAAATCAAATCAGTCGTAAATTATCAACACAACAAAGACAGAAATTGCCCTAAGGTCAATGACCAAGCTGCCAGTTTAGTGGACTGTTACAGATTATCGATTTTTTCTCTCCATGTGAAGCAAATTAGTAAGCAACATTTTAAACCAGTCTGGATTGTTTTAGCAATTTACATGCAGTGTTCTAAATTTAGCCATGACGGAAATTAAAGTTGCAGATTTTTGTAAAGTGATACTTTTTAGGCTTTGAGCCAAATATGAATTTTCTTGAGCCACATTTTCGTATTTTGAGCCTTTGGCTCAAATGGCGAAGCACAGCGCTAGCCCTGCCGGTACTATCTGATGTATACCAGTACTATCTGATGTATACCGGTACTATCTGATGCATACCAGTACTATCTGTGATGTATACCGGTACTATCTGATGTATACCAGTACTATCTGATGCATACCAGTACTATCTGATGCATACCAGTACTATCTGATGTATACCGGTACTATCTGATGCATACCGGTACTATCTGATGTATACCGGTACTATCTGATGTATACCGGTACTATCTGATGTATACCAGTACTATCTGATGTATACCGGTACTATCTGATGTATACCGGTACTATCTGATGTATACCGGTACTATCTGATGTATACCAGTACTATCTGATGTATACCAGTACTATCTGATGCATACCGGTACTATCTGATGCATACCGGTACTATCTGATGTATACCGGTACTATCTGATGTATACCGGTACTATCTGATGTATACCGGTACTATCTGATGCATACCGGTACTATCTGATGTATACCAGTACTATCTGATGTATACCAGTACTATCTGATGTATACCAGTACTATCTGATGTATACCAGTACTATATGATGTATACCAGTACTATCTGATGTATACCAGTACTATCTGATGTATACCGGTACTATCTGATGTATACCAGTACTATCTGATGCATACCGGTACTATCTGATGTATACCAGTACTATCTGATGTATACCAGTACTATCTGATGTATACCGGTACTATCTGATGTATACCAGTACTATCTGATGCATACCGGTACTATCTGATGTATACCAGTACTATCTGATGTATACCAGTACTATCTGATGCATACCGGTACTATCTGATGTATACCAGTACTATCTGATGTATACCAGTACTATCTGATGTATACCAGTACTATCTGATGTATACCAGTACTATCTGATGTATACCGGTACTATCTGATGCATACCAGTACTATCTGTGATGTATACCGGTACTATCTGATGTATACCAGTACTATCTGATGCATACCAGTACTATCTGATGCATACCAGTACTATCTGATGTATACCAGTACTATCTGATGTATACCGGTACTATCTGATGTATACCGGTACTATCTGATGCATACCGGTACTATCTGATGTATACCAGTACTATCTGATGTATACCAGTACTATCTGATGTATACCGGTACTATCTGATGTATACCGGTACTATCTGATGTATACCGGTACTATCTGATGTATACCAGTACTATCTGATGTATACCAGTACTATCTGATGCATACCGGTACTATCTGATGCATACCGGTACTATCTGATGTATACCGGTACTATCTGATGTATACCGGTACTATCTGATGTATACCAGTACTATCTGATGCATACCGGTACTATCTGATGTATACCAGTACTATCTGATGTATACCAGTACTATCTGATGTATACCAGTACTATCTGATGTATACCAGTACTATATGATGTATACCAGTACTATCTGATGTATACCAGTACTATCTGATGTATACCGGTACTATCTGATGTATACCAGTACTATCTGATGCATACCGGTACTATCTGATGTATACCAGTACTATCTGATGTATACCAGTACTATCTGATGTATACCGGTACTATCTGATGTATACCAGTACTATCTGATGCACCGGTACTATCTGATGTATACCAGTACTATCTGATGTATACCAGTACTATCTGATGCATACCGGTACTATCTGATGTATACCAGTACTATCTGATGTATACCAGTACTATCTGATGTATACCAGTACTATCTGATGTATACCAGTACTATCTGATGCATACCGGTACTATCTGATGCATACCAGTACTATCTGATGTATACCGGTACTATCTGATGTATACCAGTACTATCTGATGTATACCGGTACTATCTGATGCATAACATACAATAATGTGTACCAGTACTATCTGATGTATACCAGTACTATCTGATGTATACCAGTACTATCTGATGTATACCAGTACTATCTGATGCATACCGGTACTATCTGATGTATACCAGTACTATCTGATGTATACCAGTACTATCTGATGTATACCAGTACTATCTGATGTATACCAGTACTATCTGATGCATACCAGTACTATCTGATGCATACCAGTACTATCTAATGCATAACATACAATAATGTATACCAGTACTATCTAATGCATAATATACCTCAGCAACGATATTCAAGTCAGCATCAGTGACTAGACAGGCCATCTCCAATATGTGTTCTGTATCAACATCCAACCCGGACATCTAAAAATACATACAAATATTATAAATCATAATCACAAACACATACTATGTGGCGGTGCCATCATTCAACAAAGTAATAGTCACATAGTGTTGTTTAGATAACCATGGACCATCAACAATTTTAATATTAAGGAACCAAGTACTATATCTTCAGTTCAGGGCTAGACACAGTTTTTTTTCAAACTGATTTGTCCAGGACAAGTGACACTGGCAAAATTGACTTGTCCCCATGTGTATTCGACTTGTCCCAATGTGTATTTGACTTGTCTCAATGTGTATTTGACTTGTCTCAATGTGTATTTGACTTGTCCCAATGTGTATTTGACTTGTCTCAATGTGTATTTGACTTGTCTCAATGTGTATTTGACTTGTCTCAATGTGTATTTGACATGTCCCGATGTGTATTTGACTTGTCCCCATGTGTATTTGACTTGTCTCAATGTGTATTTGACATGTCCCGATGTGTATTTGACTTGTCTCAATGTGTATTTGACATGTCCCGATGTGTATTTGACTTGTCTCAATGTGTATTTGACATGTCCCGATGTGTATTTGACTTGTCTCAATGTGTATTTGACATGTCCCAATGTGTATTTGACTTGTCTCAATGTGTATTTGACTTGTCCCAATGTGTATTTGACTTGTCCCAATGTGTATTTGACTTGTCTCAATGTGTATTTGACATGTCCCGATGTGTATTTGACTTGTCTCAATGTGTATTTGACATGTCCCAATGTGTATTTGACTTGTCCTGATGTGTATTTGACTTGTCTCAATGTGTATTTGACATGTCCCAATGTGTATTTGACTTGTCTCAATGTGTATTTGACTTGTCCCGATGTGTATTTGACATGTCCCGATGTGTATTTGATTTATCCCAATGTCTATTTGACTTGTCCCAGTAATTATGCTAAATGTCAAATGATGCTTACTGTACCTGCAGGATTTGTCGAGCCCTGCATTTGTATAATGATTAGATGATCTATCAGCTAATAGGGTTGTGGTTCCAGTCTCAGTTGAGGGTTGAACTCTTAACAATTTGAGCGCTAAGAGCCGACATGAGAGGATAGTGTATGATGGGTCAGGTTTAGCTGCAAGTATGTATGTTCCATTTATGTCAAACCCCTTGCCCTAATCATACTTTACTGCCGTACCCTGACCCGAGTATCGAACCCCGGATGCTTCGATCCTTCCATTGGATCATGAGTATGTTGATGACACCACACTAAATACACACAAGACAGATATATTGATAACTGATAATGGGAGATATATTGATAACTGATAATGGGAGATAGATTGATATCTGATAATGGGAGATTGATTGATAAATGATAATGGGATAACATGGGAGATAGATAGATAACACATAATAGGAGATAGATTGATAATTCAAATCCATTATCGTTACTCGCTTAGGTCGGCTAAGCCTGCCCAGGAAAACATGTCTAAGTCCCCGCGAGGGGTTTGACATTAAAGGAACATACATACATTTCATAATTCAAATAACATAAATACCTATTCAGTGTTTAAATGAGATTGCATTGTGGCTGTGTACATACGTGTCTAACATACGTAACTCGCCAAAAATGACGAATATAAACAGTACGAAATAGTAAATTAATATTATGCATCTAACTTAATGAGCGTTTTATGATTATGATGAACATTTACTTCTAAATCCACCCATACAAGACGTTCATCGGTCTTATGTAACCGTCTGCGTTTCTTTGCTGCTGAAGACGCCATGGTTCTTTGCGAAGAACGTATACTTAAATTTGAAAGCCCAGTAAAACTGGGAGAAAATATCAGTTTGATAATGTTAAAGCGATTGATCTGCATTATCCAAATGCTTTGAAATTAAAGTCCTAACCCCCGTTTAATTTCGTTCCATACCGATGTACACTAGTTACCTGTTCGCTCTGCATACCAGATACAAACAAGTTTATTTAACTGCGAATCATATTTACAAATAGCATTACATAATACGCTATTCTCCGACACACATATGATATAATCAAAACATAAATAAAACAGCTACGGAATTCAACGAAGGGCGCTCGCCCATATGGTTCGCCGGAGGCGAGGGTAAATAATCTCAATCATCATCATCTGATAGATCTGAGAGGCTGCATAGCATTTAGTTTGGCTCTCAGATAGAAGGATTTTTGTAAGAACAGCAGAGCTGTGGAGTACGATATACTACGAACCTGGGGAATTATGGAATTTCATTGGCTTATTAAAGATGTAGCCTACAGTAGAGTTTGAAACTATTCCAACTTCGTCGCCCAATGTCGACATGGGGACTTTCAAAAGTGATTATGGAAATTTAGTGGACACTTAGTGAACGTGTACATTGTAATAACATGGTGGTGAACGTTTGGAATAGTATGCAGACATTTCATGGAAAGATGTATATATTGGGATATTACCTCCCGGATACTGCGAGAATCACATCATTTATTTTATCTAGAACAAACACGACCGAACAGGAAACGGTATTTGATCATTAATTTTGTTTCAAACTGTTGGGAACCAAATAGGTGGCATAGCAACAACAATGGATGTTATTAGGCAAACTGTAAAATGGGAAACTATGTTATCAATAGTCGATATTAACTTGAAAAATATATTCACACAACCGATTAGAATAACGTACTATAGAAACGAAATTAAGATCATTTCAATATAAATACTTAATGCACATAATTCCAAATAACGTTTTCCTATTTAAATGTAATATAGTTGCATCGCAACTTTGTGACTTTTGCATAATGCATAATGATTCTAACGTTCATATGTTTTGGGAATGCCACTATATACAGGATTTCTGGATTAAGATAACACATTTCTTAAGAACAATGTTGCAAACAGATAATTTGGCTCAATTTAATTATGAACATATTTCGTTATGTAATTTCAAACGCAATAGCAAAGTGTATGAAATGAACATAAACTATATTATACTACTGGCTAAATATTTCATCTTTAGATGCAAATGTGAGAAGATTAAACCAAATGTAGTCCAATTTATAGCATATTTTAAAAGGAAAATAAAACTAGAAGAAACAATCTCAATTCTCAAAGATACACAAAATACGTTCAATGAGAAATGGAGACAGTTCTTTGATCTTATCGACTAACTTGTCAATAAATGCATGCTATATATAGACAATCATCCACACTTATCTCCACTGAAACTTCTTACTTTCTTTTGCTAATCCTATCTCTTCTACTTAAAAAATTACTCCTCCTTCCCAATATACACCAGGTTATTATTTCATCGCTTTACGTAACTTCACATGATTACGTATAACTTAATATAAATATAATTCGTGAATAATGCGTATAGATAATACTGCAGGCTGTTAGCACTTGTCAACTACTTTTTGACGATGATGATGATTTACCCTCGCCACCGGTAAACCATATGGGCGAGCGTTCTAAGATGATTATTCTCTGTGATGCTTATGATGACATCCTCAGATGGCTCCTTCCTTCTTTCTGTGCCAGGGTGACAAGTCCTGGTCTATAAGCGACCCTTTTCAGGGCCACATCCTCCACGATTAGTCGGCTCACAGCAGCAAAATGGTTCGGTTGTTCCGTCGTTGTCCACCCCGTTGACGCATCCGGGGTCGAGGTCGCATCCCTCTGTCTCCAACAGCTCGCCCGTAGTTGGAGACAGATAAAATAGTTCGAGGCGACGAGTGCGCCATCCACGCGAAACGACTGCCGTCTTCTCCTGCCCAGTCACTCGTCGCCTCTTCAACGCTCCAGTGTTAACTATCGTTGATCCAGGTAAGTGTAATACACTCAAAAAGAGTCGATGCGGGTCCTCGTCTGTATGCGTCAGCGGCGTGGATTGGTCACTTCGGAACAGATTATCCAATTTCCTGCTGTGAGCTGTGCCTTGTTCCCGACGTGCACGGTGTGGATTACGAACAAATACTTTTTGACACGCTCTTTGTTTTCAATACATGTACATGCCTGGAAAGTCTACAGTGTGTGTAATTATTATGTATATTGATCAGGAAATAAAAATCGAAAAAAAACCCCCAAAAAAACCAACAATGGGTGTTCAATGTGTTGCGCATCTGGTGAAACCATTTAAGGAGGACAGTAAATTAAATAAAGAAAGGATTCAAAATATCGAACAACATGCTAAATGACTGCCGACAGTATAACATTAGTTACCTATCCATCCAGCAAGGGGGCAGTTAGCGATTTTGAAACCTCATATTTAGACTCATCCACAACCTGATTCGGTTCAAGTAAATGTCGAACTTACCACTCGATTTGCTGAAGTTGCATGCCCTCTTAATACGTAGGAAGGTCAAAGAAAGGCCTGCCGAGAGCAGCATGTCTAATCAGTATTCATGTATATATTGAGAGGCTGATAACATTAGGCGAAGACTCCTTTGTGAGGCAAGATCATGACGTAATATACAAACAGCTAATAGGCTATTATACTTATGGTTTGTACCCGATTACAAGTATGAAAATAATGGGGACATTCACGCAATACTCTGACAGTAGCGACGACCTAACAAAATCTGCGTCGATGTTTTAATTTACGAACAGGTCATGATGTTCGAGCATCTGACAGAAATAATCAACCGCAGCAAATGGAAGTTAATCAATATAACATCATCGATGCTATGCTTGCAATAAAAAGGGTAATACTGCTAAGGAATGTCGTGCTCGGCGAGGTAATGGTCCGAGGTAATGATCTGAGCAATGCATATGTTGGCGTATTACAGTCAGCACAAACTCGTCAAGATAATAGTTTGTTAGGCATGTGTCTGGTTTGGCCATATTGGATGCGAGTGCACGCAGAAGCAATCTTAATTAGGGGGGATGGGTAGATTAAACATGGAGGCTCCTTTTGCAGGGAAGCCGATGGAAGGAGTAAATTAGAATAGAGCATACCAACTTATCGCATTTCAGTGGCTGGAAACCAGAATTCGTGTTTGATAACAAATCAAAAACAGAAATATAGAGCATTAATTGATGCATGAGATGATGTATCACTCGTGCCTCGTAAGGTTTACGATACTTTGAAAGAAAAGCAAAATATCAAACATCGCAAGGTTACTTAACTGTACTCTGCCATGGAGAAACATTGAAGGTTGTATAGATGCAGGTTTTCGATATTGGCGGTAAGACAATGACCCATACCTACCAATGTTCGCGATGGGAATCGAGTCCTATCTTAGGTAAGGATTGATTACTAGGTAATGGTACCATAATGTATTATGATTTAGGTTACATTCACGTGAATGGTGGCTATGTTCCATTACAAGAAGGTATTCATATTTCATCTGTTGTTAGATTGGCTTCCAAGATAAAAATTAGATATGGGCGTTCTTGTAGATACAATTTATAAACTACAAGGTCCCTACAACTGGTGCCTATGAAATCACACCCTCCTGTAAAGCATGGTGTTGTAAGCTATGAACCAGCGAACTCAAAGGTTAACACATACAAGTCTCTGTAATGTTGGTTAACAGTATGTACAAACAAAACCTATACTTTAAAGAAAAATTGCCCATTAAAATCAATTCAGATCTTAGTCAAACGGATATAGTAACTATGGATATTGGTACAAATAATCACCCTCATATTACGGTAGATCAATACCATATACAGAACTCAATTGAATACTAGGAGTTGTAGGAAATGCAGTGAGGAAATGATACATGCTAAGATTATCTCACGGTCAACTTCCCCGATAGCTTTCTCAAGTTCTGGTCGTTGATAACAGTGCGGGCACAACACTTTTAAGGTTAAGGTTAACTATGATAACGAAGCCAATCTCATATCCCTTGCCAATAATATATGATATACTAGCATTGTTAGGCAAAGCCAATTTCTTTACGAGCTTGGATCTGAAACAGGGTACTGGCAGGTATTGTTCGAATTATGAAAGAATATATGAAACCCTTATGGATACAATCGTCATTTCGTGCTCCAGACTCTCAACTATTTTTCTCTCTTTATGAGCTAATAGATTTCTACATATGACAAAGACGCATTTGACCATATAAGTTGTATTGCTGTGCTATTATCAATGGACAAAGCGTCAGTCTTTGCTGTTCTATTAGCGCAGTGGTTAGCGCGCTCACTTGTCACCAATTCAACCCGGGGTCGATCCTCGAACCGGGAAGTATGTGAGATGGTACGGTGGTCGCCAGATCGGACAGGTGGGTTTTCTCCGGGTACTCCGGTTTCCTCACACACGAATGACCACATATACGTTTTCATCCGCCAACGAGAGTGATTAATATAAGTTGTTAGAACTTGCTTTGCAATCGTTGTAAAATAAATAATGTTTAAAGACAAAGCGTCTTATGTTGCATACAGTGTCACAGGAAATGGATCACTATTTGTTATATAACATTATATCCATTCATGTAGGTATTATCTGAGCGTCATGTGTTGCATACAGTGTCACAGGAAATGGATCACTATTTGTTATATAACATTATGTCCATTCATGTAGGTATTATCTGAGCGTCATGTGTTGCATACAGTGTCACAGGAAATGGATCAATATTTGCTATATAACATTATGTCCATTCATGTAGGTATTATCTGATCAATTATAATGGACTTCTGCCAGAATATCTTTCAGTTTGTAAAACCGATCACACTACGAGCATAATAATAATTATGCAACAGTATACCGGAACCCAGATACATTCTATTTATGTCATCCTATATTCATCCTTACGTGACCTGGTACTCCGAAAGTAAACACTACAAAATTATTCTAAATTATGAATTCCGTATCACAATATAGTTTTTCATCGGTTGGGTACAGGTAATTGTTTCACTTGCTCCATTTCGATTTGTGTTAGACTTTGAAATGTCTGCTACCGCGGTATTTTCTGACGTTCAAAACCGGTTGTATGCCGATCTCTCCTTGACCTTTGCCCAACTCGTCACCCAGAGGGGAATACCTGTTGAAATAATGATCGTGCATGAGTTACTCCTGTATATTAGACTAGTAGTAAGTTCCAAGATTTTGAATAATATTCATTATTGCATACGTTACTATACATAGTAACACATTTAATGGTAGAAACGCAAAATATCTGGTCGACGCGGGCAATATATTTCGATTTTCGGCTCTGCCAGGCCAATATCGGATATTGGCCCGCGCGTGCCGGGCCACTATTCGATATTGGCCCGGCATGCGCCGAGAACGAATCACGAGCACGTGTCACAGGTAGCAACAACATAGTAACTACATTGTGTAAACATGGCCGCCGAAGCATCCGATATTGGCGCTGGGGCCGTTAAGGTATGCAATAAAGAAGTTATTAAACGGCTGCGGTGGGCCATTTGTGGATATTGGCGCACCTATCCGATATTGGCCAATATCCCCATAGGGTGCGCCAATATCCACAAATGGCCCACCTCCGCGGTTTAATAACCTCTAAGTATTGTCTAAGGCTAAAAATGCGAAATGTCTCTATAATGCTACGCTTCGTAAGTTGTCACAATTATCAATAATACATTAGTCAGATCATACGTATACCTTTGATGAAGATCTGCCCACAAATGAATTGAGTTTTGTGAAATTACAGTTTGTAAATTAAATGTACCACTTCCTTAAGATATGCGTATTTATTTACAAACATCACTAATACGTGTGTAAGTGGTGGTTTACTAAACTTAATAATATGATAAATTTGCATTTGAAAGAACCAGACATATACAGACATTAAAGCGACACTACATCGGTGAAAAACGCAAATGTCTGCCGAATGTAATTTCCTATTACAATGTATATGGTATAATTTCCCCCCAAAATATTTGACTCAACAACTGAGTATTTCAACAAATAAACAAACGTCGTATACGCGGCTTGTTGACATAACAAAATAATGTAAATAGGGTAGACATGCATGCGTAATACAAAGCTTTTATCCTGAAAAACACGAGGTATGGTAAATTTTATCGTGATATCTCACATGTGTGCCTATGCATATTTATTTGTACACTAATCTTAGTGAAATTACCTCTAATCGAAAGTATCACGTATTTAGTATTCACTCCAATGACAAACAAACGTCAATTCAGGAGCGTAGATAACCGTTATATGAAATTCTACTTTCACTTTTGAAAGCTTGTACATGTATACCACAAAAACACTGTTTATTGATTCAATGTTAATGTTCGAATTTATTCAGAAGAATGTGTAGTAGCTATGTATTTATACGTGAAAGGTGCATTTTACTTGCTTTTTTGCAATGTAATGTCGCTTTAGCACAACATTATACCATGTTATATAGTATAAAAATATATTTATGCTTGGCTCTTACATGTGCATTGTGTCATAAGAGGTTCGTAGTAAGCACATTTTAATAAATTGAATACAACTTTAAAAGATTTCTAAACATATACGATACAATAGCATACATGTTGCAAACTCAAAAACCATATATCATGACAAATATAATACACATTTGCAAGATGCATACACCTATTAATGTGTCGAAACGGAAGTGTATCACAGAGTGTAGCAGTGCAGAGAGTGATTGGGTCAACACCTACATACGTGGATCCCATACCTGTGCCATCCTCCCCAGAACCTACCTATTAATGTGTCGAAACGGACGTGTAGCAGTACAGGGAGTGATTGGGTCAATACCTACATACGTGGATCCCATACCTGTGCCATCCTCCCCAGAACCTACCTATTAATGTGTCGAAAAGGACGAGTATCACAGAGTTTAGCAGTGCATAGAGTGATTGGGTCAATACCTACATACGTGGATCCCATACCTGTGCCATCCTCCCCAGAATAAACACTGTTTCATGCATGTTATACGTGTACATGATATGACACAATTTGTTTCAAATTCACATACTCTAAATTATTATTATTAATAATATTATTTGTTATTATTATTATATATAATTTATAGGTACTTAACATTTTACGTAATCATTAAAACCTTGATATATTGGTAAACGACACAACCGATTGCCTCACAGGAGCCGGCCACAACGTTTGAATAGGTCATAGTGTCCTATGTATATATTATAAGTAATCATAGAATATGCATAGGAGAACGTGGCCTACCAGCCCCTGTGTAGTGCCTTAGACAACTCTGCAAATAACCGCGTCTGTCTAATTTGGTTGAAGCATGGCATTTATACGGTACCTCAGTAGCATTTACTTCAGGTTGGGGTCGGTCCATCGCACATGTCGATTCGCTACATTCGTCCAGTGGCAGAGTATGGGCATCCGTCGAATTTGGTTTGTCTATTGAGTGTCCAGCTCCACTGCTTTGTAAATCCAATAAGGCAGTCTATATAACAGAACAAACGTCAAAATGTACACGTGGTACTGTTGCATACCTGTACACGTGTACATGTATATCAATGTAAGTCAGTTTCAGTGTACTATTTAAAACATGTAAAAATCGAAATTATATAATTTGTTCCGTACTTTTATCACATGCTTTTAACCCTGCATTCTATATTTTGTAATCTTTTGATTTTTATTGTTATATGTGTGTTATGTTACATATTTATGTAATGCGCTTTTGAACGTGTACTTTATATATGATAAGGGCACTAAATAAGAATGGTATACTAATAATGTAACTCATGTCATATTTAGCCACTCGAGCTATAAATAATGATTATATATAACATATTCTGTAACTCCGCTGCAAGTATACAACCCAATAGTTTTCTTCCTATGGCCTAATTAAATCACTGGTCTGAGTCATATCATAATTATGCAGTATGGTCCCATACTACATGTATTCTATTGTATTTTGCTGTATGACTAATGTATATGTATAGGATATAAGCCGAAAACGATCCAATATGCAAACATATTGGACTGTATGAGGTGCGTCGCGCCGAAAACAATACCAATATTTTACATATTGGATCCGTTTGAGGCTTAGATCTTACTTAAAAGTTAAAACACACACTTATATAACACGATCCTACTAATTAAAATGGTTACTTTCGTACATGTAGGCCCTACGTGTAGTATTTAATATAATACGCTGGACTATTGACACCAGTCCAATATTATTAATAATGGATTGCAAGTACAAAGGTATGACGTCGCGACAGTGTTTTAAATAGTAGTATGGGTGAGTGCTAGTGAGTGCTGGTCAAGTCAGGTGTGAATGAGTGAATTCCAAACATAACTAATTATGTGCACTTCCCACTAAATTGTTTAGGACCCTAACACATCTTTTTCAATAGTCAAGGGGATAAAATCTTAGCCTCTGAAAATTAAATTGATTAAAATAGATTTATATGACTTAAATGATACAGAGATCATTAACTCTAAAGCTTAATTAAGATTCTTGGTACCGTAATTTGTAAATTTGACCTGATTTAATAGTTTTAATCTTTATTAAATGTAAATATGTTGTGGTCAATATTCAGTACTGCAACATACACTATTAGTGGATGAGATTTAAAGAATGTAAATTGCTTGAGTAAAATATAAGTGGATGGGGTACTGACCTCGAGGTTATAAAATGTGTCTCGAGCTCAAGTGATTTGATTGGTTTATTTTAAAGATCTATGCCCTGCTGAACCAATCAGACGCTTAATAATGAGTTTGCGATAGGATAAAAGTTGCGTAACTACAGGACTGGTTTTGCTTCCAACATTGGCAACAGATGTCTAGGCGTGTTTATTTATTGCAATATATTTAACTAGTGTTCATATCTCATTATACGTTATACGCTAGCCAATCGTAAACGTTTTATATTTGCACGTGTTTTTATTTGCACATTTGCTTTATATAATTATATTACATATTTACACAAGGCACGCAGTGCCAATGTTCACGTTTGAAAGTATGTAATGTGTATATAATGTGTACTCATGGGCATATTGCCCAATTGTATTTCGAAATAAACTCTTGAAACTCTTTAACAACATTTTGGAAGTCGTGATAGCGCAGTGGATGCGCGTTCGCTTCAGGTGTGTAAGGTCCGGAGTTCGAGCCCCACTGGAGCCGTTACGATTGTGCCCTTAGGCAAGGCATTTAAATTCCACGTTGTCTCTCTCTCCCTCGTGGCGATGGATTCCATCAGGAATGAGGTCTCAAGAGTGATTAATATTAGTTGTAAGAACTTGTTTCGCAATCGAGCTAAAATAAATTTGTATAAACTAACAAGATTTAAATAATTATATGTAGACATGTCATAATTCAATTCGAACAAAATAATAGTCTAACCTACCACAGCAAGTCGCTCTGCTATCTCGCCGCTGTATTGCTTTGTGTTTCTCAATTTAGATGTCTGGCCAAAATCGTCAACGGCAGCCCTGCGCTTCGCCATTCTTGGTGTTTTGACCTTCATCAGTCGTCCGGTGGTTGTCATGTTGTACACGTGGACAACGTCTGGCCATTCTGTTGACCACGGAAATAGCGATGGAGTGTGTACATCGTATGTCTTTACACCACCGACGAAATGTAAGCTACAAACTGTCGTGTGTTTTGAAGTTACTTTCAGATTGGCATTTCTGATCAAATGTATCCATGTTTGTCGTGATTTCTCTTCACCCGGCAACTTGTAGAACCTTAATTCCGTATGACCTCTACTTTCCCCCGGGCACCCAGGTACGCAACAGTTAGCGTGAACCATTGCAATCCGTTAAAACTCCGATTGTTATAAAGTTGTAAAGTGACCAGCATAGGTAAACAATACAAAATGGCGAATGTTCACCCCTCGTCGATCCCACAATGCTTAGCGAACAGTTAAAACTATTCCCCGTCATTTCTCCGTACCAATTCGTTCAAGCCGTAATATATCGATAATGTACGGATATATCATATGATGTGCGGGGATATTTTATAAATGAATACTATACATTGTGTTATTCAACGTGTCATTACTTTTCCTTAATACCGTAATGCTTTTGATCTTGATAATTTTCCATCATACGATATTTGTACTGGTAAGTTTGTAGAATTAATATACACGTGTAGGGGATGTTTTGCACGGACTCATATTTTTACGATTTGAGTGCCCGGTTACGATCAGAGATTGATAACAGTACCCATTCAACTATCTAAGGTGCACAACGTGGTACTTGTACATATACTATGCAGAAAGAGCAAGCACACTCACTGAAGACATGTTTGGCAGATATGACGTAAAATTATAGTCGGTCTAGGACAATTTAATATGGCACAAAAGGAGCCCCTTCATCTCCGGTTTGAATCCCACTGCGGTGTTGAATGTTTTAGTTTAAGCATAGTAAGTGATTAAACATAGCACACGATTGGATAGGAAGCCAATCGTTTATTAAAGTTTTCCCCCCAGAGAACTGCAATCTGTAATAGGATTAATAATGCATCGACAATGTCAATACACCAACATGAGCATTAGTTTATACACATTTATTTTAGCTCGATTGCGAAACAAGTTATTTCAACTTATATAAATCACTCTCGAGACCTCATTCCTGATGGAATCCATCGCCACGAGGGAGAGAGAAGAGGCAACGTGGAATTTAAATGCCTTGCCTAGGGGCACAATCGTAACGGCTCCAGTGGGGCTCGAACTCCGGACCTTTCGCACATGAAGCGAATGCGCATCCACTGCGCTATCACGACTTCCACATGAGCATTCATAGTGGATATAATAGTGAAATAAAAAGCACTGCATTTTTCAAAATAAAACTCTTGCGAAGCAAGTTCTAACAACTTATATTAATCACTCTCGTTGCAGCAGATGAAAGCGTAAATGTGGTCATTCGTGTGGGAGGAAACCGGAGTACCGGAGAAAACCCACCTGTCCGATTTGGCGACCACCGTACCATCTCACATACTTCCCGATCCGAGGATCAAACCCGGGTTGCAGTGGTGAGAAGCGAGCGCGCTAACCACTGCGCTAATCGGAAACTCTGTTAGCACCGGTGGGTAATATATACTGTACTGGGAGTAAACATAGTTGCACTATACAAAATAAATAAATAATCAAATGTAGATTAGATGTAATCAGGGGATGTTGAAACAATCAGTAAAGTAGGCTATGAACAAATTAGCTGATGATTGGGTATGATATGACGAGTGTGCGTTTTAAGTTTATTTATCGTCGCTATCGGTTGCCCATATGAGCGACGCCTCCTGAAGAGATTAGTAATTTTAAATTTTTGGAGGATAGTGCAATGATACAGACAGAGACCCATTCCAGAATCTCCTCTGGTTCTTTTACATGCACGGTGTACAGCACCGACACGAGACCACGGTTTAACGTCCCATCTGAAAGACTGTTAATTTTATTAGGGTCAGACGGGGGATCGAACCTGCGATCCCTGGATTACCAGTCCAGCGTGTTACCACTATTATATGACGGGATGGTGGCGGACGTATTTAACTACGAAAGATGTGCTTCAGAGCATGCACTATTATTGCAGTACTACCTTCTATATAACCACCTCCGTGGTTGAGTGGTTAGGGTCGCTGTCCAATGTAACCTATCATCACTGCTTGTCACGGGTTCGAGCACCTTCAGACCATGTCTCATTTATATGAAAAATGTATCAGTTTCTTACGGAGGTCGGTACACAAAGTACTGGTTAACCGCTGGAGCCTGTCCAGGAAACATGGTGCTAGGCAAACTACCAGTCGCTCAAATGGGCAACCGGTAGCGACGTTAAATAAACTGATATAAAAACAAAATATATAGTGAAGCGCTTAGTGTCCATAATATATTTTGAACTGGTGGGAATATGCGTGTGTTAGCTTCGTAATTGAGCTGATGTTCTCCAAGTTGAAGAGCATATAATGACGTAATAAATGGAATACGTAGTCTTTGAAGTGAATGATTCAAAACAAGTCTTTCACAAATATACACCCGACACTCATATAGGAAACGACTGTTGTTTTGTTTGCATGTGAGGAAGCTATCCTGTTGCTTGCGGAAGGTCGGTGGTTGTACACTGGTCCCCGTCCGTGCCTGAACTACTGCCCGGAGGGACACATGGGGGTATTCTTCCACCAGTGACAGCTGGAAACTCGCTATATAACATATGCTGTCCTTGCGACTTTAAATCCTCAGAAAACAAACTAACAAACAAATATCACACACAGTATATTAACACAATCGACCTGTGCTCATTCCCAATATTTTTGGTTATATCGACCTTTTATCAATATGCATAATTAAACAGATGAGACTATCTGATATCCTGACGTGTCCACTATTTACATCGTTATTGTTTGTAAACTATTTCAGTCTAAACTATTTGACAATTAGCTAATAGTGATAATAAAATATGATATTGTATATACTAGCAGTAAATCTTCTCTTTCATTATTCCACTTGATCATATTAATGATTAGTTCATGGAGATGATTCATGCTGGACCACAATTTAAGTATTGTTTCTTCTAATTAGTTGTTGAATTTATTTCCATTTTCAATAAGATGAAAGACGAGCAACAATGAACGAGCAATGTACGTGATCCATTCATCAAATGTTTAATTGTTTATTTTACGAAGCAGACACACATACGATGACAGTAATTGCGTGTCATCATCATTCCATTGTGTATAATGACACATACATGCTTTGCAAATGCGCGTGTTCTTAATGAAGCTAAACTCGAATCACTAAATGCGGTAATAAAATCAGGATGTGCGCATTGTGTACAGTGGATATATCGGAGCGCATGTGCAGTGCTTTGCTTCATTGATGTATAGCTGTATATGTTCATATTTTGGCTAAATGGTTTCACAGAATGTGTGCTGTTCTGGTTTCCAGTTCAAGGTACGTTCTATTCAGCATTAGTTTTCGATTGCGTATTCCATTTCGCATGCGGAGTTTATTGTGTCAGCGGCATGCATTCCTACCATGCAGTCGTCGACATACGAGTATTTCAAAGTTTACTTTTTTTATTCTTAATTTTTGATACACCCAATTTGTTTGCATAAACAACTACATGAGACACATTCAATGTATGCACACTATACTCGTAGTCCATCATACATGGCAGCTTATATCTGTTATTCTGCATGAACACACCACAGGTCCGAAAAGATTAAGTTTATACATAAACACAAAATACCAACAATTAACACTTGAGACGTATGGTTGTCATGGCCTGAGACAACACCAAACAATTCCAACTATTCGTCTTGCCTCACTATGTTGTGCAGTCTTGTACTTGTTCCCGCTGACGATACACTCCGAAAGAAAGAAACATGTCCTTAACAGAGATCTACGTATTAGCCGCAGTGCTTAGAACAAGAAAGCACACTTGCAAATAATTATAAACCAGCTGGCTTAACAACCTGTTACGATGACGGCATTAACTTGTCGTACAGACGTCAAACCTAAGACCAATCGTCGCAGGCCTGCCATTTCTCCGGCATATATCCGGTCGGATGTTATAAACCTTTTCTCAAATCTCAGTGGTCTGATTGGTTGAGTCTGAGAATTACCCTTGGCTCAACCAATCAGATGCTTGAGAATGAATTGGAGATTGGGGAGTTTATAAATGTTTTATAACCTCCAGGACAGATGTCAACCAGGCATCAATACCATAAAATATCCAAGTAAGCTGATTGTGAATGAAACCTGTTGGTTCTGAAATAAGCTGTCAAAAGCAAAACAAACTGGTTCTGAAACCAGCCTTTTAGAACGAACAGCAACTGATTCTGAAAAGCATTATATGTCCGTAAACTACCGCCCCATGTGGGGAGGGGGAGGTACAGCCCCAAGCCCCCCATGCTACCGCATAAACTATCAAAAATAGACTAAACCTCTGATAACCGGTAAATAGATGAAATCTACTACACATACCGTGTTCAAGCCAGATCATAGTAACATTATATTTCCGTAAGACTATCATCATTGTTGGGGGCTACAACCCCAAGCCCCCATGCTACCGCAGCAACCAACGCACGCACGCACGCACGCACGCACGCACGCACGCACGCACGCACGCACGCACGCACGCACGCACGCACGCACGCACGCACGCACGCACGCACGCACGCACGCACGCACGCACGCACGCACGCAGCTTAGTACCGATCATTCCCGCATCGACATGTACGATATTCAAGATGGCGTCATTTCAGAGTCGGGAACGCTCGGAATTGCGGTAATGCGATAAAGTCCGAGGGATGGTAATTTAAACGCGAAATCATAAGCTGGTTCCCTGTTTTCATATCTCTTCAACTGGAGTAGACGGGCTACCTGTTGACAAACCGGAAATTTACGATATTTTGATATGCAGACTATAGAATTTGATGCTCGCGCATATTACCGTAGAGTGATCAACCCCGATGTTCGCGCAACTATATTTTGACAAGTACGACCGGCTCTATCAGTATGATTTGTCTTTGCTTAAAATATTGCAAATTTACTGTTGCCTTATGTAAATAATATACAATAAAAATATATACTTGCCTTTTCTAGATTTAGACTTTCTTTGCAATAATTACATATTGAAACGGGTCGCTATGGTTTCAACCCTGTCGCACGGGAATTGCGTTATTGTTTATACGGTAGGCCAAGTGATATAGAAGGCGAATACAGCCTTGTCCTGAATTGTCCAGGTTATAACAACATTCGAAAGAAATGTATTAAAAAGTATTACTAGTGTTTTCTAATGTATTCAACTTCCATTATTCGGATTTGTGCTATAAACTTTAAATCAGATTTCATATTGTCATACTCATATAAGCACTCTGTATTCTATGTCACGTCTGACATGACGTGGCGAGAATGTAAACTATAATGTATTACTTTGTATATGCATAGCTATTTCATTACATTTACATTGTATATGCATGGTAGGTATTGTCAGTGATGTACAGTGGCATGGTAGGTAGTGTCAGTGATGTACAGTGGCATGGTAGGTAGTGTCAGTGATGTACAGTGGCATGGTAGGTATTGTCAGTGAGGTACAGTGGCATGGTAGGTATTGTCAGTGATGTACAGTGGCATGGTAGGTATTGTCAGTGATGTACAGTGGCATGGTAGGTAGTGTCAGTGATGTACAGTGGCATGGTAGGTAGTGTCAGTGATGTACAGTGGCATGGTAGGTAGTGTCAGTGATGTACAGTGGCATGGTAGGTAGTGTCAGTGATGTACAGTGGCATGGTAGGTATTGTCAGTGATGTACAGTGGCATGGTAGGTATTGTCAGTGATGTACAGTGGCATGGTAGGTATTGTCAGTGATGTACAGTGGCATGGTAGGTATTGTCAGTGATGTACAGTGGCATGGTAGGTATTGTCAGTGATGTACAGTGGCATGGTAGGTATTGCTGTTATTGACAACGGCAACTTCGAATTCACGGGCACTATACTACATACTGCATTTAATCATCGGCAACTTCTAATTCACAAGCACTATGCTACATACTGCATTTAATCATCGGCAACTTCTAATTCACAAGCACTATGCTACATTCTGCATTTAATCAACGGCAACTTCTAATTCACGGGCACTATGCTACATTCTGCATTTAATCAACGGCACCTTCTAATTCACGGGCACTATGCTACATTCTGCATTTAAACAACGGCAACTTCTAATTCACAAGCACTATGCTACATTCTGCATTTAATCAACGGCAACCTCTAATTCACGGGCACTATACTACATACTGCATTTAATCAACGGCAACTTCTAATTCACAAGCACTATGCTACATTCTGCATTTAATCAACGGCAACTTCTAATTCACAAGCACTATGCTACATACTGCATTTAATCAACGGCAACTTCTAATTCACGGGCACTATACTACATACTACATTTAATCAACGGCAACTTCTAATTCACGGGCACTATGCTACATACTGCATTTAATCAAAGGCAACTTCGAATTCACGGGCACTATGCTACATACTGCATTTAATCAACGGCAACTTCGAATTCACGGGCACTATGCTACATACTGCATTTAATCAACGACAACTTCTAATTCACAAGCACTATACTACATACTGCATTTAATCAACGGCAACTTCTAAGTCACGGGAACTATACTACATACTGCATTTAATCAACGGCAACTTCTAATTCACAAGTATTATGATACATACTGCATTTAATCAACGGCAACTTCTAATTCACAAGCACTATACTACATAATGCATTTAATCAACGGCAACTTCTAATTCACAAGCACTATACTACATACTGCATTTAATCAACGGCAACTTCTAATTCACAAGCACTATGCTACATACTGCATTTAATCAACTGCAACTTCTAATTCAAAAGCACTATACTACATACTGCATTTAATCAACGGCAACTTCTAATTCACAAGCACTATGCTACATACTGCATTTAATCAACGGCAACTTCTAATTCACAAGCACTATGCTACATACTGCATTTAATCAACGACAACTTCGAATTCACGGGCACTATGCTACATACTGCATTTAATCAACGGCAACTTCGAATTCACGGGCACTATGCTACATACTGCATTTAATCAACGGCAACTTCTAATTCACAAGCACTATACTACATACTGCATTTAATCAACGGCAACTTCTAATTCACGGGCACTATACTACATACTGCATTTAATCAACGGCAACTTCTAATTCACAAGCATTATGATACATACTGCATTTAATCAACGGCAACTTCTAATTCACAAGCACTATACTACATAATGCATTTAATCAACGGCAACTTCGAATTCACGGGCACTATGCTACATACTGCATTCAATCAACGGCAACTTCTAATTCACGAGTACTATGCTACATACTGCATTCAATCAACGGCAACTTCTAATTCACGGGCACTATACTACATACTGCATTTAATCAACGGCAACTTCTAATTCACAAGCACTATACTACATACTGCATTTAATGAACGGCAACTTCTAATTCACAAGCATTATGATACATACTGCATTTAATCAACGGCAACTTCTAATTCATAAGCACTATACTACATAATGCATTTAATCAACGGCAACTTCGAATTCACGGGCACTATACTACATACTGCATTTAATCAACGGCAACTTCTAATTCATAAGCACTATACTACATACTGCATTTAATCAACGGCAACTTCTAATTCATAAGCACTATGCTACATACTGCATTTAATCAACGGCAACTTCGAATTCACGGGCACTATACTACATACTGCATTTAATCAACGGCAACTTCTAATTCACAAGCACTATACTACATACTGCATTTAATCAACGGCAACTTCTAATTCACGGGCACTATACTACATACTGCATTTAATCAACGGCAACTTCTAATTCACAAGCACTATACTACATACTGCATTTAATCAACGGCAACTTCTAATTCACAAGCATTATGATACATACTGCATTTAATCAACGGCAACTTCTAATTCATAAGCACTATACTACATAATGCATTTAATCAACGGCAACTTCGAATTCACGGGCACTATACTACATACTGCATTTAATCAACGGCAACTTTGAATTCACGGGCATTATACTACATTTAATCAACGGCAACTTCTAATTCACAAGCACTATACTACATACTGCATTTAATCAACGGCAACTTCTAATTCACAAGCATTATGATACATACTGCATTTAATCAACGGCAACTTCTAATTCATAAGCACTATACTACATACTGCATTTAATCAACGGCAACTTCTAATTCACGGGCACTATACTACATACTGCATTTAATCAACGGCAACTTTGAATTCACGGGCATTATGCTACATTTAATCAACGGCAACTTCTAATTCACAAGCACTATGCTACATACTGCATTTAATCAACGGCAACTTCTAATTCACAAGCACTATGATACATACTGCATTTAATCAACGGCAACTTCTAATTCACAAGCACTATACTACATACTGCATTTAATCAACGGCAACTTCTAATTCACGGGCACTATACTACATACTGCATTTAATCAACGGCAACTTCTAATTCACGAGCACTATACTACATACTGCATTTAATCAACGGCAACTTCTAATTCACAAGCACTATACTACATACTGCATTTAATCAACGGCAACTTCTAATTCACGGGCACTATACTACATACTGCATTTAATCAACGGCAACTTCTAATTCACAAGCACTATGCTACATACTGCATTTAATCAACGGCAACTTCTAATTCACAAGCACTATACTACATACTGCATTTAATCAACGGCAACTTCTAATTCACAAGCACTATGCTACATACTGCATTTAATCAACGGCAACTTCGAATTCACGGGCACTATGCTACATACTGCATTTAATCAACGGCAACTTCTAATTCACAAGCACTATGCTACATACTGCATTTAATCAACGGCAACTTCTAATTCACAAGCACTATACTACATACTGCATTTAATCAACGGCAACTTCTAATTCACAAGCACTATGCTACATACTGCATTTAATCAACGGCAACTTCTAATTCACAAGCACTATGCTACATACTGCATTTAATCAACTGCAACTTCTAATTCACGAATCTACATACTGCATTTAATCAACGGCAACTTCTAATTCACAAGCACTATGCTACATACTGCATTTAATCAACGGCAACTTCTAATTCACAAGCACTATGCTACATACTGCATTTAATCAACGACAACTTCGAATTCACGGGCACTATGCTACATACTGCATTTAATCAACGGCAACTTCGAATTCACGGGCACTATGCTACATACTGCATTTAATCAACGGCAACTTCTAATTGACAAGCACTATACTACATACTGCATTTAATCAACGGCAACTTCTAATTCACGGGCACTATACTACATACTGCATTTAATCAACGGTAACTTGTAATTCACAAGCATTATGATACATACTGCATTTAATCAACAACAACTTCGAATTCACGGGCACTATACTATATACTGCATTTAATCAACGGCAACTTCTAATTCACGAGCACTATGCTACATACTGCATTTAATCAATGGCAACTTTGAATTCACGGGCATTATACTACATTTAATCAACGGCAACTTCTAATTCACGGGCACTATACTACATACTGGATTTAATCCACGGCAACTTCGAATTCACAAGCACTATGCTACATACTACATTTAAACTGCAACTTCTAATTCACAAGCACTATACTACATACTGCATTTAATCAACTGCAACTTCTAATTCACAAGCACTATACTACATACTGCATTTAATCAACGGCAACTTCTAATTCACAAGCACTATGCTACATACTGCATTTAATCATCAACGGCAACTTCTAATTCACAAGCACTATGCTACATACTGCATTCAATCAACGGCAACTTCTAATTCACAAGCATTATGATACATACTGCATTTATTCAACGGCAACTTCTAATTCATAAGCACTATACTACATAATGCATTTAATCAACGGCAACTTCGAATTCACGGGCACTATACTACATACTGCATTTAATCAACGGCAACTTCTAATTCACAAGCACTATACTACATACTGCATTTAATCAACGGCAATTTCTAATTCACAAGACTTTTTGTTTGTGGTTTTTGTTTGTTTGTTTTGGTTTTTTGTTGTTTGTTTTGGTTGTTGGGTTTTTGTTTGGTTTTTGGTACTATGTACATATTGCATTCAATCAACGGCAACTTCTAATTCACGGGCACTATACTACATACTGCATTTAATCAACGGCAACTTCTAATTCTCAAGCACTATACTACATACTGCATTTAATGAACGGCAACTTCTAATTCACAAGCATTATGATACATACTGCATTTAATCAACTGCAACTTCTAATTCATAAGCACTATATTACATACTGCATTTAATCAACGGCAACTTCTAATTCATAAGCACTATGCTACATACTGCATTTAATCAACGGCAACTTCTAATTCACAAGCACTATGCTACATACTGCATTTAATCAACGACAACTTCGAATTCACGGGCACTATACTACATACTGCATTTAATCAACGGCAACTTCGAATTCACGGGCACTATGCTATATACTGCATTTAATCAACGGCAACTTCGAATTCACGAGCACTATACTACATACTACATTTAATCAACGACAACTTCTAATTCACGGGCACTATACTATATACCACAGGGATTCGGCACGTTTGGGGGTACTAGTATAAGTAGTATGGTCAGCTCTTTGGATGTAAACAAACGGGCGCCATTTTGAATTCTATTTATAGTAACTCATTTGCATATAAGGTAATATAAAGTAGGTCACGCGCGTGCGCGTTTATTTTTAGTATACGCGTCACTATAGAGCCACCTGATGACGTATATGTATCGCGCAACTACTGAGCTCGGTGTACGAAGACGTACCTCTACGTAACGTTCGGTGTCCATCTCGGATGATCTAGTTACAGTAACAGATTTGTATATAAGTCTCTACGCGAGAGCGGCGGCCATTTTGGATGACCGTATAGGTTATTTTTAGCGACCATGACGTAAACCAAAAATAATCGCCAATGACACAAATCTTTAAATACGTTCGTTCCGTCTCGAGACGAACCATTTTACCATAGGCGTGAAGATGAAAACACCGTTTATACTTTCGACCCACGCGGTCGAAACACACCTGAATGTGTACGATTTCGACACCTCCGTGTTTCTTAGCGGGCGACTCATGTACGATTGCGTACAAAAATGCCTGGATAAGCCGGATGAAGTTAAGCAAAGCGGGAAACGAACTGAACTGACAAAAACGTTCTTTTACGACATCGGTATACTGGGATATACTGATCGGTATAGTAACAGAGTGAAAGTGGTGTATAAGAAAACGAAGCGCCTACACTACGTTATTACTACATACCCGATTGCACCGACCAATGAGAGCGTGTCTATAAATAGACACCAATTGGAACGAACCGATCCATAAATAGCAATTACGTAGGCTTCTATAAATATCGACCGATTAGAACGGACTTAAATCTATAAAAGACGGCGTAACTTTAGTTAGTGTCATTAGAGTTTCTACGCTCGAACAACCAACATGACTAGATGCAAACTAAGCCTTGGCAACGGTCGTTACGTGCAGGTGAACGAATGGAAAGGGGAGCTTAGAGTCGACTTACGAGAATGGCAAGACGACAAACCGACGAAAAAGGGCATTAGTTTAACCTTGATGCGATGGAAGAACTTGGTTGATCAGCTAGAGTTTGTGGACAAGGTCTTAGAGAACAGAGAAGCGTTTGAACTGCATTTGGGCGGAAACGTAAACCTTACCGTGCAGGAGGGGAACGTGTGCGTGGATATCAGACAGTACTGGAAGCCCGAGACGGAGGTGGTGCCTACATAAAAGGGGCTATGTTTAAGGCCCTTTGAATATAAACGATTGAAGGAACTGATACCCGAGCCGAGATTGGAAAGGCGTTACCCGAATTGGACGCTGTGGTACCGTGCGCCCTAAGGAGCGATCACATGAACCAATTAGGAGCGGCACAGTGTCCGGAATGTAACCCGAATTACTTTGTAAACTGGTAAATAACGCTCTAAAATGGTATGAACTTGTAAAAATAGCAACCAATGGGCTACAAGTTCTAAAAATAATCACCAATCACAAACGTTAAAGTTGTATATAATTGGGCCGTTTTTCGATAACACCGCACTTCCGAAGTCAGTGGCTAACCATCAACATGAACATTATCACTCAGAGCGATTCAACCAAAGTGTCTCAGTTTTCCATGTCTGAGATGATGTTTTACGAAGATCGAGTTTTGAACACTGGTCGAAACAGATCGAACCGAATAAAATGTCTTTGGCTAAAGCGGGCTTCTATTATACCGGAAGCGCGGATAAAGTTACCTGTTTCTCTTGCGGTGTGAAGGTGATGTCGTTGGAGCCCTCGGATCAGCCATGGGAAGAACACGAAAAATGGTCTCCGACGTGTATATATTTGAAAATGACAGGCTACAAAAATGGAGATACCAGCTCGTTCGCTCCCGGATTTATCCCAGCCAGTAAGAACGCACCAGTTACACAATACTGGATTTAGTTTCGGATTTGGTACACAGGCTCCCTCACGCGGGCATGGAGCGTTTGCGTTAGATGGACAGCAAACTAGCAAAACTTCATCATTCGGACCAAACAGTGTTACTGGAGCTAATTTGTTTGTTAGACGTTAGACATGTTTGGACTCGTGTGCGTGACAATGTCTTTAATTAATGCCTTGGAATGGTGGTTTAGATATAGACAGTTGAGGAGAGAAGCCGTGGAGGGCGCAGATAGACTTATCGAAATATTAGAAATATATGTAGAACCATTGTATGCCACTGTGTTATAAAATAATGTACATATA
>CM026399.1:41227176-41247763 GCA_014843695.1 Archivesica marissinica | reverse complement strand
ACTACGGCGTATTATGTTTTTTCTGTAAGAACTTGAACAACACCCTTTAGGGTGATGTGATGGTGGTGGTCGTAAACTATGACTCAAAGACAAACTAAAGTTTGACAGGGTTTATTTACATATATTATGCGGTATAAGAATTCACTATAACTCTGGTAACATTATCTTTTTTAACACGTTCCACTGCTGTAGATTCAATCCAATACCCGTGATCGAAGCTGTACCGTTAATAAATCGCCTTATATCCAACACCACAGTTCCTCCTATCTCGCATATAGTAGCGAACACATTTCCCGATAAAGTAAATTGCTTTGTGTACGAACAGTCGGTTTGATTTGAAATTCCCTCTTCATCGTCTGTATTTTGATAAACGGTTGCAACGGAGATTAAAACAATCGCCGGTATGGCAATACACGTCACAATCGTAAAAAGGATCCATAGCCACTCAGTGATCTTCGTTCTTGGTGTAGATTCCATACTGGCGCGTAAAGACGACAATAAAACGGATGGTATCGGATTGGTGTCTAACAACAAATTGATTTGGTAAGTTCTATTCTTACGTAGTTAAACATCCCCCTGACTAATTATCGTGTCCCGTGTTTCAGTTTCTGACACACGCTTTTCAGTTTTTGACACTAGCGTTTCAGTTTCTGACACTAGCGTTCCAGTTTCTGACACTAGCGTTTCAGTTTTTACCCTTAAACACGTAATTAGCCGTAGAGTCCGTTTCAGTTTTTGACACTATCGTTTCAGTTTCTGACACGAGCGTTTCAGTTCTTGTCTCCGTCGTTTCGATATGCGACGCTACAATCTCAATTAATGTCATTAGCATTTGGTTTTGGTCATCGTTTGATTTGTATGATAAGAATAAAAGTACGTAAGAATGCAATGCCTCTCATTTGTATTACGTAGTACGTAAGAACATGAACAACATCGAAGCTATTACGCCCGAAAGGGAAACTTTCATTAACTTTCCCAAACCAGACGAAGAAAACAGATCCGACGGAGACAGGTGGCAATTATTAGGAACTAGGGTACCCCAAGCCGAAATTGTCTACTTTAGTCAAATGATTATCGTCTACGTCATCATAATTACGTCTATCATAAACTTGTCACTTCAAAACGGTACCAACGAGTTGTGGATAAGTTTGTTGAGCAGTTGTATAGGTTACGCTCTACCTAGTCCAAAGTTAAAGAAATAATGAAGTCGTTGTTGCCATTTGAACCGTGTTCCAGTATGTGTATCAGTGGACAAACGGGAAGCGGTAAAACGCAGTGGGTGTACAGGTTTTTAAAGAATTTACCGCGCATGTACGCCAGAGACCCTCCTTCTCACGTCTTATACTGTTACGGTATACATCAACGGATCTTTGATGAGATGGAACAAACCGTACCGAACTTTACCAGTAAACTAGGATTACCGACGTCAGAAGAATTGGATACGTTTACGAGCGACAGACGTCATAAATTGATCGTTATTGACGATTTGGTACACGAAGTTGTACAAAACAAAGAAATGGAACTGTTGTTTACGCAAGGAACGCACCATAAATGCGTCAGTGTTATTTTAATTACCCAGAATTTGTACCCTAAAGGAAAACACTCCAGAACTATCGCATTAAATACTTGGTACATGGTATTGATGAAAAACTTGAGAGACGTATCGCAAGTGGGAATTATGGGACGCCAACTCTACCCAGGAAAAGCTCGAGGTTTCACGAAAGCTTACGAAGACTCTTTAAAGAGAGGTTACTTCATCGTCGACATGAGTCCTCACAGTGACGACAGATATCGCCTTAGGACGGACATCTTTCCGGGACAAGATCCCATAATCTATAGATTGACGTAAGAAGAAGAAATTCAGACGTAAGAGTAACCATGGTTGAACTTATAAAACAACAGCGCCATTTCTTACAACTTATAATACAGACGTCCACGCCGCAGAGAAAAGCGTTACTACGCACTATAACCAGAAATCAACTTAGAGCCATAGGTCAGATCGCATACAACATCATCAAGTCCACAATTAGATTATCACCTACCGAAAAGAACCTACTGAAACGTCACAGGCTACTTATTCATCTTCTGGGCAATAGAAAAGTGGGATATCGACAGAAGAAGGAAGCTATAAAGAACAAACAGCGTATTGTGTGCGCATTGGTGAACATTACAGGATATACACGAGCGCAAATACCGTATACAGGATATACACGAGCACAAATACCGTATACAGGATATACACGAGCACAAATACCGTATACAGGATATACACGAGCGCAAATACCGTATACATGATATACACAAGCGCAAATACCGTATACATGATATACACAAGCGCAAATACCGTATACAAGATATACACGAGCGCAAATACCGTATACATGATATACACAAGCGCAAATACCGTATACAAGATATACACGAGCGCAAATACCGTATACATGATATACACAAGCGCAAATACCGTATACATGATATACACAAGCGCAAATACCGTATACATGATATACACAAGCGCAAATACCGTATACAAGATATACACGAGCGCAAATACCGTAGACAGGATATACACGAGCGCAAATACCGTATACACGAGCGTAAATACCATATACAGGATATACACGAGCGCAAATACCGTATACAGGATATACACGAGCACAAATACTGTAGACATGATATACAAGAGTGCAAATACCGTATACAGGATATACACGAGCGCAAATACCGTATACAGGATATACACGAGCGCAAATACTGTAGACATGATATACACGAGCGTAAATACCATATACAGGATATACACGAGCGAAAATACCGTATACAAGATATACACGAGCGCAAATACCGTAGACAGGATATACACGAGCACAAATACCATAGACAGGATATACACGAGCACAAATACCATAGACAGGATATACACGAGCGCAAATACCGTATACAGGATATACACGAGCGCAAATACCGTATACAGGATATACACGAGCGCAAATACCGTATACACGAGCGCAAATACCGTATACACGAGCGAGCGCAAATACCGTATACACGAGCGTAAATACCGTATACAGGATATACACGAGCGCAAATACCGTATACACGAGCGCAAATACCGTATGTACGAGCGCAAATACCGTATACAGGATATACACGAGCGCAAATACAGTAGACAGGACATACATGAGCGCAAATATCGTAGACAGGATATACATGAGCGCAAATACCGTAGACAGGATATACACGAGCGCAAATACCGTATACACGAGCGCAAATACCGTATACACGAGCGCAAATACCGTAGACAGGATATACACGAGCGCAAATACCGTAGACAGGATATACACGAGCACAAATACCGTATACAGGATATACACGAGCGCAAATACCGTATACAGGATATACACGAGCGTAAATACCGTATACAGGATATACACGAGCGCAAATACCGTATACAAGATATACACGAGCACAAATACCGTAGACAGGATATACACGAGCGCAAATACCGTATACAGGATATACACGAGCGCAAATACCATATACAGGATATACACGAGCGCAAATACCATAGACAGGATATACACGAGTGCAAATACCGTATACAAGATATACACGAGCACAAATACCATAGACAGGATATACACGAGCGCAAATACCGTATACAGGATATACACGAGCGCAAATACCGTATACAGGATATACACGAGCACAAATACCGTAGACAGGATATACACGAGCGCAAATACCGTATACAGGATATACAAGAGGCAAATACCTATACAGATATACACGAGCGCAAATACCGTATACAGGATATACACGAGCGCAAATACCGTATACACGAGCGTAAATACCGTATACAGGATATACACGAGCGCAAATACCGTATACAGGATATACAAGAGTGCAAATACCGTAGACAGGATATACAAGAGTGCACATACCGTAGACAGGATATACACGAGCGCAAATACCGTATACAGGATATACACGAGCGCAAATACCGTAGACAGGATATACACGAGCGCAAATACCGTATACATGATATACACGAGCGCAAATACCGTATACACGAGCGTAAATACCATATACAGGATATACACGAGCACAAATACCGTAGACAGGATATACACGAGCCCAAATACCGTATACAGGATATACACGAGCACAAATACCGTATACAGGATATACACGAGCGCAAATACCGTATACAGGATATACACGAGCACAAATACCGTATACAGGATATACACGAGCACAAATACCGTATACAGGATATACACGAGCGCAAATACCGTATACAGGATATACACGAGCGCAAATACCGTATACAGGATATACACGAGCGCAAATACCGTAGACATGATATACACGAGCGCAAATACCGAACAGATATACACGAGCGCAAATACCGTAGACAGGATATACACGAGCGCAAATACCGTATACATGATATACACGAGCGCAAATACCGTATACACGAGCGTAAATATCATATACAGGATATACACGAGCGCAAATACCGTAGACAGGATATACACGAGCCCAAATACCGTAGACAGGATATACACGAGCGCAAATACCGTATACATGATATACACGAGCGCAAATACCGTATACACGAGCGTAAATACCATATACACGAGCGCAAATACCGTATACAGGATATACACGAGCACAATTACCATATACAGGATATACACGAGCGCAAATAACGTATACACGAGCGTAAATACCATATACAGGATATACACGAGCGCAAATACCGTATACAAGATATACACGAGCGCAAATACCGTAGACAGGATATACACGAGCACAAATACCATAGACAGGATATACACGAGCACAAATACCATAGACAGGATATACACGAGAGCAAATACCGTATACAGGATATACACGAGCCCAAATACCGTATACAGGATATACACGAGCATAAATACCATATACAGGATATACACGAGCGCAAATACCGTATACAGGATATACACGAGCGCAAATACCGTGTACAGGATATACACGAGCGCAAATACCGTATACAGGATATACACGAGCGCAAATACCGTAGACATGATATACAAGAGTGCAAATACCGTAGACAGGATATACAAGAGTGCAAATACCGTAGACAGGATATACACGAGCGCAAATACCGTATACAGGATATACAAGAGTGCAAATACCGTAGACAGGATATACAAGAGTGCAAATACCGTAGACAGGATATACACGAGCGCAAATACCGTATACAGGATATACACGAGCGCAAATACCGTAGACAGGATATACACGAGCGCAAATACCGTATACATGATATACACGAGCGCAAATACCGTATACACGAGCGTAAATACCATATACAGGATATACACGAGCGCAAATACCGTATACAGGATATACACGAGCACAAATACCGTAGACAGGATATACACGAGCCCAAATACCGTATACAGGATATACACGAGCACGTATACAGGATATACACGAGCGCAAATACCGTATACAGGATATACACGAGCACAAATACCGTATACAGGATATACACGAGCACAAATACCGTATACAGGATATACACGAGCGCAAATACCGTGTACAGGATATACACGAGCGCAAATACCGTATACAGGATATACACGAGCGCAAATACCGTATACAAGATATACACGAGCGCAAATACCGTAGACAGGATATACACGAGCGCAAATACCGTATACATGATATACACGAGCGCAAATACCGTATACAGGATATACACGAGCGCAAATACCGTAGACAGGATATACACGAGCGCAAATACCGTAGACAGGATATACACGAGCGCAAATACCGTATACAAGATATACACGAGCGCAAATACCGTAGACAGGATATACACGAGCGCAAATACCGTATACACGAGCGCAAATACCGTATACAGGATATACACGAGCGCAAATACCGTATACAGGATATACACGAGCGCAAATACCGTATACAGGATATACACGAGCACAAATACCGTATACAGGATATACACGAGCACAAATACCGTAGACAGGATATACACGAGCGCAAATACCGTATACAGGATATACACGAGCGCAAATACCATAGACAGGATATACACGAGCGCAAATACCATAGACAGGATATACACGAGTGCAAATACCGTATACAAGATATACACGAGCACAAATACCATAGACAGGATATACACGAGCGCAAATACCGTATACAGGATATACACGAGCGCAAATACCGTATACAGGATATACACGAGCACAAATACCGTAGACAGGATATACACGAGCGCAAATACCGTATACAGGATATACAAGAGTGCAAATACCATATACAGAATATACACGAGCACAAATACCGTAGACAGGATATACACGAGCGCAAATACCGTATACAGGATATACAAGAATGCAAATACCATATACAGGATATACACGAGCGCAAATACCATAGACAGGATATACACGAGTGCAAATACCGTATACAAGATATACACGAGCACAAATACCATAGACAGGATATACACGAGTGCAAATACCGTATACAAGATATACACGAGCACAAATACCATAGACAGGATATACACGAGCGCAAATACCGTATACAGGATATACACGAGCGCAAATACCGTATACACGAGCGAGCGCAAATACCGTATACACGAGCGTAAATACCGTATACAGGATATACACGAGAGCAAATACCGTATACAGGATATACAAGAGTGCAAATACCGTAGACAGGATATACAAGAGTGCACATACCGTAGACAGGATATACACGAGCGCAAATACCGTATACAGGATATACACGAGCGCAAATACCGTAGACAGGATATACAGGAGCGCAAATACCGTATACATGATATACACGAGCGCAAATACCGTATACACGAGCGTAAATACCATATACAGGATATACACGAGCACAAATACCGTAGACAGGATATACACGAGCCCAAATACCGTATACAGGATATACACGAGCACAAATACCGTATACAGGATATACACGAGCGCAAATACCGTATACAGGATATACACGAGCACAAATACCGTATACAGGATATACACGAGCACAAATACCGTATACAGGATATACACGAGCGCAAATACCGTGTACAGGATATACACGAGCGCAAATACCGTGTACAGGATATACACGAGCGCAAATACCGTAGACATGATATACAAGAGTGCAAATACCGTATACACGAGCACAAATACCGTAGACAGGATATACACGAGCGCAAATACCGTATACATGATATACACGAGCGCAAATACCGTATACACGAGCGTAAATATCATATACAGGATATACACGAGCGCAAATACCGTAGACAGGATATACACGAGCCCAAATACCGTAGACAGGATATACACGAGCGCAAATACCGTATACATGATATACACGAGCGCAAATACCGTATACACGAGCGTAAATACCATATACACGAGCGCAAATACCGTATACAGGATATACACGAGCACAATTACCATATACAGGATATACACGAGCGCAAATAACGTATACACGAGCGTAAATACCATATACAGGATATACACGAGCGCAAATACCGTATACAAGATATACACGAGCGCAAATACCGTAGACAGGATATACACGAGCACAAATACCATAGACAGGATATACACGAGCACAAATACCATAGACAGGATATACACGAGAGCAAATACCGTATACAGGATATACACGAGCCCAAATACCGTATACAGGATATACACGAGCATAAATACCATATACAGGATATACACGAGCGCAAATACCGTATACAGGATATACACGAGCGCAAATACCGTGTACAGGATATACACGAGCGCAAATACCGTATACAGGATATACACGAGCGCAAATACCGTAGACATGATATACAAGAGTGCAAATACCGTAGACAGGATATACAAGAGTGCAAATACCGTAGACAGGATATACACGAGCGCAAATACCGTATACAGGATATACAAGAGTGCAAATACCGTAGACAGGATATACAAGAGTGCAAATACCGTAGACAGGATATACACGAGCGCAAATACCGTATACAGGATATACACGAGCGCAAATACCGTATACATGATATACACGAGCGCAAATACCGTATACACGAGCGTAAATACCATATACAGGATATACACGAGCGCAAATACCGTATACAGGATATACACGAGCACAAATACCGTAGACAGGATATACACGAGCCCAAATACCGTATACAGGATATACACGAGCACAAATACCGTATACAGGATATACACGAGCGCAAATACCGTATACAGGATATACACGAGCACAAATACCGTATACAGGATATACACGAGCACAAATACCGTATACAGGATATACACGAGCGCAAATACCGTGTACAGGATATACACGAGCGCAAATACCGTATACAGGATATACACGAGCGCAAATACCGTAGACATGATATACAAGAGTGCAAATACCGTATACACGAGCACAAATACCGTAGACAGGATATACACGAGCGCAAATACCGTATACATGATATACACGAGCGCAAATACCGTATACACGAGCGTAAATACCATATACACGAGCGCAAATACCGTATACAGGATATACACGAGCACAAATACCATAGACAGGATATACACGAGCGCAAATACCGTATACACGAGCGTAAATACCATATACAGGATATACACGAGCGAAAATACCGTATACAAGATATACACGAGCGCAAATACCGTAGACAGGATATACACGAGCACAAATACCATAGACAGGATATACACGAGCACAAATACCATAGACAGGATATACACGAGCGCAAATACCGTATACAGGATATACACGAGCGCAAATACCGTATACAGGATATACACGAGCGCAAATACCGTATACACGAGCGCAAATACCGTATACACGAGCGAGCGCAAATACCGTATACACGAGCGTAAATACCGTATACAGGATATACACGAGCGCAAATACCGTATACACGAGCGCAAATACCGTATGTACGAGCGCAAATACCGTATACAGGATATACACGAGCGCAAATACAGTAGACAGGACATACATGAGCGCAAATATCGTAGACAGGATATACATGAGCGCAAATACCGTAGACAGGATATACACGAGCGCAAATACCGTATACACGAGCGCAAATACCGTATACACGAGCGCAAATACCGTAGACAGGATATACACGAGCGCAAATACCGTAGACAGGATATACACGAGCACAAATACCGTATACAGGATATACACGAGCGCAAATACCGTATACAGGATATACACGAGCGTAAATACCGTATACAGGATATACACGAGCACAAATACCGTATACAAGATATACACGAGCACAAATACCGTAGACAGGATATACACGAGCGCAAATACCGTATACAGGATATACACGAGCGCAAATACCATAGACAGGATATACACGAGCGCAAATACCATAGACAGGATATACACGAGTGCAAATACCGTATACAAGATATACACGAGCACAAATACCATAGACAGGATATACACGAGCGCAAATACCGTATACAGGATATACACGAGCGCAAATACCGTATACAGGATATACACGAGCACAAATACCGTAGACAGGATATACACGAGCGCAAATACCGTATACAGGATATACAAGAGTGCAAATACCATATACAGAATATACACGAGCACAAATACCGTAGACAGGATATACACGAGCGCAAATACCGTATACAGGATATACAAGAATGCAAATACCATATACAGGATATACACGAGCGCAAATACCATAGACAGGATATACACGAGTGCAAATACCGTATACAAGATATACACGAGCACAAATACCATAGACAGGATATACACGAGCGCAAATACCGTATACAGGATATACACGAGCGCAAATACCGTATACAGGATATACACGAGCGCAAATACCTATACACGAGCGCAAATACCGTATACACACGAGCGCAAATACCGTATACACGAGCGAAATACCGTATACAGGATATACACGAGCGCAAATACCGTAGACAGGATATACACGAGTGCAAATACCGTATACAAGATATACACGAGCACAAATACCATAGACAGGATATACACGAGCGCAAATACCGTATACAGGATATACACGAGCGCAAATACCGTATACAGGATATACACGAGCACAAATACCGTAGACAGGATATACACGAGCGCAAATACCGTATACAGGATATACAAGAGTGCAAATACCATATACAGAATATACACGAGCACAAATACCGTAGACAGGATATACACGAGCGCAAATACCGTATACAGGATATACAAGAATGCAAATACCATATACAGGATATACACGAGCGCAAATACCATAGACAGGATATACACGAGTGCAAATACCGTATACAAGATATACACGAGCACAAATACCATAGACAGGATATACACGAGCGCAAATACCGTATACAGGATATACACGAGCGCAAATACCGTATACAGGATATACACGAGCGCAAATACCGTATACACGAGCGAGCGCAAATACCGTATACACGAGCGTAAATACCGTATACAGGATATACACGAGCGCAAATACCGTATACAGGATATACAAGAGTGCAAATACCGTAGACAGGATATACAAGAGTGCACATACCGTAGACAGGATATACACGAGCGCAAATACCGTATACAGGATATACACGAGCGCAAATACCGTAGACAGGATATACACGAGCGCAAATACCGTATACATGATATACACGAGCGCAAATACCGTATACACGAGCGTAAATACCATATACAGGATATACACGAGCGCAAATACCGTATACAGGATATACACGAGCACAAATACCGTAGACAGGATATACACGAGCCCAAATACCGTATACAGGATATACACGAGCACAAATACCGTATACAGGATATACACGAGCGCAAATACCGTATACAGGATATACACGAGCACAAATACCGTATACAGGATATACACGAGCACAAATACCGTATACAGGATATACACGAGCGCAAATACCGTATACAGGATATACACGAGCGCAAATACCGTATACAGGATATACACGAGCGCAAATACCGTAGACATGATATACAAGAGTGCAAATACCGTATACACGAGCACAAATACCGTAGACAGGATATACACGAGCGCAAATACCGTATACATGATATACACGAGCGCAAATACCGTATACACGAGCGTAAATACCATATACAGGATATACACGAGCGCAAATACCGTAGACAGGATATACACGAGCCCAAATACCGTAGACAGGATATACACGAGCGCAAATACCGTATACATGATATACACGAGCGCAAATACCGTATACACGAGCGTAAATACCATATACACGAGCGCAAATACCGTATACAGGATATACACGAGCACAATTACCATATACAGGATATACACGAGCGCAAATACCGTATACACGAGCGTAAATACCATATACAGGATATACACGAGCGCAAATACCGTATACAAGATATACACGAGCGCAAATACCGTAGACAGGATATACACGAGCACAAATACCATAGACAGGATATACACGAGCACAAATACCATAGACAGGATATACACGAGCGCAAATACCGTATACAGGATATACACGAGCGCAAATACCGTATACAGGATATACACGAGCGCAAATACCGTATACACGAGCGCAAATACCGTATACACGAGCGAGCGCAAATACCGTATACACGAGCGTAAATACCGTATACAGGATATACACGAGCGCAAATACCGTATACACGAGCGCAAATACCGTATGTACGAGCGCAAATACCGTATACAGGATATACACGAGCGCAAATACAGTAGACAGGACATACATGAGCGCAAATATCGTAGACAGGATATACATGAGCGCAAATACCGTAGACAGGATATACACGAGCGCAAATACCGTATACACGAGCGCAAATACCGTATACACGAGCGCAAATACCGTAGACAGGATATACACGAGCGCAAATACCGTAGACAGGATATACACGAGCACAAATACCGTATACAGGATATACACGAGCGCAAATACCGTATACAGGATATACACGAGCGTAAATACCGTATACAGGATATACACGAGCACAAATACCGTATACAAGATATACACGAGCACAAATACCGTAGACAGGATATACACGAGCGCAAATACCGTATACAGGATATACACGAGCGCAAATACCATAGACAGGATATACACGAGCGCAAATACCATAGACAGGATATACACGAGTGCAAATACCGTATACAAGATATACACGAGCACAAATACCATAGACAGGATATACACGAGCGCAAATACCGTATACAGGATATACACGAGCGCAAATACCGTATACAGGATATACACGAGCACAAATACCGTAGACAGGATATACACGAGCGCAAATACCGTATACAGGATATACAAGAGTGCAAATACCATATACAGAATATACACGAGCACAAATACCGTAGACAGGATATACACGAGCGCAAATACCGTATACAGGATATACAAGAATGCAAATACCATATACAGGATATACACGAGCGCAAATACCATAGACAGGATATACACGAGTGCAAATACCGTATACAAGATATACACGAGCACAAATACCATAGACAGGATATACACGAGCGCAAATACCGTATACAGGATATACACGAGCGCAAATACCGTATACAGGATATACACGAGCGCAAATACCGTATACACGAGCGAGCGCAAATACCGTATACACGAGCGTAAATACCGTATACAGGATATACACGAGCGCAAATACCGTATACAGGATATACAAGAGTGCAAATACCGTAGACAGGATATACAAGAGTGCACATACCGTAGACAGGATATACACGAGCGCAAATACCGTATACAGGATATACACGAGCGCAAATACCGTAGACAGGATATACACGAGCGCAAATACCGTATACATGATATACACGAGCGCAAATACCGTATACACGAGCGTAAATACCATATACAGGATATACACGAGCACAAATACCGTAGACAGGATATACACGAGCCCAAATACCGTATACAGGATATACACGAGCACAAATACCGTATACAGGATATACACGAGCGCAAATACCGTATACAGGATATACACGAGCACAAATACCGTATACAGGATATACACGAGCACAAATACCGTATACAGGATATACACGAGCGCAAATACCGTGTACAGGATATACACGAGCGCAAATACCGTGTACAGGATATACACGAGCGCAAATACCGTAGACATGATATACAAGAGTGCAAATACCGTATACACGAGCACAAATACCGTAGACAGGATATACACGAGCGCAAATACCGTATACATGATATACACGAGCGCAAATACCGTATACACGAGCGTAAATACATATACAGGATATACACGAGCGCAAATACCGTAGACAGGATATACACGAGCCCAAATACCGTAGACAGGATATACACGAGCGCAAATACCGTATACATGATATACACGAGCGCAAATACCGTATACACGAGCGTAAATACCATATACACGAGCGCAAATACCGTATACATGATATACACGAGCACAATTACCATATACAGGATATACACGAGCGCAAATACCGTATATACGAGCGTAAATACCATATACAGGATATACACGAGCGCAAATACCGTATACACGAGCGCAAATACCGTATACACGAGCGAGCGCAAATACCGTATACACGAGCGTAAATACCGTATACAGGATATACACGAGCGCAAATACTGTATACAGGATATACACGAGCCCAAATACCATAGACAGGATATACACAAGCGCAAATACACATTTCGGTGACCACTCCATTGAAAGTTGGCATTATACAGTTTTTATTCCCCATTTACACAATTTTGATGGAGCCTGTCGGGAGCCTCATTACTATAGACTTCCTCTCTATAATTCCAATACACAACCGAATAACCACCTTTAATAGTCTGGACGTAATTAACACCAGACAAAACAAATTACCTACTTACCTGTATGTGGAAGTTTATTTCATGGAAGTTGTGGAAATGAAAATTAATCAATATATACACATCTTGTCGTAATTACCTGCCTGCAGGTATGTGGAACACTGGACTAGCAGGGTTTCCTCTGGGTCAATTTTAGTTTGCGCCAGCAAATTCGCCAATCAGAAAAAGTTTGCGCCAATGGCTCCAATGTTAGAGCCAGCAGTCTATAGTGCCATATTCAATCGGACATCTGGTATGTGCTGATGTTAAACAAGTTGTCATCTTGTGTGCATGTACTACTGTTAATTACTTGTACTTCTGCTGTAGTTGTCTACATGTACTTATGAATAAATAAATACTATGTAACTTATTACCTACCAATCATAAAAAATCAAGTTTGGGAAATTGGAAAGTGCACTAAGACTAACTATGCATTTTATTGCACCCACTACGTTCTAAATTCGCGTTTTGATATAGTTTTACGTTTGTATGGACTATTAGTCAAATCACTAAACTGAAGGTGTTTCAGTACTTTCATGGTTGGAAATTGTCTGGGGTTTCAGGATTAGCAGAATTATTCTGCTTGGAAACTAAACATATTTCAGTAGTGGGCATTTCCCGACATATGACGTACTTACTTATCTGTATCATCTGAACGCTTTTCGTTGTACATAATTGTAACAAGTAAAAGCGTCTCGTCAATGAACAAGTACTCGGTGATCTTGTACATTTTATCCCTGCAGAAAGGTCCATATAATCGGCTGTCAAAATATTGTTGTGTCACAGAAAACGCATTCAATGATTCTCATTGCGTCTCTGGCCATTTCATTGCATCAAAACTGCAAGAAACGCACAGTGAGAAAACACTGCATTATCGAATTCTGATGTACAGAAATATCTGTGCTAATCAGTTGACGCCATTTAATCCAATTATTCGTAATTAAAATGTCAAAAACTTCTCAACACCCCATGCAATCAAGTGCCAATCAGCTGATTTCCAATAAACAAATGCTTGTCATCATCGCACGCGTGACAGCACACGTGACCTTCACTTTCATGGATTTTCTTGAACAAAGTTATTTTGTCGATATTTATGGCATGCGCAAACGATTTTCGCCAACTGTAGATTTAATTTTTATGCGCATTTGGCGACAAATGCGACCGACAGCGGGAACCCTGACTAGCTAGCTCAGGCATGGATCCAGGATTTAGGGTTAAGGAGGGCGTGGAATTGTGAACCAAAGGTGCGAGTCTTGTAGGGGGGTCTGGAGGCATTGCCCCCCCCCGATGAATGTTGAAACCTAGATGTCAGATGGTGTATTCTGGACAGTATTGACGTTAAGTGAATGAAAACATTTTGTCAATCAATACTGTGCTATATATAACACTGGACCAGCTGAATACACGTATTGGGAAATTACATGACGACCTACAAACACACTGGTGTAACATCGCACGTACCTGCAGTTTGAGGGCAGCACATTCTTGTTTCATTTTATTCGCCTCATTGATGCTGGCCTGGTCCCCACTAAGCAGCATGCTATTACACATATCCAGGGAACCAGAAGTTAATCGAGACAGGGATGACTGATGACCACGCATATTTTCAAGAGATGATCCTACAACGACAACGAGATTATGTTATTATGTTATATTTCGGGTTTTACGCCTGCATCAGCACCATTTCGGGCTATATCGCCAACAGGCAGTTTACTTAACAACACCTTTACTGGGCAGGCTCCAGCGGTTAACCAGTACTTGGGTGCACCAACCTCCGCAAGAAACTGCCAACTTTTTCATTTAAATGAGACACGGCCTGAGCGGGGCTCGAACCTGTGACCATCAGTGATGATAGGTTACAGTGGTATACAAGTCAGCGACCGTAACCACTCGACCACGGAGGCGGACTTCGACAACGAGATACCAAAATAAAGTGAACACATTGTGCTATAATTGAGTAGTTTGAAAGATTGAGCTTTGAGGGGTACGGGCTTGTTACATTTGAGACAGAGACAAATGTTGTGCCAAGTTATCCTCAAAAATATTTCCTCAATGCAATTAAGAATTACATCCCACAATGCATAACATGCCTATATATATATATGCAAGTACAAGTACTCTAAGTTCAACCTTGCCATGAAAGTATCAATCAAGGTGTAATATGTGGACATAACACCATATTATTGAGATCATTTAAGCATATTACCTTAAAACAGAGTACTCGAGTACACGTTCAGCGATCCAGGATGAACGACTCAAGCAACATGACCTACACACCTGATTAAACCCACTCAGCTATCCGGGGTACATGGAATGACTTGTGTAACATGACCTACACACCTGATTAAACCCACTCAGCTATCCGGGGTACATGGAATGACTTGTGTAACATGACCTACACACCTGATTAAACCCACTCAGCTATCCGGGGTACATGGAATGACTTGAGTAACATGACCTACACACCTGATTAAACCCACTCAGCTATCCGGGGTACATGGAATGACTTGAGTAACATGACCTACACACCTGATTAAACCCACTCAGCTATCCGGGGTACATGGAATGACTTGAGTAACATGACCTACACACCTGATTAAACCCACTCAGCTATCCGGGGTACATGGAATGACTTGAGTAACATGACCTACACACCTGATTTCACACTGGTAGAACTGGTACTGGAGTACCCGCTCAGGGATACGGGGTACATGAATTACACACCTGATTTCACACTGGTAGAACTGGTACTGGAGTACCCGCTCAGGGATCCGGGGTACATGAATTACACACCTGATTTCACACTGGTAGAACTGGTACTGGAGTACCCGCTCAGGGATCCGGGGTACATGAATTACACACCTGATTTCACACTGGTAGAACTGGTACTGGAGTACCCGCTCAGGGATCCGGGGTACTGAATTACGTACCTGATTTCACACTGGTAGAACTGGTACTGGAGTACCCGCTCAGGGATCCGGGGTACATGAATTACGTACCTGATTTCACACTGGTAGAACTGGTACTGGAGTACCCGCTCAGGGATCCGGGGTACATGAATTACACACCTGATTTCACACTGGTACTGGAGTACCCGCTCAGGGACCCGGGGTACATGAATTACACACCTGATTTCACACTGGTAGAACTGGTACTGGAGTACCCGCTCAGGGACCCGGGGTACATGAATTACACACCTGATTTCACACTGGTAGAACTGGTACTGGAGTACCCGCTCAGGGACCCGGGGTACATGAATTACACACCCGATTTCACACTGGTAGAACTGGTACTGGAGTACCCGCTCAGGGATACGGGGTACATGAATTACGCACCTGATTTCACACTGGTAGAACTGGTACTGGAGTAGCCGCTCAGGGATCCGGGGTACGTGGAATGACTGGAGTGAGACATGCTGTTACTGTGCGACGACCCATGTGAGATGCTATGACTAGAGTGTCCCGACTGGGTGTGGAGCGATCGATTGCCACTGTTTATACTGGATGATGCTGATGAGGACGATCGTGACAGCTGAGGCTTCAAGAACGTTCCCTCTGCTTGACGTGTAGTCTCGCACTGCACAGCGCTAGCACTCATCACTGTAGAGGTACTTGTAGGTTCAGGTTTTGTATACGTGGTACTTGTAGGTTCAGGTCTTGTATATGTGATAGCCTGAAATTTGCATGGTGAAGGTAATTTGAAACTGGTAATGCAGGGGAGAAGATTACTGTATTCAAGAGAAATGTTTACTGATACAGCAAATTTAACAAGAGGGCCTTGTTTCGCTCACGTGACTCATTTTTTACCCAGGGGTCACCATTTTAACAACTTTGAAAGAGCATTCATTATACCAAATGTTATCAAAATCCGACAGGTGGTTCGTGAGAAGATTTTTTAAGAATGTGTGCTATTTTTAGATGGCGGCCATCTTGAATTTCAGGGGGGGATACATAATTGGAACATCTTTGGAAAGGCTTCACCTAAATATCATATGTCGAGATTAGTGAACATTGGCTGATCAGTTCGTGAGAAGAAGACATTTGAATTCTCTCAAAGGTCGACGTCTCGACAGCCATCTTGAAAGTTGGATGACGAAAGCATCTGATTTTGATGAAAATTGCGTCAGAGTGATCGCCTTGAAGATGCTTTCGATTTCATATATAACGATAACATGACCATATATATTCTCTCAAAAACAACAGATGACTCCTACTTAACCTCGGGGCCACAATTTAAACAACTTGAACTTCCATCATTCCTACCAAGATTCATCCAAATCCGGCTGGCGGTTCTTGAGATTATTTTAGAATGTGTGCTATATTTAGATGGTGGCCATCTTTGATTACACAATGACGTGACTATTAACAATTATGTAATCCCTCACCTACCCAAATATCATGACTATAAATGATGGCTATAAGCCCAATGGTTACTGAGGGAAGACGCTTGAAAATGTTCACAGACGATGGACAGACACATTGTGGTAACAATACATTACATTAGCATTGCTCAGGGAGCTAAAATATCGTCTATCTATTCTATATATATGTCATCTATCTATTATATATGTCCTCTATCTATTATATATGTCATCTATCTATTATATATGTCATCTATCTATTATATATATCCTCTATCTATTATATATATCCTCTATCTATTATATATATCCTCTATCTATTATATATATCCTCTATCTATTATATATGTCCTCTATCTATTATATATGTCCTCTATCTATTATATATATCCTCTATCTATTATATATGTCATCTATCTATTATATATGTCATCTATCTATTATATATGTCCTCTATCTATTCTATATATATATCATCTATCTATTATATATATATGTCATCTATCCATTATATATATCATCTATCTATTATATATATATGTCATCTATCTATTCTATATATCATCTATCTATTCTATATATATGTCATCTATCTATTATATATGTCCTCTATCTATTATATATGTCATCTATCTATTATATATGTCATCTATCTATTATATATGTCCTCTATCTATTCTATATATATATCATCTATCTATTATATATATATGTCATCTATCTATTATATATATCATCTATCTATTATATATATATGTCATCTATCTATTATATATGTCCTCTATCTATTATATATATCATCTATCTATTATATATATATGTCATCTATCTATTCTATATATCCTCTATCTATTATATATATCCTCTATCTATTATATATATCCTCTATCTATTATATATGTCATCTATCTATTATATATGTCCTCTATCTATTCTATATATATGTCCTCTATCTATTCTATATGTCCTCTATCTATTATATATATCCTCTATCTATTCTATATATCCTCTATCTATTATATATATCCTCTATCTATTATATATATCATCTATCTATTATATATGTCCTCTATCTATTATATATATCATCTATCTATTATATATGTCATCTATCTATTCTATATGTCCTCTATCTATTATATATATATGTCATCTATCTATTATATATATATGTCATCTATCTATTATATATGTCATCTATCTATTATATATATCCTCTATCTATTATATATGTCATCTATCTATTATATATGTCCTCTATCTATTATATATATCCTCTATCTATTATATATATCATCTATCTATTATATATGTCATCTATCTATTCTATATGTCCTCTATCTATTATATATATCCTCTATCTATTATATATGTCATCTATCTATTCTATATGTCATCTATCTATTATATATATCATCTATCTATTATATATATATGTCATCTATCTATTATATATGTCATCTATCTATTATATATGTCCTCTATCTATTATATATATCCTCTATCTATTATATATATATATCATCTATCTATTATATATGTCATCTATCTATTATATATGTCCTCTATCTATTATATATATCATCTATCTATTATATATATATGTCATCTATCTATTATATATGTTCTATCTATTATATAATATCATCTATCTATTATATATACATCTATCATATATATATGTCATCTATCTATTATATATGTTCTATTATATATATATATGTCATCTATCTATTATATATGTCATCTATCTATTATATATGTCATCTATCTATTATATATATATATCATCTATCTATTATATATGTCCTCTATCTATTATATATGTCATCTATCTATTATATATATATATCATCTATCTATTATATATGTCATCTATCTATTATATATGTCATCTATCTATTATATATATCATCTATCTATTATATATGTCATCTATCTATTATATATATATGTCATCTATCTATTATATATATATGTCATCTATCTATTATATATGTCATCTATCTATTATATATATCATCTATCTATTCTATATGTCATCTATCTATTATATATATCATCTATCTATTATATATATATGTCATCTATCTATTATATATGTCATCTATCTATTATATATATCATCTATCTATTATATATATATGTCATCTATCTATTATATATGTCATCTATCTATTATATATGTCATCTATCTATTATATATATCATCTATCTATTATATATA
>CM026399.1:41205393-41226176 GCA_014843695.1 Archivesica marissinica | reverse complement strand
GAATATTATATATATATGTCATCTATCTATTATATATATATGTCATCTATCTATTATATTACTCTATCTATTATATATATATATATCTATCTATTATATATGTCATCTATCTATTATATATGTCATCTATCTATTATATATGTCATCTCTATTATATATGTCATCTATCATTATATATATATGTCATCTATCTATTATATATGTCATCTATCTATTATATATATATGTCATCTATCTATTATATATATATATCATCTATCTATTCTATATATCCTCTATCTATTCTATATATCCTCTATCTATTATATATATATGTCATATATCTATTTATATGTCATCTATCTATTATAATATTCATCTATCTATTATATATGTCATCTATCTTATATATGTCATCTATCTATTATATATATCATCTATCTATTATATATGTCATCTATCTATTATATATATCATCTATCTATTATATATGTCATCTATCTATTATATATATCATCTATCTATTATATATATATGTCATCTATCTATTATATATGTCATCTATCTATTATATATATCATCTATCTATTATATATATCATCTATCTATTATATATATCATCTATCTATTATATATGTCATCTATCTATTATATATGTCATCTATCTATTTATATATATGTCATCTATCTATTATATATGTCATCTATCTATTATATATATCTCTATCTATTTATATATCATCTATCTATTATATATATCATCTATCTATTATATATATCATCTATCTATTATATATGTCATCTATCTATTATATATATCATCTATCTATTATATATGTCATCTATCTATTATATATGTCATCTATCTATTATATATATATGTCATCTATCTATTATATATATGTCATCTATCTATTATATATGTCATCTATCTATTATATATATCCTCTATCTATTATATATGTCATCTATCTATTATATATATATATCATCTATCTATTATATATGTCATCTATCTATTATATATATATATTCATCTATCTATTATATATGTCATCTATCTATTATATATGTCATCTATCTATTATATATATCATCTATCTATTATATATATCATCTATCTATTATATATATCATCTATCTATTATATATGTCATCTATCTATTATATATGTCCTCTATCTATTCTATATGTCATCTATCTATTATATATATATATCATCTATCTATTATATATGTCATCTATCTATTATATATATATATATCATCTATCTATTATATATGTCATCTATCTATTATATATGTCATCTATCTATTATATATATCATCTATCTATTATATATATCATCTATCTATTATATATATCATCTATCTATTATATATGTCATCTATCTATTATATATATATGTCATCTATCTATTATATATGTCATCTATCTATTATATATGTCATCTATCTATTATATATATCATCTATCTATTATATATGTCATCTATCTATTATATATATATGTCATCTATCTATTATATATATATGTCATCTATCTATTATATATGTCCTCTATCTATTATATATGTCCTCTATCTATTATATATGTCATCTATCTATTATATATATATATCATCTATCTATTATATATGTCATCTATCTATTATATATATATATCATCTATCTATTATATATATCATCTATCTATTATATATGTCATCTATCTATTATATATATATTGTCATCTATCTATTATATATGTCATCTATCTATTATATATATCATCTATCTATTATATATGTCATCTATCTATTATATATATATATCATCTATCTATTATATATGTCATCTATCTATTATATATATCATATATCTATTATATATATATATCATCTATCTATTATATATGTCATCTATCTATTATATATATCATATATCTATTATATATGTCATCTAGCTATTATATACGTCATCTATCTATTATATATATGTCCTCTATCTATTATATATGTCATATATATATCATATATATTATATATCTATTATATACATCATCTATCTATTATATATATCATATATCTATATCATATATCTATTATATATGTCATCTATCTATTACATATGCGAAAAATAAACATATATGAAATACTTCAGATGGAAGATGGTGTGTGAAGGTCACACAATAAAAACTCTGTTGTAATCAACAGCAACACAAACAGGTGTGAAGGTCAGCACTTCAAGGTCACATAATAAAAACTCTGTTGTAATTAACAGCAACACAAACAGGTGTGAAGGTCAGCACTCCAAGGTCACACAATAAAAACTATGTTGTAATCAACAGCAATACAAACAGGTGTGAAGGTCAGCACTCCAAGGTCACACAATAAAAACTCTGTTGTAATCAACAGCAACACAAATAGGTGTGTTGGTCAGCACACCAAGGTCACACAATAAAAACTCTGTTGTAATCAACAGAAACACAAACAGGTGTGAAGGTCAGCACTCCAAGGTCACACAATAAAAACTCTGTTGTAATCAACAGAAACACAAACAGGTGTGAAGGTCAGCACTCCAAGGTCACATAATAATTACTGTGTGAGTTGTAATCAACAGCAATACAAACCTGTGAAGCATGCAGTTCTATATCATCAAGAACTGCCTGTGTAAATTCCATACTGTCATCCCAGAGTTCCTCCTCTTCTGGCCTCTCTCCCTCCTCCGTCCTTCTCTTCTTCAGTGGTGGAGCCTCATTATCTATGGTGAGAAATAAATAAACAAGCAATTGTTATATATATATATTAGAGGTTATACTAGGAAAGAAAATAAAGAAGAGTATCTGATGCTTGTGTTAATACTCGATATTTAGGAACTACTACTAGTTTCTTCAGTAACTAAGGTCTGTCCCAACTCACACTGCTCAATGCATGTATACCGTACTGTATACGTGTTTACAAACTCCAATACATGTATACCGTACTGTATACGTGTTTACAAACTCTAATACATGTATACCGTACTGTATACGTGTTTACAAACTCCAATACATGTATACCGTACTGTATACGTGTTTACAAACTCCAATACATGTATACTGTACTGTATACGTCTTTACAAACTCCAATACATGTATACCGTACTGTATACGTGTTTACAAACTCCAATACATGTATACTGTACTGTATACGTGTTTACAAACTCCAGTACATGTATACCGTACTGTATACGTGTTTACAAACTCTACTACATGTATCCTGTACTGTATACGTGTTTACAAACTCAACTACATGTATCCTGTACTGTATACATGTTTACAAACTCTACTACATGTATCCTGTACTGTATACGTGTTTACAAACTCTACTACATGTATACCGTACTGTATACGTGTTTACAAACTCTACTACATGTATCCTGTACTGTATACGTGTTTACAAACTCTACTACATGTATCCTGTACTGTATACATGTTTACAAACTCCAGTACATGTATCCTGTACTGTATACGTGTTTACAAACTCAACTACATGTATCCTGTACTGTATACATGTTTACAAACTCCAGTACATGTATCCTGTACTGTATACGTGTTTACAAACTCTACTACATGTATCCTGTACTGTATACGTGTTTACAAACTCTACTACATGTATCCTGTACTGTATACGTGTTTACAAACTCTACTACATGTATCCTGTACTGTATACGTGTTTACAAACTCTACTACATGTATCCTGTACTGTATACATGTTTACAAACTCCAGTACATGTATCCTGTACTGTATACGTGTTTACAAACTCTACTACATGTATCCTGTACTGTATACGTGTTTACAAACTCTACTACATGTATACCGTACTGTATACGTGTTTACAAACTCTACTACATGTATCCTGTACTGTATACGTGTTTACAAACTCTACTACATGTATCCTGTACTGTATACGTGTTTACAAACTCTACTACATGTATCCTGTACTGTATACGTGTTTACAAACTCTACTACATGTATCCTGTACTGTATACGTGTTTACAAACTCTACTACATGTATCCTGTACTGTATACGTGTTTACAAACTCTACTACATGTATCCTGTACTGTATACGTGTTTACAAACTCCAACTGATGTCGGGCACAGAGCATGAATTGTGCCGACAGCAATAGACTTAGCTACACACACCTGCTATGCTACATCAAAGTTCAAACGCTCCGAGAAGTCATGATTTTAATGTGAAGCTGTGAGGCTACAAATATTACTTGTGCATGATGTCTCTGTGCATTTCACCTCGTGAAGACATAATGTCAGAGTTTGATTGATCTCTCTGATGTGTACATGTAAACCAAAACAACGCTACAAATCTATGATTTATAGGCATTAAATAAATACCTCCCTTTTCAAAAATGTTACGACCCAGGGGCGTTTATTAGGTGCAATATGGTATATCTCCCCAGTGTCTCTATAAATGGCAATACATTTCCAGACATGTATTTTCGGGTGAAGGAGAAGATTTTCTCAATATAAAATGTAAACAGTTGAGGTCATATAAGTACTGCATTTCTTCTGGAGATCTAAACTGAACAATGTTTATTACTAGTATAGGTAGATTACCTGTACGAGTCTGTTGTTTTCTGAAGTTGCCATCCATAATTGCTGGCTTAGATGCAAATATTGCTGCAACCTTTTCCACCCGGTATTCACCACGATGCCAGCCAAACTGGTGCAACAGTGACCTGCCTGCCATTCATTTGGAACACCTGAAATATATGCAGAACCTGTGCATGCGACATTGCACACAGCATGATTCCTACATGTACACACTTTGGTGAAGGAACCGGAATTTACCTTTGTTCTCTATCTAATAACTGTGGTTAAACATGGAATATTCACCGTTTAAATCTTGAATTTTGGTCCAACATATTTTTAGGACAAAGTTGGGTCCGTTATCCGGTCCCATGCTACTCGCCAAAAAGTATAACATATATATTTTACCCAAATTACAGCCGAAAATTCCCCTTGAGCACTTGGTAAAAAACATCTTATAGATGCATTGCTTGGCAGAAATTGTGCTTTAGATTAGTGATTTAGGCATAGTCTGTTCTGCACTTACTAGGCGCTTGGTGTACTGGTGTTCTGCACTTACTAGGCGCTTGGTGTACTGGTGTTCTGCACTTACTAGGCGCTTGGTGTACTGGTGTTCTGCACTTACTAGGCGCTTGGTGTACTGGTGTTCTGCACTTACTAGGCGCTTGGTGTACTGGTGTTCTGCACTTACTAGGCGCTTGGTGTACTGCACTTACTAGGCGCTTGGTGTACTGGTGTTCTGCACTTACTAGGCGCTTGGTGTACTGCACTTACTAGGCGCTTGGTGTACTGGTGTTCTGCACTTACTAGGCGCTTGGTGTTCTGCACTTACTAGGCGCTTGGTGTACTGGTGTTCTGCACTTACTAGGCGCTTGGTGTTCTGCACTTACTAGGTGCTTGGTGTACTGCACTTACTAGGCGCTTGGTGTACTGCACTTACTAGGCGCTTGGTGTACTGGTGTTCTGCACTTACTAGGCGCTTGGTGTTCTGCACTTACTAGGCGCTTGGTGTACTGCACTTACTAGGCGCTTGGTGTACTGCACTTACTAGGCGCTTGGTGTACTGGTGTTCTGCACTTACTAGGCGCTTGGTGTACTGGTGTTCTGCACTTACTAGGCGCTTGGTGTACTGGTGTTCTGCACTTACTAGGTGCTTGGTGTACTGCACTTACTAGGTGCTTGGTGTACTGGTGTTCTGCACTTACTAGGCGCTTGGTGTACTGGTGTTCTGCACTTACTAGGCGCTTGGTGTACTGGTGTTCTGCACTTACTAGGCGCTTGGTGTACTGGTGTTCTGCACTTACTAGGCGCTTGGTGTACTGGTGTTCTGCACTTACTAGGTGCTTGGTGTACTGGTGTTCTGCACTTACTAGGTGCTTGGTGTACTGCACTTACTAGGCGCTTGGTGTACTGGTGTTCTGCACTTACTAGGCGCTTGGTGTACTGCTCTTACTAGGTGCTTGGTGTACTGGTGTTCTGCACTTACTAGGCGCTTGGTGTACTGTTCTGCACTTACTAGGTGCTTGGTGTACTGGTGTTCTGCACTTACTAGGCGCTTGGTGTACTGCACTTACTAGGCGCTTGGTGTACTGGTGTTCTGCACTTACTAGGTGCTTGGTGTACTGGTGTTCTGCACTTACTAGGCGCTTGGTGTACTGGTGTTCTGCACTTACTAGGCGCTTGGTGTACTGGTGTTCTGCACTTACTAGGCGCTTGGTGTACTGGTGTTCTGCACTTACTAGGTGATTGGTGTTCTGCACTTACTAGGCGCTTGGTGTACTGGTGTACTGCACTTACTAGGCGCTTGATGTACTGGTGTTCTGCACTTACTAGGCACTTGGTGTACTGGTGTTCTGCACTTACTAGGCGCTTGGTGTACTGCACTTACTAGGCGCTTGGTGTACTGGTGTTCTGCACTTACTAGGCGCTTGGTGTACTGCACTTACTAGGCGCTTGGTGTACTGGTGTTCTGCACTTACTAGGCGCTTGGTGTACTGGTGTTCTGCACTTACTAGGCGCTTGGTGTACTGGTGTTCTGCACTTACTAGGCGCTTGGTGTTCTGCACTTACTAGGCGCTTGGTGTTCTGCACTTACTAGGCGCTTGGTGTACTGGTGTTCTGCACTTACTAGGCACTTGGTGTACTGGTGTTCTGCACTTACTAGGCGCTTGGTGTACTGCACTTACTAGGCGCTTGGTGTACTGGTGTTCTGCACTTACTAGGCGCTTGGTGTACTGGTGTTCTGCACTTACTAGGCGCTTGGTGTACTGGCAACTGTAGTGTTGTAAACTGACTTGTCACATTGAATTATGTCGTACAATGTGGAATTGTAAAGCGTTGGAAGACAGCTACTGTTGAAACTATTGTAGTTTATTAAATTGAGTAATAGGAAAATGGTAGCTCATTCTTTTTGGTCATTTACGATGCAATTTTCCCCCATGGCGGAGAGAATTAACTGCAATGGCAGTGATCCGGCACGAAAGATATTTAACATTTTGTGACGAATGTACATGGAATTTTAGATGTACTCGGTAACAATTATTGTTTAAAATAGAGATGGCAATCTAACGTATTCGAATATAAAATTAGCAATTTTATTTGTATTTTTTTTCAAATAAAATTATACTGAATATAGCTACTGCATATAACTGTTTCTTTAATTTTCAATCAATTAATATTTGAACACAAAGGAATGGTCCCATGCAGGCTTGGAGGTGCGCAGATGTTTCACGATTTGTATTTATTCAACAAAGAAAGACGATGACACGTTTGCTCATAACTACATGATATTACATGTGCTACAAATTGAGTAATGCAGTCACATTATAAATATCTGACTAACAAAAAATAATTCGCTCGCCCACATGGTTCGCCGGAGGCGAGGGTAAATAAGCTCATTCATCAATCATTGCATAACGGACGGATCTGTAGTCCTATGGTTAACACGCTGGACTGGTAATCCAGGGATCGCAGGTTCGATCCCCCGTCTGTATCAGAGCACTATACTCCAAAAATCTAAAATGACTAATCTCTCCAGGAGGCGTCACTCATATGGGCAACCGGTAGCGACAATAAAAAACATAAATCATTGTATAGATCTTGTCTGTCTTAATATTAATATGTTTTACTCCACTACTATATATATTATTACCAAGATATTTTTAGATTGTTTAGGCTTAAATTATTAGAACATAATATTTTATAATGCCAATGTAACTTTATGTTTTTATCGCACAGGTGTTTGTTTTACCCATACGTTATGTATCTTTGTTTGTGTCGACAAATAGCTTTGTAGCTAGTGTTTATTGTTGTACATCAGACTCAAAATAAAGATAGCGCGCTCGCTTCCCACCAATGCAACCCGGGTTCGATCCTCGGACAGGGAAGTATGTGAGGTGGTACGATGGTCCCAGATCGGACAGGTGGGTTTTCTCCGGGTACTCCGGTTTCCTCCCACATGAATGACCACATATACGCTTTCATCCGAACCAACGAGAGTGATTAATATAAGTTGTTAGAACTTGCTTCGCAAGCGTAAAATAAATAAAGTATATAAAAAAATAAAGTTTCTTACAAGTATCTTGTATGCCTTCTTGAATCACTTTGAAATGCTCAGATTATTGACACATGGGTTTTTTAATTGAGACATACATCCAGCTTCTAAGCATGTGTTCTGCAAATGGATGGCGTACGTGACATTTGACACGTATACATGATCCAGAATAGATTTACAGCCGTTCTGGTCGCTATATATAGATTTTCAAAAAATATATGAATTGGTACAAATGTAGGATGTACACACCTTGCAGGATGTCAGAGATATATCATGCTTATATTCATGTTGAACAAAGGGACATAATGTATTGAGCAAGGTATAAGATCATTTTGGATCAGTATGATTTTGATAGTTCTGCTATCAACGTGTTACATGCCACGCTCTTTTGATTAAATTTTAATCGATTTTACAGACAGAATAATATTCCCAGTGACGATGATTTTATTTGGAAAGCATTTTTTACGTGCTAATTTTATTTTCAATGCGGTTTTTATTTTTAATATATTGTCAATGCATCATTACGCATTCACGAGCCTTATCTTGACTCTTGAGCTCTGCCTACACTTTCTATACACAACCATATTGGATGGCTGTTTAACTGTATATTTAGTGCCAAGTATTGCGCTGCATAGCAGCAAATTGTCTTGGGAAATTTTCCGCCGAAAAATGAGCGGTTTCTATTACAGGTGCGGAGACTGTCCTTTCAAATGCCGCAGTTTTTTCTCCTGGAGTAAACTCCTATCGTTGCTGACATTGTTTATACAAATTTATTTTAGCTTGATTGCAAAACAACTTCTTACAACTTATATTAATCAGTCTCGAGACCTCATTTCTGATGAAATCCATCGCCATTAGGGAGAGAGAAGAGGCAATGTGGAATTTTAATGCCTTGCCTAAGGGCACAATCATAACAGCTCCAGCGGGGTTTGAACTCTGGACCTTTCGCACCTTAAGCGAACATGCATCCGTGGGCCATCCACTGTGCTAGATCACGACTTCCGCGGACATGCACGTTCTCCTACCAATGTGTAGTGTACGTGTTGTCTTTTGTGCGATTCCGTGAATGGTGTAGATGGTATGGATTGGGAGTATTGTAGTGTATTTCGGCGTGGGTAGGACATCGGCCCAGCTAGCTCAGTTGGTAGAGCTGTCCAAACTAGTGTTCGGGAGGTTGTTGGTTCGAGACGCACATCTGGTCACTAACTTTTCCGCTATTTATTTGATTGGTCACTTTAGTATCCTAGTGGAGATGTGGTCAATATCTTTTCCGCTCTTTCATTGAATGTTAACTTCAAATTATTTCGAATGGAATACAAAACTCATGGATCTACACAGGATTGATTATCCAAATTAAACTGTCCGAAAACTATTGAATTATTCACTGAATCAAAGAAGAACATTATTTTGGATATGTCCATACAATGTGTATATGAACTTACATGTATTTCATGTTTCCTCGTTTGTTGCCGGGTTTATCAAAGGCATACAGTACTAGAACAGACAGTTTCGATTTTATATGTTGTAACTGCCGCTAGAGGAAACGGTGTTGATATATTATTTTTAATATCATTAAATTTGTATTTTAGAAAGCAGATAAACACTGGTCGCCGGTATCGATCCGTACTGTATGGTCGAATAACACTATTTATATTATGGAGAGCAGGAACCAGTCCCACTTTACGATTCCTGTTTACACGTGCATTATGAATTATGTAAGAATCTGCCTTTTTGGCAGAAAATAATTTGCAAGCAAAAACCTGACAAACCATAACCATAGCTCGGCGTAAATCCCACATATAATGACAAGTATAAAATTAATTGTTAATTGCGCTTGCTGTATATTATTATTTTCTTAAGTCAGGAAAACAACTATAAAAAAAACTCTTGTTGACAGTTTTAGCTTCATTGCGTGACTTTGCTGCTCAATACAGCTATCGCAACGGTGTCGGGTCGGCACACGTTTATATTGGGAACTCAAGACTTGAACAGGGAACCTATGCTCGGCGTATTTGTTATTTATCCACCATAATTTGTTGGATATCTTATTTTGATATAGTACATCATTGAATATAAACACTTATTGGTCTTAATCAGAAATGGTATAGAAACTATTTTTCGGGTTAGGTGTAGATTTTTTTAATTCGGATAGCTCATACACGGTATTAGTTTCGGTGGAAATATTCTCCCAATCATTTGTTTGTTTATATTCGTCTGCTGGACCAGTCACGTGACAGTTTCGGTGGAATTATTCTCCCAATCATTTGTTTGTTTATTTTCGTCTTGCTGGACCAGTCACGTGACAGTTTCGGAGGAAATATTCTCCCAATCATTTGTTTGTTTATATTCGTCATGCTGGACCAGTCACGTGACAGTTTCGGAGGAAATATTCTCCCAATTATTTGTTTGTTTATATTCGTCTGCTGGACCAGTCACGTGACAGTTTCGTAGGAAATATTCTCCCAATCATTTGTTTGTTTATATTCGTCTGCTGGACCAGTCACGTGACAGTTTCGGAGGAAATATTCTCCCAATTATGTGTTTGTTTATATTCGTCTGCTGGACCAGTCACGTGACAGTTTCGTAGGAAATATTCTCCCAATCATTTGTTTGTTTATATTCGTCTGCTGGACCAGTCACGTGACAGTTGCATCAGGCTACCGATACACGCAACGGAATGTTATTGAACCATGCTTCAGCTGTCAGCGAATTTAGCCTAGAACTATATTAATATTTTAAATGGACAAATACGCCAAGCATAGGTTCCACAAGTCTATATTGGCACAGCCAGACAGAGTGGGACCAATAGGCCTGTACCACCTAGAGATAACATGTACGAAAATGAAATGGAGCGCACAGCATAAACATCAATTGTCCACATTTATTATACTCACAAATAATTTTGTTTGGACCAGTCAATTATCACAGTTGATAAACTACACAATCTGTACTCCAGTGGTAGAGTCGGATTTGGAATGGTCTCAGGTTCGCTACTCAGTAAAGGCACGTATGTAGTGTCATTGAGCAAGGCACCTCACACACATTGCTTAGTACTGGTTAACCGCTTAGTTAGGCTAAACCTTACACTGGAAAACATTTATAGGTCCCCACAAGGCAGTTGACATCAATGGAACATACATACATGTATGCATACAATGTCGCTATGTGTACAAGCATGTTTCAGGATTTATTCAAATAATTATTAACGTCTACAAGAAAAGCATAATCGTCGTCATCATTTCCTTAGATGTTAAACCCTTCGTAGTCACATTCTGTCTATGATGCCTATTTCAGTAATTCAGTTTGAGTTCAACGATTTACTGGCTTTCCACGTTGATAGGAAGTGCCAATTTCATATTATATGTAAATGATAAAAATAAATTGGCAGACAAGAACTATTAACATGCCGTCCAGCTCAGTCCCAAGGTATTGTTTGCATAGTTATTGGTCAGTGTACCATTCATCTATTACTAATGTCTGTTTTTAACCTTAGTATGTAGTTCTTTTTAACACTCACGTAATGAACTTTTAAACAACAGTCCATGACTAGCCCTCCCAGTCATACTCAGCATTGATAATAATTATGTAGATGTTGCATGCATAAGTTCAGTAATTTCCACACATATATTAATGTGTTGATTTAATTAGTTATAATCGTTGGACATCTATATATTAATATGTGTTTTTATGCTAGCTGTCGATATTTTCATACTGCCAAATTTCCCATTTGTCTGTTAATGACACTCAGTACAGGAACAGTTTACACGTGTGTAGATGTACTTCAAAGTCAAATAGAACTGATAAACAAATTGTTTAGAAGCATTGCTCTTGAAGTTCTGCTTGCAAGGCTACAGCTGGTCGGAGGCTGTTCCATATCACATCCGTGCTGATCATTCTGACAGGAAGTTATTCACGAGGGGGATACATTTGACAGGAAGTTCTAGATATTCAGGGATCATGATCGCTACCAGTCTATTATTTATTAAACGATTGTCAATCGAGCGTCACTGTAACGTCTGCCAACCTAATAGCATTAGCATACAGATGACGGTGAAACACTGACTTGGTTTTGGAGAAGTTGTAAGCAATGAGAATGGCCAGACAATATCTCACTGCTACCAACTTGGTTTTGGATGGTCAGACAATATGTCACTGCTACCAACTTGGTTTTGGAGAAGTTGTAAGCAATGAGATGGCCAGACAATATCTCACTGCTACCAACTTGGTTTTGGAGAAGTGGTAAGGAATGTGATGGCCAGACAATATCTCACTGCTACCAACTTGGTTTTGGAGAAGTGGTAAGCAATGGATGGCCAGACAATATCTCACTGCTACCAACTTGGTTTTGGAGAAGTTGTAAGCAATGAGATGGCCAGACAATATCTCACTGCTACCAACTTGGTTTTGGAGAAGTTGTAAGCAATGAGATGGCCAGACAATATCTCACTGCTACCAACTTGGTTTTGGAGAAGTTGTAAGCAATGGTCAGACAATATCTCACTGCTACCAACTTGGTTTTGGAGAAGTGGTAAGCAATGGTTAGACAATATCTCACTGCTACCAACTTGGTTTTGGAGAAGTGGTAAGGAATGTGATGGCCAGACAATATCTCACTGCTACCAACTTGGTTTTGGAGAAGTGGTAAGCAATGGTCAGACAATATCTCACTGCTACCAACTTGGTTTTGGAGAAGTTGTAAGCAATGGTCAGACAATATCTCACTGCTACCAACTTGGTTTTGGAGAAGTGGTAAGGAATGTGATGGCCAGACAATATCTCACTGCTACCAACTTGGTTTTGGAGAAGTGGTAAGCAATGGTCAGACAATATCTCACTGCTACCAACTTGGTTTTGGAGAAGTGGTAAGGAATGTGATGGCCAGACAATATCTCACTGCTACCAACTTGGTTTTGGAGAAGTTGTAAGCAATGGTCAGACAATATCTCACTGCTACCAACTTGGTTTTGGAGAAGTGGTAAGCAATGGTTAGACAATATCTCACTGCTACCAACTTGGTTTTGGAGAAGTGGTAAGGAATGTGATGGCCAGACAATATCTCACTGCTACCAACTTGGTTTTGGAGAAGTGGTAAGCAATGGTTAGACAATATCTCACTGCTACCAACTTGGTTTTGGAGAAGTGGTAAGGAATGTGATGGCCAGACAATATCTCACTGCTACCAACTTGGTTTTGGAGAAGTGGTAAGCAATGGTCAGACAATATCTCACTGCTACCAACTTGGTTTTGGAGAAGTGGTAAGGAATGGCCAGACAATATCTCACTGCTACCAACTTGGTTTTGGAGAAGTTGTAAGCAATCCAGACAATATCTCACTGCTACCAACTTGGTTTTGGAGAATTGTAAGCAATGAGATGGCCAGACAATATCTCACTGCTACCAACTTGGTTTTGGAGAAGTGGTAAGCAATGGTCAGACAATATCTCACTGCTACCAACTTGGTTTTGGAGAAGTGGTAAGGAATGTGATGGCCAGACAATATCTCACTGCTACCAACTTGGTTTTGGAGAAGTTGTAAGCAATGGTCAGACAATATCTCACTGCTACCAACTTGGTTTTGGAGAAGTGGTAAGCAATGGTTAGACAATATCTCACTGCTACCAACTTGGTTTTGGAGAAGTGGTAAGGAATGTGATGGCCAGACAATATCTCACTGCTACCAACTTGGTTTTGGAGAAGTGGTAAGCAATGGTTAGACAATATCTCACTGCTACCAACTTGGTTTTGGAGAAGTGGTAAGCAATGTGATGGCCAGACAATATCTCACTGCTACCAACTTGGTTTTGGAGAAGTGGTAAGGAATGTGATGGCCAGACAATATCTCACTGCTACCAACTTGGTTTTGGAGAAGTGGTAAGCAATGGATGGCCAGACAATATCTCACTGCTACCAACTTGGTTTTGGAGAAGTGGTAAGGAATGTGATGGCCAGACAATATCTCACTGCTACCAACTTGGTTTTGGAGAAGTGGTAAGCAATGGTTAGACAATATCTCACTGCTACCAACTTGGTTTTGGAGAAGTTGTAAGCAATGAGATGGCCAGACAATATCTCACTGCTACCAACTTGGTTTTGGAGAAGTTGTAAGCAATGGATGGCCAGACAATATCTCACTGCTACCAACTTGGTTTTGGAGAAGTGGTAAGCAATGGTTAGACAATATCTCACTGCTACCAACTTGGTTTTGGAGAAGTGGTAAGGAATGTGATGGCCAGACAATATCTCACTGCTACCAACTTGGTTTTGGAGAAGTGGTAAGCAATGGATGGCCAGACAATATCTCACTGCTACCAACTTGGTTTTGGAGAAGTGGTAAGGAATGTGATGGCCAGACAATATCTCACTGCTACCAACTTGGTTTTGGAGAAGTTGTAAGCAATGGTCAGACAATATCTCACTGCTACCAACTTGGTTTTGGAGAAGTGGTAAGCAATGGTTAGACAATATCTCACTGCTACCAACTTGGTTTTGGAGAAGTGGTAAGGAATGTGATGGCCAGACAATATCTCACTGCTACCAACTTGGTTTTGGAGAAGTGGTAAGCAATGTGATGGCCAGACAATATCTCACTGCTACCAACTTGGTTTTGGAGAAGTTGTAAGCAATGGTCAGACAATATCTCACTGCTACCAACTTGGTTTTGGAGAAGTGGTAAGCAATGGTCAGACAATATATCACTGCTACCAACTTGGTTTTGGAGAAGTGGTAAGGAATGTGATGGCCAGACAATATCTCACTGCTACCAACTTGGTTTTGGAGAAGTTGTAAGCAATGGTTAGACAATATCTCACTGCTACCAACTTGGTTTTGGAGAAGTGGTAAGCAATGGATGGCCAGACAATATCTCACTGCTACCAACTTGGTTTTGGAGAAGTGGTAAGGAATGTGATGGCCAGACAATATCTCACTGCTACCAACTTGGTTTTGGAGAAGTGTAAGCAATGGTTAGACAATATCTCACTGCTACCAACTTGGTTTTGGAGAAGTGGTAAGGAATGGCCAGACAATATCTCACTGCTACCAACTTGGTTTTGGAGAAGTGGTAAGAATGGATGGCCAGACAATATCTCACTGCTACCAACTTGGTTTGGAGAAGTTGTAAGCAATGGTCAGACAATATCTCACTGCTACCAACTTGGTTTTGGAGAAGTGGTAAGCAATGTGATGGCCAGACAATATCTCACTGCTACCAACTTGGTTTTGGAGAAGTGTGTAAGCAATGGTCAGACAATATCTCACTGCTACCAACTTGGTTTTGGAGAAGTGGTAAGAATGTGATGGCCAGACAATATCTCACTGCTACCAACTTGGTTTTGGAGAAGTGGTAAGGAATGTGATGGCCAGACAATATCTCACTGCTACCAACTTGGTTTTGGAGAAGTGGTAAGCAATGGTCAGACAATATCTCACTGCTACCAACTTGGTTTTGGAGAAGTTGTAAGCAATGGTCAGACAATATCTCACTGCTACCAACTTGGTTTTGGAGAAGTGGTAAGCAATGGTTAGACAATATCTCACTGCTACCAACTTGGTTTTGGAGAAGTGGTAAGGAATGTGATGGCCAGACAATATCTCACTGCTACCAACTTGGTTTTGGAGAAGTGGTAAGCAATGGTCAGACAATATCTCACTGCTACCAACTTGGTTTTGGAGAAGTGGTAAGGAATGTGATGGTCAGACAATATCTCACTGCTACCAACTTGGTTTTGGAGAAGTGGTAAGGAATGTGATGGTCAGACAATATCTCACTGCTACCAACTTGGTTTTGGAGAAGTGGTAAGCAATGGTTAGACAATATCTCACTGCTACCAACTTGGTTTTGGAGAAGTTGTAAGCAATGGTCAGACAATATCTCACTGCTACCAACTTGGTTTTGGAGAAGTGGTAAGCAATGAGATGGCCAGACAATATCTCACTGCTACCAACTTGGTTTTGGAGAAGTGGTAAGGAATGTGATGGTCAGACAATATCTCACTGCTACCAACTTGGTTTTGGAGAAGTGGTAAGGAATGTGATGGCCAGACAATATCTCACTGCTACCAACTTGGTTTTGGAGAAGTGGTAAGGAATGTGATGGCCAGACAATATCTGTCAGACAATATCTCACTGCTACCAACTTGGTTTTGGAGAAGTGGTAAGGAATGTGATGGCCAGACAATATCTCACTGCTACCAACTTGGTTTTGGAGAAGTTGTAAGCAATGGTCAGACAATATCTCACTGCTACCAACTTGGTTTTGGAGAAGTGGTAAGCAATGGATGGCCAGACAATATCTCACTGCTACCAACTTGGTTTTGGAGAAGTGGTAAGGAATGTGATGGCCAGACAATATCTCACTGCTACCAACTTGGTTTTGGAGAAGTTGTAAGCAATGGTCAGACAATATCTCACTGCTACCAACTTGGTTTTGGAGAAGTGGTAAGCAATGGTTAGACAATATCTCACTGCTACCAACTTGGTTTTGGAGAAGTGGTAAGCAATGGCCAGACAATATCTCACTGCTACCAACTTGGTTTTGGAGAAGTTGTAAGCAATGGTCAGACAATATCTCACTGCTACCAACTTGGTTTTGGAGAAGTGGTAAGGAATGTGATGGCCAGACAATATCTCACTGCTACCAACTTGGTTTTGGAGAAGTGGTAAGCAATGGTCAGACAATATCTCACTGCTACCAACTTGGTTTTGGAGAAGTGGTAAGCAATGGTTAGACAATATCTCACTGCTACCAACTTGGTTTTGGAGAAGTGGTAAGCAATGGTTAGACAATATCTCACTGCTACCAACTTGGTTTTGGAGAAGTGGTAAGGAATGTGATGGCCAGACAATATCTCACTGCTACCAACTTGGTTTTGGAGAAGTTGTAAGAAATGGTCAGACAATATCTCACTGCTACCAACTTGGTTTTGGAGAAGTGGTAAGGAATGTGATGGCCAGACAATATCTCACTGCTACCAACTTGGTTTTGGAGAAGTGGTAAGGAATGTGATGGCCAGACAATATCTCACTGCTACCAACTTGGTTTTGGAGAAGTTGTAAGCAATGGTCAGACAATATCTCACTGCTACCAACTTGGTTTTGGAGAAGTGGTAAGCAATGGTTAGACAATATCTCACTGCTACCAACTTGGTTTTGGAGAAGTGGTAAGGAATGTGATGGCCAGACAATATCTCACTGCTACCAACTTGGTTTTGGAGAAGTTGTAAGCAATGGTCAGACAATATCTCACTGCTACCAACTTGGTTTTGGAGAAGTGGTAAGCAATGAGATGGCCAGACAATATCTCACTGCTACCAACTTGGTTTTGGAGAAGTGGTAAGGAATGTGATGGTCAGACAATATCTCACTGCTACCAACTTGGTTTTGGAGAAGTGGTAAGGAATGTGATGGCCAGACAATATCTCACTGCTACCAACTTGGTTTTGGAGAAGTGGTAAGGAATGTGATGGCCAGACAATATCTCACTGCTACCAACTTGGTTTTGGAGAAGTGGTAAGGAATGTGATGGCCAGACAATATCTCACTGCTACCAACTTGGTTTTGGAGAAGTTGTAAGCAATGGTCAGACAATATCTCACTGCTACCAACTTGGTTTTGGAGAAGTTGTAAGCAATGGTCAGACAATATCTCACTGCTACCAACTTGGTTTGGAGAAGTGGTAAGCAATGGTCAGACAATATCTCACTGCTACCAACTTGGTTTTGGAGAAGTGGTAAGCAATGTGATGGCCAGACAATATCTCACTGCTACCAACTTGGTTTTGGAGAAGTGGTAAGCAATGTGATGGCCAGACAATATCTCACTGCTACCAACTTGGTTTTGGAGAAGTGGTAAGCAATGTGATGGCCAGACAATATCTCACTGCTACCAACTTGGTTTTGGAGAAGTGGTAAGGAATGGATGGCCAGACAATATCTCACTGCTACCAACTTGGTTTTGGAGAAGTGGTAAGCAATGGTCAGACAATATCTCACTGCTACCAACTTGGTTTTGGAGAAGTGGTAAGCAATGTGATGGCCAGACAATATCTCACTGCTACCAACTTGGTTTTGGAGAAGTGGTAAGGAATGTGATGGCCAGACAATATCTCACTGCTACCAACTTGGTTTGGAGAAGTGTAAGCAATGGTCAGACAATATCTCTGCTACAACTTGGTTTTGGAGAAGTGGTAAGCAATGGTTAGACAATATCTCACTGCTACCAACTTGGTTTTGGAGAAGTGGTAAGGAATGTGATGGCCAGACAATATCTCACTGCTACCAACTTGGTTTTGGAGAAGTTGTAAGCAATGGTCAGACAATATCTCACTGCTACCAACTTGGTTTTGGAGAAGTGGTAAGCAATGGTTAGACAATATCTCACTGCTACCAACTTGGTTTTGGAGAAGTGGTAAGCAATGAGATGGCCAGACAATATCTCACTGCTACCAACTTGGTTTTGGAGAAGTGGTAAGGAATGTGATGGCCAGACAATATCTCACTGCTACCAACTTGGTTTTGGAGAAGTGGTAAGCAATGGTTAGACAATATCTCACTGCTACCAACTTGGTTTTGGAGAAGTGGTAAGGAATGTGATGGCCAGACAATATCTCACTGCTACCAACTTGGTTTTGGAGAAGTGGTAAGCAATGGTCAGACAATATCTCACTGCTACCAACTTGGTTTTGGAGAAGTTGTAAGCAATGAGATGGCCAGACAATATCTCACTGCTACCAACTTGGTTTTGGAGAAGTTGTAAGCAATGGTCAGACAATATCTCACTGCTACCAACTTGGTTTTGGAGAAGTGGTAAGCAATGGTTAGACAATATCTCACTGCTACCAACTTGGTTTTGGAGAAGTGGTAAGGAATGTGATGGCCAGACAATATCTCACTGCTACCAACTTGGTTTTGGAGAAGTGGTAAGCAATGGATGGCCAGACAATATCTCACTGCTACCAACTTGGTTTTGGAGAAGTGGTAAGCAATGGATGGCCAGACAATATCTCACTGCTACCAACTTGGTTTTGGAGAAGTGGTAAGGAATGGATGGTCAGACAATATCTCACTGCTACCAACTTGGTTTTGGAGAAGTGGTAAGGAATGTGATGGCCAGACAATATCTCACTGCTACCAACTTGGTTTTGGAGAAGTGGTAAGGAATGTGATGGCCAGACAATATCTCACTGCTACCAACTTGGTTTTGGAGAAGTGGTAAGGAATGTGATGGCCAGACAATATCTCACTGCTACCAACTTGGTTTTGGAGAAGTGGTAAGGAATGTGATGGCCAGACAATATCTCACTGCTACCAACTTGGTTTTGGAGAAGTTGTAAGCAATGGTCAGACAATATCTCACTGCTACCAACTTGGTTTTGGAGAAGTGGTAAGCAATGAGATGGCCAGACAATATCTCACTGCTACCAACTTGGTTTTGGAGAAGTGGTAAGGAATGTGATGGCCAGACAATATCTCACTGCTACCAACTTGGTTTTGGAGAAGTGGTAAGGAATGTGATGGCCAGACAATATCTCACTGCTACCAACTTGGTTTTGGAGAAGTTGTAAGCAATGGTCAGACAATATCTCACTGCTACCAACTTGGTTTTGGAGAAGTGGTAAGCAATGTGATGGCCAGACAATATCTCACTGCTACCAACTTGGTTTTGGAGAAGTGGTAAGGAATGTGATGGCCAGACAATATCTCACTGCTACCAACTTGGTTTTGGAGAAGTGGTAAGCAATGGATGGTCAGACAATATCTCACTGCTACCAACTTGGTTTTGGAGAAGTGGTAAGCAATGTGATGGCCAGACAATATCTCACTGCTACCAACTTGGTTTTGGAGAAGTGGTAAGGAATGTGATGGCCAGACAATATCTCACTGCTACCAACTTGGTTTTGGAGAAGTTGTAAGCAATGGTCAGACAATATCTCACTGCTACCAACTTGGTTTTGGAGAAGTGGTAAGCAATGGATGCCAGACAATATCTCACTGCTACCAACTTGGTTTTGGAGAAGTGGTAAGGAAGTGATGGCCAGACAATATCTCACTGCTACCAACTTGGTTTTGGAGAAGTGGTAAGCAATGTGATGGCCAGACAATATCTCACTGCTACCAACTTGGTTTTGGAGAAGTGGTAAGGAATGTGATGGCCAGACAATATCTCACTGCTACCAACTTGGTTTTGGAGAAGTGGTAAGGAATGTGATGGCCAGACAATATCTCACTGCTACCAACTTGGTTTTGGAGAAGTGGTAAGCAATGGTATGCAGACAATATCTCACTGCTACCAACTTGGTTTTGGAGAAGTGGTAAGGAATGTGATGGCCAGACAATATCTCACTGCTACCAACTTGGTTTTGGAGAAGTGGTAAGCAATGGTCAGACAATATCTCACTGCTACCAACTTGGTTTTGGAGAAGTGGTAAGGAATGTGATGGCCAGACAATATCTCACTGCTACCAACTTGGTTTTGGAGAAGTTGTAAGCAATGGTCAGACAATATCTCACTGCTACCAACTTGGTTTTGGAGAAGTGGTAAGGAATGTGATGGCCAGACAATATCTCACTGCTACCAACTTGGTTTTGGAGAAGTTGTAAGCAATGGTCAGACAATATCTCACTGCTACCAACTTGGTTTTGGAGAAGTGGTAAGCAATGGTTAGACAATATCTCACTGCTACCAAC